>BPTQ01000009.1:294024173-294276282 GCA_019973895.1 Chrysanthemum seticuspe
ATGTGTATAAGAGACAGTTTTAATTGTGAAACAAGTTTGACTTTTGTGGACTTTGGGATGATCTTAAGGACTGAAAATGTTGTTTTAGGTCATAATGAAACTAGAATAAGCCACTAGGACAACTTTTAAGCAAAATGGTTGAGTTTTGGCCATAACAGTCCCAACAGTGGACTGTTATGGTACTAACCAAATGATTTTGACCTTTTAACTAATAAGTACTGGTTTATATGATAGAACTAACCTATATAGACCTAATTAAACATGTTTCAACAGCAAATAACAACAATAACACACTAGATTCCACAGATCACATTAAATCCAAACACTCCCTTATGGGGACTGATTTTTGATTTTAGAAGAAATCCAATGATCTAGTCCATAATACTGAATGACAAGGTAGTAATATGATTCAGAGAACTTATATAAGCACAAAAACACAAATAGTTACAACTAAAACACAACAATCAAGATTGTGCTAAATTAGCAGTTATATATGAAATATTGAGCAATGAAAGATTTTAGCAAACAAGTATGAGATCTTTCAACTCAAATCATCTTCAATACAGCAAATGAACATAAAAACACTAAAAGCAAGTAAAATAACCAAAGCTATAGTAATATTCAAAATAAATAAATAAATAAATAAAGCTTACAAATTGAACCAAGACTAGAACAAGTGAACCAGGGCTCAGGACACCATCCTATTACTCCCCTTGGAGTTCTAAACCCATAGCCATCCAAAAGATACCTTGCTCCAATGTTTCTCCTTTATTCAACTGATTTTTTTATTTTATGGCTATTTATTTGTATTTTTGATATTTTTAGTTAAACTGGTTTTTACTGCTTTCAAAGCATATAAAAGATTATAAGTAATTAAAATGAGCTTGAAGAAACATGAAACTACAACATTTGACAGTATTAAGTGGACTTGTCAAATTCACTCAAAATTGCTAAAACTGAAATCAAACTTGTTAACTGAAATTAATACTTGGAATAGGATTAGATTACATTAAAAAAAAACTTTAACAATACAACTTGGAAGCTGAAAAATACACTGGAATTTAAATTACACTACCTACGACATGTAAAAAGCTAAACTACTCTACATACTCTTCTCTGAGCTTCTTTTCTTTCTTTATAGAGTCATTTTAGGTTAAACTTGACTTTCTGAACCTTTCCCACTTCTAATCATGGCCATTGAATGCGCTGAATCAATCCTGGCCATCAAAATTCAATTTGGCGCCAAAAATATCTCATGCCAGGTGTAGGTTGAGTGTTGAGGATAAGAAGCAATAAATGCTTCTTGGTTTGTTGTGTTGGTGGAGGGGATGAGCTGGTGAGACAGGTGGAAGGGGAGAGGTGGAATACCAGGGTGGTTTGGCAGTGAGGGAGGGGAAAGGGAAAAGGGTGAAGGGGTTTTTATTTAAACCTGTGGGGTGGTTTGGGCTTGGTGTGATGGGAGTGGGCTTTGGGTTTATAATTTGAGTCCGGTTGGTTTGTAGTAGTATCACAAGGACCATAATTGCAATTTAGTAATTTTTCGAGGACCGATCTTGCCCATTTTCCAAAGTTGTCAATAGGACAAACTTGCCAATCTTTAATAGTACAAGGACCACATTGAATGTTTTCCATTTTATTCCACCAGGGACCAAATCTGCCAAAGTTCAAAGTAGAGGGACCATTTTTGTAATATTTCAAAACTTTCACCAAAGGACTAAATATGACAACTTATGATTTCAAAAGGACCTTTGGTGACTTTTCTTAAAAAACAAATGCTCAAGGACTGATTTTGACAACTTTTGAAATTTGGGGGACTGAAACTGCCAATTATGCAAACTTTGTTCGTTTTTCAACTGTTTTTACTCATTTTGCATCTAAAACATATAAAACACAATTCCTGGAATATTTCCAGTATTTGGATGCCTATTTTAGTGTTTTTAAATGTTTTGCAGTTCAGATTTGACCAAAAATGATGAGTATTTACACACTCATCACTTCCTCATCATCAAGGCTATTGAAGTCCTCTTGTTGATGATCTATTTCTTTCTTCAAAGAAGTGTAGTGTTGAAGACAATAGTGAAAGATGTCTCAAGCGTCAAGACGAAGATATTAGTGAAGGGTATCTATCGTCTATAGGATAAGCACTTGTTGTCACACCCCCAAATTACCTGTTTTGCAGCGGAATGGAATTCCTGGGGATTGACTGTCATAGCATCACAATCACAGTTATATTGAACGACCTAAAGTGTCGTTTGGAAAATACATCGTTTGATTTAATAAAAATAATCAGAGTTTACAAAGTAGGTCCCAAATGTAAATCAACTTGTGCGGAAATAAGTTTGTTACAATTCAAACGATGTTTTAAAGTACGTAAAACCCAAGTGAGACGCGTCGTCATCGCGACTCCATGATGTGTCCAAATGCATGCCATGAAGTGAATGCCTTAGATACCTGAGATAAAACATGCTAAAAGTGTCAACACAAAGGTTGAGTGAGTTCATAGAGTTTGTTTTGAAATGTAAAGCCTTTCAAAATCGTTAATGCAGCAAAGGCATTGAAAATCCACTCAGTTCCAAGTTCCGCCCATACAAAACTTGCAACCTGTGTGTTCACAACCCATTGCCAAAATGTGTATAGTTTATGTTCAAACATATGATTTCAATGAATTCACAATAGTACCAACTCGACGTAGAACAATAGCACTTAATCCATAGCACATAAGCAATAGCACATAAGCAATAGCACCTAACTCAACGTATCAGTAGTCAACTGATATAGTACTTTATTCGACGTATAACTATAGCACGCAAACATGAACAATTTATATAGTACAACATTCGGTTTTGAAATGATGTAATCGTGATAGGAGTTATCCTTAAGAATATAAAGTACTTGTGAAAAATATAGTTAAGCATGCATCTCCCCCAAAATAGTTATGAAAACAAGTAAAAGCAGGGGCTATGAAACTCACAGTAATCCTTAAATTTAAAGTACTTATGAACGTAAATGAAAACAGTTTGAGCATGTATCTCCCCCAAAGAGTTTAATAACAGCATTAAAACAAGAAAAGTGGGGCTATGGAACTCACAGTAATCCTTAAATTTAAAGTACTTATGAACGTAAATGAAAACAGTTTGAGCATGTATCTCCCCCAAAGAGTTTAATAACAGCATTAAAACAAGAAAAGTGGGGCTATGGAACTCACTTGGTAAACTGACGAGATGACAAGAGTGAGTACACTGAGGTATAATGTGATGCGTTATCCGGGACCTAGTACCAATGATATGATATGATATGTAATGAGTTGCAATGTAATGTTATGCATGCACTTCGTATGTTATTTATACCATTTACGGGTTTTGAAAATATTACTCGTCGTCGAAAAATACTCTTTTGACGTCTTGACCCTTCAAAAATGACTTTACATGTTTTTACGTCAAAATGTCATCCTACAATGGTTTTATAATGATTTTTGGTGAAATTACTACTTTTCGTCGCAAAACAATGTCGTCGGAAAAATCATGAAATTAACAAAAATGGCTCCGGAAAAGTAGTCGTAAAATGGTGTACGTCGATCGTTAGAGAACGAACTCGACGGTTTTGGAAAGTTTGTATCGATATCTAGAAGTTTCAGTTCAGGAGTTTTCGTCCAAAAGGTCTCGATCATAAAGATATCAAGGGCTAAAGATGGTGGTTTTTGCTAATTATGTGCAGAAAATGAGTTTCGGCCAAGTTTGAACATCCGTAAATAATTTACTAAGACTCCGCTTGACAAACGGCTTTTTGTTTTGAAAAATATGGCCGGTGAACTTGATTTTACTAGAAGACATTTCGTTCTAAAAAGTTTCACAACCTTGTTAAAAACTGCCGCAAACATGGTCGTTACAGCTAATGAAATACTTGTAACGTAAAAATAATATAGTTTTTCAGAAAATAATAGTTACGGCAACTTTATAAAAACGTGCATATATTTGTCGTTTCAAATCCGTTTTCTACGTAAAATATGTCCTTAGCTTCGTATCGAAGTAAACTAGTATATTTTTGATAAGTCGAAATAATTTGTGAAGCTTAAGGCTCGTTTTTGACCCGAAATATGTAAAAACAGTAAGCTGAAATTTTCAGAAAAATAAACATTTCGTCGTCAAACTTTAAAAATTCACCACGGCTTCGTTATAACTCCGTTTTTATCCGTTCAAAAGGCCACGGATTCGTTTTAAAGTATATTTTCTAAATATCAAGGCTAAAACTTCGTACTAACTGTCGGATTTTCCAGAAAACTGAAACAAGGACAGAACCTTAAAATATAGTTATCGAAAATAGTTTTTTCTCGGACAAAACCTATTCTAATCCCTTCAAATCAACTCCACAACTAATCTAATCCTACCATACACCTTCTTAGGGTGTCATGGGTTCCTAATCACCATCAATACCAAAGAATACCATGGGAATATTTATAGGATGACCAATATATTTATATAACTCAATAAATCATAAGAAAATGGTATAAATCACATAACATGCATATAAGCTCCAAAAATGAAAAGAAGCATATGAAAATGATAAGGAAACTTGAAAATGATAAAAATATGCTTACAAGTGATTATGATGAGGTGAAAGTAACAAGGATTAAACTTAAATACCCTTGGTTTTTATTTCAAAACCTTATAAAGGATATAACTAGATTGTAAATACACTTGTGCTTGAAAAAAAATTATGATCCCTTGCAAAAGCCCTTGATGGCCGGTTTGAGAGGAACACAAAAGAGAGAAGAAAAGTTTCTAATACTTGATGAATTTTTTTTTGGTGAGAAATGAAGTAAAATAAGGTAGATTGTAATCTTATACAATCAAAGTAATAATTCAATCACACAATAAATGCCAACCCTATCAATGGCCGGATTTTGGGGTGTTCTTGTCTCCAAAATTTTTTTTTTTTTTTTTTTTTTTTTATAAATTGTATTATGTAATTACTTGTAGCACTTTTTAATATAAAGTGTAAGTAAATGTGTAGAGAATTGTAACTTTTTGGTACAAGTAAGTTTTTAATAGGTCAAAATAGAATGTAATGAGATGATAAAAATTGTAAAAATACTTTCCTTGTGAAAATTGAGTGATAAAATAATTATCGTAAGGTTTTTAAGAAAAACGACGTACTAATTAAACTTTAACGATTTAGGTACCAAATAAATTTGAAACACTAGGAAAACTAAAAATATAGTTTTTATAAACTAAATGTAAGTTTAAAAATACACCGGGATCATTTTTGAAAGTAACGGGTTAAATATTCAAAATAATAACTCACGCGATAAAGATTATTAAATATAAAAATTACGCGTTGAAGGTGAAATGAAATGTCGTGAATGAACTAATGAGATGCACATGATGTCAATGAAATGTAGACTAATCATAGTCCATATGAAATGTACGTGATGTTATGATCATGAATTCGCCGCTAAACCTTCAAGGTTACGTGAATTTGAAACAAGTAAACCAAGTTTACTAAAAATGTTGAAATAATGAGACATGAACTGTGTCGAGAAATGACCTGAAAGTACGGGTTGTCACATTCGCCCATCCAAAAAGGAATTCAGTCCCTGAATTCAGTTCGTGTTAGTCTATCGGGTTTAGGGTTTGATGTGGCAAACTTTCCCATTCCCGAGCAAAACCCTCAAAAGACTTTTTGGTAACCGATTTTTACTTAATCTCACAACTCATCAAACAAGAACTGTCATGAGATTAGGCTAAATCGGTTTAGGTAACGACTTGTTTCTAGCTCGATCTTTGCAACTCATCAAACAAGAACTGTCACGCGGATCAAACTGGAAACAAGTGGTTTGAAGAAAATCTTTTGAAAATTTGGCTCGATTACGGAATTGCTTACTCATATGAGACTACTACTCCCTTCATTGCATGATTCTTCCTGAATTAGACATAGGTGATCAGGCTATGTATAATTTAGGAGTAACTATTCAATGCTTGGACTAATCGACTCATATGATGTTTGGTGTTGAGTCAACTGATGTTAAAATTGTGATGAACATCGAGGAGAAAAGGCATGGAGAAGTGTCGTTAAAATGATAGTTAAAGTAAAAAGAATTAAAATCCTCGTAAATGATAACAAATCGGAAAGAAAATAAAGTACGATAGATGAGAATATTTTACAACTAGTAGTTTAGCAAAAGTAGTACATCTTTAAGTTATAAAGTTTCGGATACGATGATTAGACATAAACTTGGTACGTCATAGTACATAAGGAGAAATAAGACTGTTAGTTTCCGAATTTCTTCAGTCTTCCGCGTCGTTGATACCTTGACGAGCTCCTCCTCCTCCTTCTAACATATATACATTCCCATGAGCACCTTCGACTTGTTGACCTTGGTTTTGAGGACATTGGTTCCGATAGTGTCCTTGTTCCCCACATCCGAAGCACGTAACTATGGTCTTGCCCTTACAGTCCTTAGCAAGGTGTCCTACTTTGTGACAGCTAAAACATATACCACATGGACCATTATGATGTAGCGTGCATTGGTGGCATCGCGGTAAGTTTCCTGCATAAGCTCTTCCCCTTGTTGGTGCAGCAACATAGACCCTGGCGACTTCTTGTCTTCTATTCTGTTGTTGATGATGGTTAGTGTTACGGTTTTGGTTGTTGTTGTTATAACCTCCTTGGTCGTCTTCCCACTTTCTTTTGTTGTTGTTGGTTTGGTTATCGTTGTTGTTGTTGTTTTGGTTATTGTTGTGGTTGGTGCGGTTGTTGGGGTTGTTGTTGTCTTGGTTGGTGTTGGTGTACTTGCCTCTCTTCACCACTTGTGCCATCAACTTCTGAGTCACTCGAATAGCTTCCTCGATTGTTTGTGGATCAAATGAAGTCACATCTCCTTGTATAACCTCGGGAAGTCCTCCAATAAAAGCCTCTAGCAACTTTTCATTATCCGATACCATCGACGGGCATAATGCGGCTAATTCCTGGAATCTCCGAATGTATGTGTCAATGTCGTACCCAATCGTGACCAATTCATAGAACTCCGTCTCTAACTTTTTGATTTCCGTTCGAGGACAAAACTTCTTAGTCGCCAAATTCTTGAATTCATTCCACGTGAGCTTGAAAGCATTCTCTATTCCAATCGGTTGGGCGTATGAATTCCACCAAGACAATGCTCCATCGAGTAATGTGCTCGTAGCAAATTTAACCTTACTATCATCCGGACAGTTACAAAGCAAAAACACGGATTCCAACTTTTCAAACCATCGCACCATGGCTGTGGCTCCTTCAGTCCCTCTAAACTTGGTGGGTTCACCACTTTTGAAATCTTTGTACGAACATTTCTTAACTCCGGATCCTCCGACATTTCCAGTAGCAGTAGCAAGCCTTGCGGCTACAGCAGCAGTCGCGGCCTCGGCAGCAGCAGCAGCCACCGTTTCCCTTTCAACTCTTAGAGCATTAGCAATGCTATCATTCACTAACTTCTGAATAGCCGCTTGGGTCATTTCAACTGTAGCTTTCTTCGGTGCCATATCTTCTTCAAAACAAGAGGAAATGTGAGACGTAGCAAAATCCGATATTAATAATAAACGCTCCAAAGAAATGTGATAAGAAACGATAAGTTTGAAGTTATTTTTCAAAATGATCAACGGTTTCCTACGAAATGGGTTATGAGATGTCGTAAGTGCTTCAAATGTATGATGGTTTAGTAACTTAGTGTGTGAAACAAAGGAGTGAAAGTGACTTCGCCCTATATAAAGGTTTATCTCGGCATTCGTCGTTATCGATGATGAATCAGCTGATATAAAAAAATTGTGATAGGGAATGACAAGGAATTCTCCACGTTAGAGTATGGGGAAAAGATAATGGGATGGGCATTTAAAGGCATCCATGTGACAATCGATGTGAAATGAAAGTGAATAACTCGAAAAATGTACGTAATGACCGCATGTGAAGTGAACCCGCACTTATGATGAAATGATGAGATGCTATGATGATGTAGTTATAGTCTAGGGTCAATGATGCAACCTAGTTCTCTATAACTGAAGCTCTGATGCCAATCTGTCACACCCCCAAATTACCTGTTTTGCAGCGGAATGGAATTCCTGGGGATTGACTGTCATAGCATCACAATCACAGTTATATTGAACGACCTAAAGTGTCGTTTGGAAAATACATCGTTTGATTTAATAAAAATAATCAGAGTTTACAAAGTAGGTCCCAAATGTAAATCAACTTGTGCGGAAATAAGTTTGTTACAATTCAAACGATGTTTTAAAGTACGTAAAACCCAAGTGAGACGCGTCGTCATCGCGACTCCATGATGTGTCCAAATGCATGCCATGAAGTGAATGCCTTAGATACCTGAGATAAAACATGCTAAAAGTGTCAACACAAAGGTTGAGTGAGTTCATAGAGTTTGTTTTGAAATGTAAAGCCTTTCAAAATCGTTAATGCAGCAAAGGCATTGAAAATCCACTCAGTTCCAAGTTCCGCCCATACAAAACTTGCAACCTGTGTGTTCACAACCCATTGCCAAAATGTGTATAGTTTATGTTCAAACATATGATTTCAATGAATTCACAATAGTACCAACTCGACGTAGAACAATAGCACTTAATCCATAGCACATAAGCAATAGCACATAAGCAATAGCACCTAACTCAACGTATCAGTAGTCAACTGATATAGTACTTTATTCGACGTATAACTATAGCACGCAAACATGAACAATTTATATAGTACAACATTCGGTTTTGAAATGATGTAATCGTGATAGGAGTTATCCTTAAGAATATAAAGTACTTGTGAAAAATATAGTTAAGCATGCATCTCCCCCAAAATAGTTATGAAAACAAGTAAAAGCAGGGGCTATGAAACTCACAGTAATCCTTAAATTTAAAGTACTTATGAACGTAAATGAAAACAGTTTGAGCATGTATCTCCCCCAAAGAGTTTAATAACAGCATTAAAACAAGAAAAGTGGGGCTATGGAACTCACAGTAATCCTTAAATTTAAAGTACTTATGAACGTAAATGAAAACAGTTTGAGCATGTATCTCCCCCAAAGAGTTTAATAACAGCATTAAAACAAGAAAAGTGGGGCTATGGAACTCCTTGATGATATTGTAAAGGAGTAGATCTCCTTTGGGATTAGTTGTTGGTGTAGTGTGGTAGTAGTTCCTCCATTGTAATGGAACTAGGTACTTAGCCTAGTACCTAATAAAGGGTAGGCGACGTTGTGAAGGTGTAGTTCACCTAAGGTGTGAAAGAACTCGGTGGTTAGCCTAGCACCGTATAAAGGGTAGGCGACGTTGTGTTAGGTGTGGTTCGCCTTGGTGTGAAAGAACTCGGTATTTAGCTTTGTACCGGAAAATGGTTAACGACGTTGTGAAGGCTTCTCCGCCATAAGGAGATTGGTGTAGTGTTTACAAACTCTCGAGTAGGTGACTCGGGGAGTGGAGTAGGGTAAGGAATGTGTCCTTGTATCCGAACCACTATAAATACTCGCGTTGTGGTTTTGTGCTTCTTACTCTTATATTTTCATTACATATCTTTATATGCTTGTTTATCAACATCCAACACTCACAACCAAATAGATTGACATAAGTTGATCTAAATAGTTTAAAAGAAAGTTTAATTGGTAAAACTATTCAACCCCCCCCCTCTAGTTTTCCACAACTCACTCTACAAGTAGTTTAAAAAATTCAGAAATTCGTTTATAAGACTTAATGTGATTCATCACATTCCATAAACAAATGGTGTCTTATCAATCTTCTAGGTTGGAGTCTTATTGAGTATATTCAATCTATACTCAATCTACTAACCTTGATAACTTTTGGAAGAAACTATAGTTATCTTGAATCAAACAATGCCAATAGATTTTGATTCTTTTAACTAAACATACCATAAAACTATGGTATTTCCTTAGAATTAATATTGTAAGATTAATCTAACAATATTTAAGATAACCATCTACTCTTTGGTTTTTCATATTTACCAACAAAGTAAAACTTAATGGTACAATAGAATTACCAAGTCAATTGCATGTATTATAACACAAGTATTCTTGACCAAGTCAAAAGACATAACAGTTATAATCCCACTATACGTTATAAGTCATTGATCAACTCATTGACTTCATGCATATGTCTTAAAACATAGCAAGTTAACGTCTTACTTTATATTGTAAGTCTTGTATTAAAAGACTTCATGTTTGTGACTTTACAAAATCATAAAAATTTATAATTAAAGTAATTATGAACACCACCTCGGGTTTCAATTAATATTTCAAGTTAATATTTACTACATATATTTAAGTCATTCAACGAATACTTAAATTCAAAGTAGTATTAGATTACTTCATTTAATTATGTCATTTCATGAAATGTTCAACGTAAGAAACTGCAAAATCATCCATGCTCGTTCTCACGACACGTGGGTATTTTACCTTGGGCTACAATCTAGTTCACGTTCTCACGTAACATAAATTGTAACTGCAAGTGTTTCTTAAATATTGAATGACATAAATATTTAAAATAAAGTAGTCTTTGTTATCATCTTGAAACATGTTCTTAATAGGGCAATCATACATATTTAAATGCATACTTCCTATTAGAACGTTATTCTCTTACTTTACAGTCAAGAGAATCCATTTAAATCATATTAATATGTGTTGTACTTTGCACACAATAAAGATTTCTCCCACTTGTGCATGGAACAACATCATGTAGCATATAAACAACACGATACACGTTCGTTTATTTGATTAGTATGATTTGTGTCATAGATATAACTATTAGATATAGGACTATATTGATTTGTAAGGAAACGCACATGACAATCCTTAAAAAACATAAGGGCCTACAATTGGAAAGTAATTATCTGCATGATATTCAAGAGATAATTTGGATTACTACGCAACAAATAATGCTTGTAGCTCCCACTGAATTAGAAATCATTTCAACAACTTCTTATTCAGTAATGCAACACAAATGCTCCCACTGAATTTGACAACATTGTAAGTGTTTCATAACCAGTGAAAACAACTTGCTTGCTTTTTACTTTCCTACACCTTTGGATAACCATACGTAATCATTACTAAGGTACTAAAAGGTGTATTCTACTCTATGAATGATGGGTTATCCATCAATGTTATTAACTCGAAAAATTGGGTATGCACTTTCTTCCTTAACAGGCCTACCATCCTCATACTAGTATGTGGCATCTTTAAAGGTTAAAACAAAACAACTAGATAAATTAAGCTAGTTTGCCTTTTACCAATTTTCGCGGTAATTAGTCTAGCTTCTAATCTAGTAACTCATATACATGTTTTCCAGTTAACCAAACGTCATGTTTGTTACAAAAGGATTCATTCACCAAATGAGGGTAATGAAATCTTTATGGAAAATAAGATGTGCAATTCATTGCTATGAGTTACATTAGAATTTAGACAATTCAAATGTTCCTATTATACCTTTCTCATTCATGAAAAGGAATGGGATTGAGTCTCATTCTTCTCCCATGGAAAAGAGACTTTGTTTGTCTTTTCGGTAAATTATTCTCGATCAAACATTTGTTTTGAAAGCAGAATGGATTAATTTACAAATAAAAGACTAAACCACGTTTACGGTTAAATGTTGCATTAATACATTCAAAATAATTACAAAATTCAATTTTAGTATTTTCGATAATTAACCTTTTCAAGAAAATTAAATACCCATGGTTCATAAACATATAACCATTTAATTTTCACTTGAAAACTAGGATCCAAATTGACATAGTTTCATCACATCAGTTGATCTGCTAGTAATGAAAGTATTCAAAATGGTACGATTCGAACCTCAATTACCAATTTTCAAATTGCAACTCCTAGATTTATGGGATTTACATTTAGTCCATTTCAATTGCCATGTAAACATGTTTTATCCCCATCTTATGCCTTGAGTTGCCAGTTCTCACTACAAAACTCAATTAAGTTGTCCAACTTAAGAAACTGCAAAATCATCCATGCCCGTTCTCACGTCACGTGGATATTTTACCCTTTGATTACGATCTAAATCACGTTCTCACGCAAATAAAAGGTAATCTCAGGTGTTTCCGTTTCGTTGGATGACATACAACTTAAATTAAGGGTAATAAATTTGATTTTTGGTGTCAAATCAAATATGTACAAAGATGTCATGCATTCATCTTCGTAGCATAAGGTTTTATTAAAACAGTCATATCCTTGTTTTAATGTTTAAGCTTTTCATCATCAAACTTTAATCGAGGTATTAGTTACACCAATTAAAGAATTACCTTTAATTACCACTATATCATACTGCTGCATGAGTCATAAGACCCAAGTTATTCGGATAATTACCACAAAAGTGGCACGTAGAATTTAAGGTCAATTCACCCTTAAGATTTTATGCACATTATATAGGAATACTTGGTAACTCCATTAAGACGCACAAACGAGCGGAGAATTAGGTCAGCGCGAAGCATATTACATACCCTCATCTTTAAGGTCACAATTTAATGCGTACCAACCTTATACCCATCACACAGTTTGTCATTAATGGGTGAGCCGTTCTAACTATTTTGTGCAAAAAATCAATCAATTAAACGATTACGATTACTATGCTTAAAAATACATGTTTCACCATTGTTTATGTCAGTTTATTTTTCTTATAAAATACCCTTGTTACACATAACAAACAAGCAAGTATATTAAAAATAAACAAATAAACAATGAATACATAACATAATAATAAGTCATGCATATCAAATAGCCACATGCAAACCTTTTGATAAATCCTATTAATAATCAATTCTAGATCTGTCAATATGTATATATTTAATTAAGATTTCCACCCGTTTTCAGCTATGTACAAGGTGAGCCACATGCATCGATTCATCGATTGCGTAAGTCAAAATTAAAACATATACCACATAGCACATAATTGATTAAAATCATTAAATAATAATGATTGTGGTCTTCCCCAATTTTAGATATATCATAATATTTAGTGTATATCACTTAACCAAGTAAAACATACAATAAAAGCATATCCATGATAAAACATGCATGTAATTATCATGGATATAAATCACACTTAACAATTAATGCAATTAAACAGAATTACGCAATACACATAAAATTGCATGCAACCTAGGGTTTCTAATCCAATTAAAACTGAAGTTTACAAAATCCTAATTAGGGCACCAAAAACGCCCCCCCCCCCCCCCCCCCAAAAAAAAAATTAGGGTTTAGGTTTTGCAAACCCTAGATCTACGCATACAATTAATAACACAATCATGTTTATTTATTTTATGTGTTTCAGTAATTAATTACTTGTTATACAAGGCTCGTGATGCCACTGTTGAGTTTAAGATACATGAATAACAATAAAACATGTAGACACCACAGAGTATACAGCGGAAGACTTAGGATCATAACAAATAAATAATTAAGTGAAAGAATTACGTAACGTACCTCTTGCAATTCAGTAGATCTCTTCAATGGATGTGACAAAGTGGTTTAACGAGTTATCCCTTACCGTTTTATAACTCAAATCAATTGGTGTAAGAATAGTATCTTACTACCACGTTCTTGTACACACGAATTAACAAACGAATAAAGCGATTGCTAGATCTACAAAACTTTGTTTTAGAAAAACAAAACCAAACACCCTATAAAAGGGTTGGCCGTTTTTTATGCAAGAGAAAACAAGAAAAGGTTTAGGTTAATGTGTGTGCACAAAAGCAATGAAAAACATTAACCCTAGCCTTTGTATTTATAGTGTTATAAAATCTTTGGGAACAAGTTAGGGTTAGGGTTGTGAAAACCCTCCCATGGCCGGCCACTATAATGCCCCCAAGGGATACCCGAATCTTTTCCATATTAAGATTTTACACTACAAGTCCTTCTCTTTAATTACATTTAACGGTCGTTAGTTATTTTCCGTTAAATACTTAACGATCGTTAGACGAGTTTTGTATAATAATTAATCGTAATCAATTAACATTAATTATTAACTTTAATTCTCATTCGTAATGTGTGCAATCCCGTGGTCACGAGTTCGAATCCGGACATTCACGTATTTATAAATATATACATTTCCAACAAAATAATATAAACATGCCTCGTTTGGTTGCCATACTTCTAATATTATTCACTTACAGTCACTTGAAACCTTGGTTAAACAGAATTGGGTAGTTGCTCCACGCATTATGGTTCGTGCGTTGATCCTCAAAGTGCTCGCTTAAACGTTCAAGTTGTATAGTTATCTACTTTTACTAATCTATTTTAGTAATTGTTTGGCTCCAAAACCGAACAACTGAAGCAATTTAGCATGACCGGTTACCGCGTTCGAATAAACGTTTACCATTTTTTTTCCCCGTATATTTCTTGACTTGGGGATCTTTCTTTATAATCATTAAACAAATCTTGATTTAAAAGTCCTAACCACCCATGAAAGCCAATTTAGTAACGATATGATTTAAAACTTCAAAGGTTACTAAACTAACACTTCACTTACAAGTTACAAGAAAAGGAACCCAAAATATGGTCAATGATTCATTGTAGAAACGTATACCACACCAAATCATAACTTCAAATCAAGAACCTTAAAATCAAGAACTTTAATCTTCAACCCACAAATAAAAAAAAATTAAACCCACCAATCCTTAGCGGTGGTGGAGACGACGGCGGCTGGTGGCAACAGAGGCAATGGGTGGCACAAATGTCGGTGGTGTTTTCCCTGGTGGTGGTAGCGATTTAAACAATTCACCCCTACAACCATCATCATCATCGCGACAACGGATGTGGGTGGTGTGGCCACCGCGAGCAATTGTATATATAAATGGTGGTGACGGTCAATAGTGATGGTCGGTGGATGTTTCAAGGTGGTTGGCGGTTTCGTGGGGTTTGATGAAGGTGGCTGACAAAGACAGTGAAGGTGGTGGTTAATGAAGGTTTTGTTTGGTTGTGGACTTGTGGTTAAGAGATAAACAGGAAGAGAGAGATAGAAAGAGATAAATGAGCGTGAAATGATAGAAGTATATAATGTGTTTTAAATGATAGTGGTAGACGTATAAAGACAAATATACCCTCATGTTGGTACCCAAACGGTCATATAGCCTATAATAGAAGGTAACATCAAAGTTTTATGGGTGATAATAATATTTTTGAAAGTTCGTTACCTGACACTAAATTTTTTTGAAAGTTCATAGCCAATCCGTAGAATTAACCCTTTTATGAAACATCCACGTACGTGATACTTTTTATAGAAGCATCACTTTCATCATAAGTTTAACACAATCTGAATAACATAAAATCGATTCCTACCACCAGAAATTTGATGCCCTCTACTTGTTAGATGCCCACCTCGCTTAGCCCCAGGGCCGGCCTGAAGACTACTTACAAACATATATATTTTACTCATTGCAAAATGGAGGTACTTGAAACGGCTCACTTAAGATGATTTTTTATTCCTATGGTGATTTTTCATTAGAAGCGGCTCACACATCTTTTCACAACACTACCAATGTTGTTTCTACATGGCATAGTACTCATAGCCTGAAATCCTGAATGACTTGTTTTCAGCTATTGGGAAAAGTTCTATCATCACACCCCCCCCCCCCCCCCCCCCCCCCAAAACCACGGTAAACCTACCCTATGAGAAGGTGGTTTCCAATAACTAGCTTAGAGATCTAAGCCTTTTAGAACTTATGTATAAAAAAAATAGACTTACCTTATACTTGAGAAGAAAGAAAGACAAGAAGCAATTTAATAAGCACTTCAAAAATTTTTGTTTCAATAGAGGTTTTGAGCTCTGAGTATCTTACGAGGAAAAAGATGGCCCATAAAACAAATAAAAAAATTAGTCTCTTTTAATAGTGCAATTTAATAGAGTTGTACTTTTATTAAAAAAGTACAATTTTAACCCTCCTAGTTTACAATTTATCATTTTAGTTATGCTTAAAGTATTATAATTAAACCTCTTTCGCAAAAAAACAGCTACATTATATATACTACATATAAAGCATGAATGACTCTCTCTCTCTAAAATTTTAAGACGTACAAGAAATTAAGCACGGTTTACAACACTTTAATGCACCCAATTTTCAGAATTACAACAAAGTAATTATATTGTACAATAAAATAAAGCGTGGTGTCATTTTAAGACCAAAATTCTATCAAACAACATTAATGCTATTAAAAACACCCTTTCACCAAAAATTACAACCATTTAAGCACAATGTACAATAGCTGCAACCAATTTTCAGATTAACAACAAAATAAGCATAGTGTACAACAAAATAAGCATGATGTAATTTTCAGACTTATTTTCAGACTTACAACATTAATGCTATTAAAGTGATCAATGTTATTAATGACTACTACTTACAAGAAAAGAAACATAGTGTACAACCATTTAATGCACATAATTTTCAGATGTACAAGACAAGAAGCATAGTGTAAAACAAAACACCACATTAATGCTATTTAATGTAGTAAATTATTTAAGTGATCAATAAATACAATTAATACAGTTATTAAAACACCTCTTACAAAAGAAATACAAATTATCAAGCATATTTTACAACCAAATTAAACACAATTCCTGCATTAAATTTCACTACTACAAATAATAAAACACATTTTACAAATATTCAAGCAATCAAGCCCGAACGGGCAACGGGCCAAATGGACTTGAGCCTGAACGGGCGCGGACCAAACGGGCTCGAGCCCGAACAGGCACGGGCCAACGGGTTCGAGCCCGAACGGGCACGGGCTATACGAAATTCTTGATATCCGTTAATTTATTGTCAAAAAGAACATAATAAACTAAAATACATTATTTATCGAAAAATTTTATTTCAGGGTACCCGCCGCTGCAACGCGCGGGTACCCTGCTAGTCCGTATTATGATTAAACCATCCTTGCTACCATTTACACAAACTTTTGCCAGTTTTATTCATTTTCTCAACTAATCAAGTAATTGTATGTTACTACTGAAAAAATTATCATTGTACCCGTATGTCGAATGATTCAAACTTCATTCGAGCTTTTAAAACAAAAAGTTGTATCTTACGACCGAAAAAAAAATTGAGCCCCCCTAATTCAAATTTCTAGCTCCGTCCTTGTTCATATCAATCCATATTTTCTTTGTATACTCGCACCGGAAAAGAAAAAGATGATCATGAGTCATTACATTGACTATATAAAGGACATATCAAACCGATACTGCTACTCCACTTCATCATCATGTCTTGGGTCTGCAGCCTCTCATGAATAGCCATCCATAGTATAAAGCATGTTTAGAAGTATAACGAGCGGGTTAACCCGCGCGTTGCTGCGGGAGTGCGTTGGCCTCTATTATTTGATTTACGAGACTAAATTTGCAAAAGATTTTTTTTTTTTTAGGACTAAATTTGCAAAAGATTGATAACGGGGGACTAACGGTGCGATTTACAGCTAACCTGAGGGACCATTTTCGTAAATTCCTTATGAACAGTACATGCACTATTCCTCACTGTAGCAGCACTGTTTCGTATTGTAGCAACACTATTTTCCTTTTTAGTCCCTGAAAGTGGCGGTTTGTTGCAAAGTTAGTCCTTAGGGACTAACGCTGAAAATAAAAGTTAACCTCAGGGGCTGTTTCTGCTTAATATTTGCACAGAAATAGCCCCTGAAGTTATTGTTCCGTTGCAAATTTAATCCACGACTGTTAGGTAACGGACGTTAAGGACTAACTTTGCAATTGATCAATAACCTAAGGGTCTAAAATGAAAATTGCGTAGGTACTGTAGCTACAGTGCAGGGGGATGATTTTTAGTATATACGAGCGGGGGCACCCGCGCGTTGCTGCGGGGATGTTGTGTTTAATCTAAGTCGAAACAAAAATATTGTATTTTTTTTTTTTTTTTGTTATTAAGGACGAAATTTGCAAAAGGTTGATAACGGGGGACTAACGGTACAATTTGAAGCTAACTTGAGGGACTAAAAGCGTAAATTGCGTATGAACAGTGCACGCACTATTCCCCACTATATGTGTACTGTAGCAAACACTGTTTGGTGTTGTTTTGTACTGTAGCATTGGTATTTTCCTTTTTAGTCCCTGAAATTGACGGGTTGTTGCAACGTTAGTCCTTAGGGACTAACGGTGAAAAAAAAGTTAACATTAGGGGCTGTTTGTGTTTAATATTTGCACAGAAACAGCCCCTAAAGTTACTGTTACGTTACAAATTTACGTCACGGCTGTTAGATAACAACCGTTAAGGACTAACTTTGCAATGACCAATAACCTCAGGGGCTAAAATGAGGCTAACATGAAACTTGCGTGTGCACTGTTGCTACAGGACCCAAATGCTTTTTAGTATATATATATAATTATAATGACTAAACCAAACAACTTTATACCATGGAACAACTGTGCATTCTGGAATAAAAGTCAATTTGGAACTTTTTTTTTTTTTTTGAAACTTGACCAATATATATTTGAGCATGTTTTGAACTCCATACTGATTTTTTTTATATAATAAAACTTGACTAGCCTAATGAGAATTACTTGACTAACCTAACGAGAAAGGTAGGAACACGTCTCATTTGTAAAATATATAAAGGTTAATCATGTTTTAACACTTAAAAAAAGTTAGTTTAGGAAAGTCGGGGGTTGTATAATTCTCAGCTTTTTAATAAAATTTAGACACTTTCCCCTTGTAGCCACGGAGGTTCACCTAACTCCGGGTTAGGCAGTCGCCCTGGGATTAGTCGGCTTACAATGTCGAGTCAGAAACCCTTATCTTGCCAAATAAAATAAAAAAACTTTACAGAACAACAAATAGAATGATATAACATAAATCATGCATAAACAAAACATTCAAAAGCATACAGAACAATTAAATATAACTAAAACCATCCATCTTTCATTAAAAAATTAATCAATTGATTTAACATATGGAGGTACTAAAAGATCCAAATAACCTTTTTTTTAATCTAATATTTGATGAATAACAAGCCATTATGAACATACAAACCTTATATAATAGCAGAAAAATAGAACATGAATAAATGTACCTAACAAGCGCACATCTACGACACAAACAGATTCATCAATCATAAACCACAAGTTTGAAATTGTCAAAGGATGTGATCAACCGGATTTTTTCTCAGACGAACCTTTGAGGTTAAGGTTGAACCATTTTTTCTTCGATTTGCTATCAGATGCTCCTTCTTCATTCGGGTTGTTGCTGCTTTCACCTTCGCTAGCAGGAACTTTGGCGTTGGATCCTCCTCCATTACTAACTTGACTAGTACTCCCACTACCTAAGACAACAGACCTAGCTACCGTGAACGATGATTGGATACTGTCTCGTTGTTTAAGAAGCTCGTCCACCTGTGTAATTTATCATCATATAAAACATAGTAAGCTTATAATCGTATAAAAAAATTTGCTTGATTATGTGATATTTTATAATAAGAATCAGATATATGAAAAAGTTTATTGGGAATGGTGGTTGAAGTTGCAGTGATCTAATAATCAGTTGCTCGAACATTCGGCAAATTCTGATTATTTGAAAGAAAAAAAAACATCAAGATAAATTGACATAAAGGGCATTCGTGTAGATTAAATGACCCCACGGATTAAGTAAAGATAGGGGTAAATAGGTAGTTTTTGTTGCAAATTGAAAATTTTATTTATGTCGTTTTGGTGATTAACCCTCTAATAAACATATGATAACACACAAGCACATACATTCTGCTTTTCCTGGGTGTATCTGTTGGTCACTTCTTGGAATCGTGCCAAAGCCTGCAAAAGATCAAATTGCCACCCATTTACTTACGGATTATATTTTATCACTGACAAATCAACCGGGTGAAAGGAAAAGTACGCTACAAAAGAAACAGGTCAAAAGTTGCCCAAAAGTGTATTTTAATGCGTAGAGCCTCCAATATCATTTTAGTTAAAATAGGATAGATTATTATTGGCATAATATAGTTTTGGTATATTCTAACTAAATTGATTTTGGAGGTTTAACGCACTAAAAATAATAACTATCAGCTAATAAATAAGAACATACAAGTTGCCAAGAATCGTATTTTGATGCGTAAACCTTGTCCTTGATTTGTTTATTAAAAAAAATGAACTTTTTCTAACAAAAAGTGCCTTGGGTAAACCCGACCCAATCATTTTAACCTGTCAACTGACCCTAGCCATTTTGCCACACGAGAGGACAACATACCTGTCTGTACTCTGTCTCAAACTGGCGTAGCTCGGTTCTCTTTCTCAAAATCTGCTGCTCAATATCCTTGAGCTTATGAGTTGTATCCTCGTATGTTGTGGCACAAATAGCCTCTATTGTATACGAAGCTGTTTTAAAAAAATTATCTCCTGCAAGAAAAGACATTAGCAATTCCGAATTAAATTTTTTTTTTTCCTTGTTTTAAAAACATACAATCAAATAAATAAAATTAAAAATAAGAAAATGTAGAGTTTAACCGTAGACAGCAAATATGTGAGTGCCAGATTTCAATTCCGAGAGTTCGCACGGCTGAAGACATTCTAACCTTTTAAAGAACGCAGCTTCAGGGTCTTTAGCCATTGCCAACTACAAAATGATAACAAGGGTGCTTAAATCGCCAAATCAATTACACAGATTTAAATGAGCGGGAAAGTGTTATAGTTGCTGATGGGTGCTTACGGCATTAACAGTTGAATCCATTCTATATACTTGAAAATGCAAGAAATACATCCCTGCAGATGTCACTTTACCGGTTTTCTCACTATCTTCCTGCACGAGATGAAGTCATAAATGATAACTTTGGGGGCAATTATTCCATAAAATCATAACCATGTGCAAATAAATACGCCTCAAAATCTTGGTATGAAAAGAGAAGAGGAGAGTAAAGCGAGAATGAAAGATCAAGAACTAAATTCCAGGCGTCAGTTAAATATCAAGTGCATCAAGACTCGAACAAAATATTTTACATCATGTCTCAATGTGTCAATTTAATACTTGGACGCTAAGTAAATTTGCTACTTCTTAAAAAAAAATGTGGCTATATTATGATGATTAGTTTGATATCCATTTAATTGGATGAAACTGCTTACGTACACCCTCATAGAAAGTGTTGTATCACAGATTATTACATTTTATCCGTACATCTAGATCCCAATTATGATGACAACACAAGGGCAGCATTTTTTCATCCATTTACCTAGAAGTTAACTGAACTTGTAAGCTTGAATACCAGTCTCAGTTTTCATCTGAATTGTCTTTCAAATGTTTGTGACTTCTAGATCACTAAGCTTAGTGAAATAAGTCTACATATCATGATCTGACATTACAAAAATATGACAAAGAGATGATATATGTTGAAGCTTCGAAAATCGAGGACCACTTGAAGTTCTAATTGCAAACCTTAGGTTGAGCGCAAAAATCATAAAAAAGCATGGTATTCTCATTCACACAGCGGCCTAATATTTAAAGCTTGCGAATTTCTGAATTGGTCAGCTAAAGTGATACAAAGACAATAAAATATAACTCTACAAGTTAGTTGGAAGTAACCTTTACAGGCACATATAATCACATAATGAAAAGGGTGTGCTACTAGGCTACACGTAAACATGAATCATAGTTGGATAAAATCATAAAAATACAATATCATGACACAAAGCTCAAGAACTTAGCTCCTTATCACGACAGACTAAGCATGCATGGAAAAATTATAGCAATCATGTTGCACCAGTAACAAGTAATGATTAACAGCAGCTGTCTTTTATTATGTAATCTATTTGCCTTGTTTTTGTTGCCCGTTTCTGTGTTGATGCAATGTTTGCTACAAGTAGTAGGGACTAATTATGCACATAAAGTCTTAAAACAACTGAAGAGAATATAAAAGGATGTACCTGTAATGCTATACTATAACCTCCGCCGTTATCTTGCTCAAAATAAAGTAGCTGCAATGTAACATTAAATTAACTATCTAATAAACGATATGATAAATATGTCAACACAGTATAATATTCTGAAAGTTTGAAGTACCTTAAATTTGCTTTGTGCGGCTGAAGTAACTCTAACAACAATCCCTGATTGAGCTTGTTCATCGCTTATCGTAACACCAAAAAAATGAGCACATTGTTTCTCTACCTGCAATTTTACTTAGTTATTCACTAATATTGCCAAAATCAAATTATAATCTTGTAATAAATAAAAAATACACACACCTTTCCACTAACTGATGAACCAATTGGAAGGGGTCGGACTGTGACAGTTCCGTTTAAGGCTTCTTCAAGAACATTGGCTGAAATGGTTGTCTTAATAGGAACTCCAAGCTTACTTAAAATAAGAAAAAGAAAAGAATGAGTACTTGAGCCAAAGTATATTCGAACTTCGTACTTCTTTTATATGAAGTACCTGAATAATGCGGCAAACATTGTATTCACGGTTCCGAGGTTGGATAAATCAATTTCCATGTCCATGCCTTCAGCATCAATTGCCTATTCGATTGACAAAAGATGTTTAGCATTCAATAGTATGTAAATTAAGGAAAAGATGTGATAAACTGTAATGAAATGAAATTAAGAATTATGAAAACATAATGATAGATGTAATGAAAGTATATACTTGTTAGCTTCTATAAGAAATACAAGGACTAAATTATTTTGCATCGGTCATACACCTAGGTGGACCTGTGTGGCATAAGTATAAAGAAGGTGTAGTGTTTTCAAGTGTGTAAACTTTAGTGCATACCTTGGGTAAAAATCCTAGTGTACAATTGTACATTCTATAATTAATAGTCATAGTAATTCGGTTCATTGATACAACTTACATTAGCCATTCGGGTGTCCTATTTCATATATTACGGCAGCATAACTCTATAAACTTTAAACAAAACTCTTGTAGTTGCATAGTCAGAAGTTCAACAGCAAAAGGTTCTTGTGGTTGCGCGTTAAAAGAGAACTTGGTTCTTTTGGTGCTAACAATGTGTCTAAGAAAAACGGGTAACGAGTTGGTCTCTCTTCTTTGTTAGAAATGCATTATTCTATGGAAGATTTTTTTTCATAAGAGCGTATAGACCATTATTTACAGAGTGACAATCAATCATCATAAGCATACCAAAAAAAAAGTATTCCATGAGTACATCGTAACACCATATGGATAGTCTACGACCTTGACAACATCCTAGTAAAATCCTTACAGATATGGGATACCTAAAATAAATTTTACCTTACGCTAATTTGGTGTGCATGGGTATTTGCTCCAACTTGAGGAGTGTCAGATTGTTACATATGTACACATTGTAGGCTTTAAATTGTATCAAGTGTTGTGTATATTTATTATCAACGGTACCACGACCACCAGCACATTGCATGGATTCATAGCTCACCAATTTTCGAGCCCTATATTTGGAAAATGTAATTTGTTGCCATGTTACATCAGTATACTGAAAAACATTTCATGCCACAATATGATCAAATATTCTGTAAATTAAATATAATCACTTAGGTTTTCCTCAATTCAAGTCATTCAACATGTGAAAACCTCAATCTCGTATGAGTGATTCTTAACCAACTACAATCACCTAGACACAATTATATGCAAGTTAACATAACAAATTCATATACAAGTATAGCAAAGGTTGAAGATTACCTGAAATCCTTCATTGTCATATTGCCTTCTTTTTTCTGGATCGGATAAAATGCTGTAAGAATATGCAACCTCCTTGAATAGTTCTGAGGCTTCAGGATTACTGGCATTTTTATCAGGGTGATACCTGCATATAACCAATATTAACAACATTAATGATTTAATGTACTAAGTCTAACCCTCAACCAGCAATAATCATATAAGCAGCGTATCAATCGGCAATAATCAAATAAGTTTTAGAAGTTTTGAGTGTTCTTATCTAATACTCGAAACTGATTATATGTTGTATCAGTCGGCAATAATCACATAAGAAGTGTAAAACTGTAAGAAAACAATCCCTGGCCTCTATTAATCTTTCTTCCATAACAAAGGACCTAAAAGTTGACTCAATTTTTCTACGACCAACTTAAGCACTTAATAGATGACTATTGAGTATTGACACACGTTAGTCATTTAGTCATGCTTTGACAATCTGTATAAACCCAATGCAACACTCAAATACTAAAACAAACACATCAAGTTCATATCCCATCAACACTACACCGATTTATACCCATTGCTACTCATCATTAGCCTCCAACAATCCACAAAACGACATTTACAAAATTCACTAGAAGCCCAAATTAACCCTAACAAAATTTAACGACTTTATAAATAACAAATCGACAAACAAGATACAAGGGAGCTACCGAACTAGCCTCATGCAACACTAAAACAAACTCATACAATACCTACCACATCAACACTACACCATTTCAATTACAAACAACTTAAAAAGGGTAACCAACCCTCTAGCGACCCCGCCCATAACACCTTAGTAATTCGAGGGACACAGGGGGCAGATTTTGACCACATGACCTACGCTTTAAGCTGCATGTCCTAAACAACTACTAATTCATCATCAATAACTTAATTCATACACATAAAACATAGAATCCATACTTTAACCTTAAAAATCCAACAAACATTAAAAAAAAAAAAAAAAAAAAAAAAAAAAAAAAAAAAAAAAAAAAAAAAAAAAAAAAGCCAACTTACTTAAGAGCAAGTTTTCTATAAGCAGATTTAATCTCTTGATCAGATGCTTCTTTTGAAACACTCAAAACCTCATAAGGGTCTCTTCTATTAGCAACCAAAGCACCTGTTGCTGCTGCTGTTGAAGATGAAGATGATGATGTGGCACCTTCACTCTTTGAACCCACCATTAAAAATCTCTTTTTTTTTTTTTTTGTATAAAAATCAATCCAAAAACTAAGAATAAAACAGACCCAGATGGGATTTGATACCAAGAACAATAAAGGTTTGATTTTTAAGCTAAGATCTGGTAAAAAAGATTGATATAAAAGGAAAGTTTGATTTGGGTATTTAATGTTGGATTGGTTTTATTGTTTTGAAGGAACATATGTTTGTGTTTGAGCTAATGAACAAGCCCACTTACGAAGACATTGACAATTTGTTGTAAATCTGGAAGTACAAGGAGTGTTTGGGTCAATGTGTTTTAAGTTTTCAATACGGGGTAATGTTAAGAAAATAAAAACCTAATTGGTTCTACAAAGGCTTTGAATCCCAAACAACACGGGGGTGAGCGCGGTTCCGGAATCGCAAAAAACCGACTCAAAATCGAAAAAATCGAGAATCGAAAAATGTATATTTTAGAAATCGAGAACCGAACCGAAAAACATGTTTCGGTTCCGTTTTGGTTCTCAGAGTATTTCAGTTCTAAACCGATTGGAATTGAAATTTAACAACATATATAGAAACTTACTATTAGTTGGTTGCGTAAATTAGTATATATACTAAAAGGCAGGAGCTAACATTGTGCAAAACAAGCATTTAATGCAAACTTTGCAAAATTGGCAGAAACAGCCCCTGAGGTTCAAGTGTCACTGCAAAGTAAGTCCTTTAACATTAATAATCTTTCGCAACTTGGCAAAAACAACCCCTAAGGTTTAAATGTCGTTGCAAAGTAAGTCCTTTAAGCAATCCCGCTGCATCGCGCGGGTTTTCCAACACTCGTTAAAACCTATTGTAAGTTTTCATCTTCATTTAAAAAAGTGTAATGCACAATAAGAGGAAAATATTTTTTGAAAAAAAATTTCTTTGGTATCACGTAAAAACAACCAATCGTCCCATAAACATCTAGTATATTTGAAAGTCGACCCGCGGTTCCGGACCGAACCGAGAACCGAAATTTACAATATCGAGAATCGGACCGCGGTTCCAAATTCGGTTCGGGTTGGGTCGGTTCCGGTTTGGTCTCGGTCCATTTGCTTACCCTTACATGGTTGTGTTTTCCTACGGGTTTATAAAGGATTATAAGGTTGCGTTTAGTTGGAGAAAATTTTCCTTCATTTCTTATTTCTTGTATTGTAAAAAAAATAGGGGGTTTTCATCTCCACAAAATAATTGAAAAAATAGAAAAGGCATTTAGTTAGAGAAATATGCGTTTGTGTTTTTCATTTTGCAAAACTATAAAACATGTTCAGATGTTGTTGTTTTTTATCTCAATTCTCTATTCACCTTTGAAATGGTATAAAGGCATCTTCGAAACACAAAAACAAATATTATAAAAAAAAACACAACTAAATTATAAAATAACTAAAAAAATTCTAGTACGAGAAAATAAAAAATTAAAAACATCAAATGATACGAAAAAAATCTTCAAACGACTACAATTCGACATAAAAACAATAAATTCGACATAAAGTAAAATTTTCTATTCATCCGTTTTTATATGTGTTTATCCGTTTTTTGTACGTTTTTTAATATTTTATCGTTTTTATCCGTTTTTGTACGTTTATATCCGTTTTTGTACGTTTATATACGTTTTTGTACTATTTTATCAGTTTTTATACGTTTTCGCCCTTTTTATACCCTTTCTTGCCGTTTTATACGTTTTTGTTTGTTTTTTTACGTTTTCGCTTATTTTTATATGTTTTCGCCTGTTTTATACGTTTTTATACATTTTCGTCCATTTTTATACGTTTTCGTCCTGTTTTTGTACATTTTCGTCCGGTTCTATACTTTTTTCGTTAGTTTTTGTTCCTTTTTATGCCTTTTTTGTGATTTTATACGTTTTTATATATTTTTTACGTCTTCATACGTTATTATTCATTTTCATCCGTTTTTATTCGTGTAAAACGTACAAAATGAATAAAATCATACAAAAACAAATTAAAAAAAAAAGTATGAAAACATCCAAAAACATATAAAATGGACAAAAACGGATGAAACCGTACAAAACGTACAAAATGTAAAAAAACGCATAAAAACATCAAAAACGTATTACAACGGATGAAAACGTATGAAAATTGACGAAAACGTATAAAAACAGACGAAAACGTATAAAACATATAAACGCGGACGAAACATATAAAAACGGACGATATAATATAAAAAACACATTAAAACGTATAAAAACGAAAGTAAAACGGATGAAAACGTATAAAAACGAACGAAAACGTATAAAAATGGACAAAAATGTGTAAAAACGGACGAAAACATATAGTATAAAAACGGACAAAAACGTGTGAAAACAAATGGAAACATAAAAACGTATAAAACTGACCAAAACGTATAAAAAATATAAAAAACGGACGAAAACAAAAACGTATAATAATAGACGAAAACGTATAAAAATGAACTAAAACATATAAAAACGGACGAAAATGTATAAAAACAGATGAAAAAATATAAAATCAAGCGAAAACGTACGAAAAAGTATAAAAAGTAGCTTTTACCCCAAGGGAAATGAGCGCGAAAATGGATCAGGGGTATTTTAAAGGAAATAGGTGAAAATAAAATAAAAAATGTAGTTTTGTGTATTAAAGTGGGAAATAGGGATTTTGTGTTTTGTAGAGAATTTTGTTGGAAATGACTAATTTGAACACGATCTCTATTTTCTTTGTTTTCAATAAAACATTTTGTGGAAAACATCGGTATTTTCCCTCAACTAAACGCACCATAAGTGTTTGAGTTTTTATCATATTATACCTTATAAAATAAGTTTTGTTAGTCACACAACTTTATAGAAGTTTTTATAAGGTCAAACTAGTTGAAGCGGGCTTATGAAAGATTATAGGAGTTTATAGTTAATCAAATTACTTAAACCTTTAAATTGTAATGGATTAACATGCAAAACTTAAAATATATGTAACTTTAATTTGATGTATTTTCAGATTATATTACAATAATAAGTTTTTGCTCCAACTAATCCTGCTTTCAATAAAGTTGGTCATACTAGCCATTTTTTGAATCGAAATAAAACTAGAAATGCACGGTGAATAGAGTAAAAGATCAAATAAAATGATAAAAAAAAAAAAAAAAAAAAAAAAAAAAAAAAAAAAAAAAATTTCAATTCTAAAAAAATTTCATAAGTTTTTTTAAAAGTGGATAGTTTTGGCAAAAACAAAATAAAAAATTAAAAAAGAAAAAAAAGTTCATGCATTAAATCGTTTTTTTTTTAATCAAAAATTCATTTGTGGTCAACTTCTTTTGGTTTTTTGCATCAAAATAACATTGCGCAAACTAAAATAAGTTAACAATTTTGTGCATCAAAAATTTGTTTGCGCATCAAAATTCGTTTTTTGTTCATTAAAAAAAAACGTATAAAAACTCAAAATTAGAAAAACTTCTTTCACAAAAGTTTTATGCACCAACATACCCGATCATGTGGAATTTTTTTAGAATTAAAAAAAAAAAAAATAATCTTTTTTACAGATATTTTTTTTTTAATTTTAACTTTACCCACGATGAATATTATAAAAGTAATTTAGGGGACTAGTTTATGTTTAATAAAGAAACCTCGTGTGAATTATTATGTGTATCGATCAAACATTCTTTTAAAAACAATTTAAAATTTAAAATAACCTTAAGCTCGCAAAGTGAGCTTGGACCTATCAAGTAATTTCATGCGATATCTTTATTTAAATCAGATGATATTTTGAGAGCTTAAAAATGAGTAAAGTGATTTTGTTAAAATACGGAGTATTTAGTAATGCTTTTTAAACTTTAATCTTAAATGACAACTTTTAAAACGATAACTTTTAAAATGACAACTTAAACAAACAATGTAAACTTACAAAAAACGGCTACACGGTTTATAATTTGGATGAGAACTTTTAAATAGGAATGAAAATTTATTAATAAGACAGTTTTTAATTTCTAAGCACAACTAAATGGTTTACCAACTTTGAATGACAACTTTTTTATCACATAAAAATGAATAATTAAAAAAATGACTATTAATTGAACTCATAAGTGTTGCATCAAGAATCACACCAGAATCATAAGTTCGCAAGTATAATTATTTGCCGCTATATACCGTCGTTTTGCGCGGGTATTCGTCTAGCTTATCAAAACTAGGGCTGTAAACGAACCGGACTAACACAAACGAAGCCTTGTTGATGTTCGTTCGTTTAATTTTAATCGGACAAATAAACTGACATGAACGCTTAAACGGACAAAAAATTTTGTTCATGTTCGTTTATTAAGAAAATGAATTGTTCATGTTCATGTATGTTCGTTCATTAAGACACTAAATGAACGCTAAACGAACATAAACGACCGAACATAAATGAACATAGACAAACAAACATAAAAAAATTTATTAAATTATGCACAATATATTGTTTTATATGTGTTGTTTTGTTTAAAAATACTAACTTTAAAATTATACAATTCAAAGATATGATTTACGAATATGAATAAATAAATGAACATAAACGAACGCATAAATGGACGTTCACAAACATAAACGAACGTACGCGACCTTTGTTCATGTTCGTTCATTTAACTAAACGAACGTAAAATATTGTTCATGTTCGTTCATTTAATAAATAAACAAACATAAACGAACTTTTACCAAACAATTCATGAAATATTTACTGAATGTTCAATTCGTTTACAGCCCTAATCAAAACACATAATAAGCAATTTGAAAGTTGAAAGTTTGAAACGCCTTAGTCATGTTTTCTTTTTAGCATGTGAACATGATAAATGTGAGTTTTCATTTTGGTTAAAATTGAATTTGGTTTTGATACTCAAAGACCAAATGACCAAGTAATCACATTTTTATTGTGAGTTATTGTTAACATCAATTTCATGGTCGTTTAATACATTATTTATGATTTGGAATTTTTGTCGTGGGTACCCTCTTAATAAAGTGTTGGGACCAAAGGATCTTATTAACAAATTTAAGTATGGTATTCTTTCATATGAGGTTTATATAACATGTTCATGGTAAATACATAAATCAAATGTGTTTGCAAGTTCTTAACCAAAGTGTCGTAACATTTTGTCTCTTGACATGATTCATGATGTCGGGATATTCGTCTTCATTTCTTATCATTAACAATATGCGAGTCTAGTAACACATTAAAAATTATTTAGACGTAACTTATGATGCTAAAAAGTTTTTGAAAATCAAAGTTACTGAATTCAGTTCTAAATTTAGAGCACTACAGTTGTTACCAACATCTTAAAAAATGCATCGAGCCATATTCATGTGAGTGAAGGAACATTGAACATGTAGCCTAAGTTGTATTGGTTGCATTTCACCATTAACATGTGACTTTTTTTTTAAGTATATCCTCGAGATCCATCGATCATAAACTGAATTAGAATTATTGTTCTTCAAATAAATTAGGTGTTAGGATTTGCGGGTAGTTAGGTGTTAGGCTTTTTAGGCGTTTTCTCTTGCCTTGCCTTGGTGCCTTGTTTTGTCTTTGCCTTAGCTTAGGCCCCTTGCGTGTTTTTGCCTTGCTCTTTGTTGCCCCCTTAGGTTGCCTTTTTGCCCTTGCTTTAGGTTCTGTGGGTTGTTCTGCCTTCCTTTGTTTTGCTTCGTTAGGTTTGCTTGCCTTTGCGTTTGGATTTGTTTTCTGGTATGCTTTGTGCCTTTGCCTTCCTTTGTTTTGCTCCCTTATGTATGCTTTTCGCCTGCTCTTGCTTGCTGTCCTTTCGCTCCCTTTTGCTCTCTCTTCTCTTCTTTCTCACTCGCACACGTGCACAAGCCGGAGGTCTCATTGGAAGCAGTCTCCTTACTCCCGGGTTTATCCTTGGGGTAGGGGTAGGATCTGTCTACATTCTACCTCCCCCATACCCTGCCCCGGCGGGATTGGGTTTGTTGTTGTTGTTGTTGTTGTTGTTCAAATAAATTATTGAGTAAACTTCAAAATACATCCTTGGTGGTTTAACCATTTCATATACCTCAAGATTCCAAGATTTTAGACAGATACATCCATCCGTTAGTCAAAGATAACCAATATACATCCCTCGGTTAAAATAAGGACTAATGATGCAAATTATTTCTTCATTATCTCCTAACGAGATATAAATTATTTACACCGTTAGACCTTCGGGTTAACAGTATTTGCACCAATAGTCCTTTTTTAAAATAAACTAAGAAGAGGGTAAGCCACAACCACTCGACTACACGTCTAGTGGTGAAATACTACTCACAGATATTTCTTTTAGCCTTTTCTTAGAACTTATATGTTTTCTTACTTTTTATCAATTTTTTTGTTTTTATCCCTTTTTATCCCATTTATATATGTTTTTATCCGGTTTTGTACGTTTTTTACGTTTAATCCGTTTTTTACGTTTGCGTCCGTACGTTTTCATCTGTTTTTTTTACATTTTCGCCTGTTTTTTCGTTTTCATTCACTTTTTAACGTTTTCGTTCGTTTTTTTACGTTTTCGGCCATTTTTTACGTTTTCGTCTGCTTTTTTACGTTTTCCTCTGTTGTATTACGGTTTTGTCCGTGTTTTACGTTTTCATCTGCTTTTTTACGCTTTCGTCCCTTATTTTACGTTTTCGTCTATTTTTCTTTGTATTTTTACGTTTTTGTCCGGAAACGTAAAAAAACGGACGTAAACATAAAAAAAAGAATGAAAACATAAAAAAACATACAAAAACGTAAAAAAATGAACGAAAATGTAAAAAAAAGACGAAAACGTAAAAAAAACAAACGAATACGTAAAAAAAATGGACGAAAAGGTAAAAAATGAGATGAAAACGTAAAAAAGCGGATGAAAACAAAAAAACATACGAAAACGTAAAAACCATATGAAAACGTAAAAAAAGGATAAAAACGTAAAAAAAACAAATGAAAGTTGATGACGTATAGTATGTATAACAGGCCCACTAGGCCCAATACACACTATACACATGCTGGGCTCAGGTCCAATAACGATAAAATAACTACAAACCGTGGGCCAACAGTAAGCCCAATGACGAAATTGTCTATAGTCCAATCTAAAGACACACGCAAGGTACATGGCAGGCTGAGCCATCAGCCGCTGAAGGTATCTTGTGTCCGCATTCGCGATTGACACGGAACCTTGTCCGCCAAGGGTCCGGCTCCGGCAACTAACCACTATATGCGAGTATCTAGGAAACCCTAGGGGTAAACCTCGCCTATAAAAAGAGTTGTAAACCCCATACAAGGTACAAATTTTTCTCTCATATCTACACACACATACTCTTATTTCCCTCTCAAGAATGTGTACTTACTCTCAAGTCGGAGTTTGATCGTGGGATCCGTCCCCACGGTAAGGCTAACGGTTTACTATTCTTGTGCAGGGAAACCAATCAAACTACTTGGATTAGTACAAGATCATCCCATTAGAAGCTTGTTGGCCCAGTCCGGCAAGCTGTATTCATACCCATTACAACCCGTCACACTTTTTGTACTAACAAGCTGGCGCGCATCCATGGGACCCAGTACACAATTGCGTTCCGAAAGAAAGAAAAAAATGCTCACCAAAAGAGCTCGCTCTGACCCAACACCCGCTCTCGTGTCTGTGTTACGGAACAAGGCGGGAAAGAAAAACGCAATAGATCTGGAAGAGTCTGATAGGGCAGCCTACAAAAAGTACTATGACAAGTACTACGAACAGATCTTACCCATTGTGACAAATAAAGTTCGGAAACAGGAAGGGAGAATCAAGGCTAGAGAAACGCTAAAAACTCGGTTAGATTTTAGCGAAGCATCACAACAATCTGAATCCGGAAAGGAGATGCAAAGAAAGGATCTGATAAAGAAGATCGAATCTCGAAAGCGCCGAAACACAAGAAAAAACTCCGAGCCAAGGCGCAGTCGGTCCAGATCACCGCGAAAGAAACCCGCTGAAAAAGAGGAGGTGTTTAGAAGGTTGCGCAAAAGCGCGTTCCATAGGCTCGGGAACAGAGAAAAAAGTATCTCTGTGTACTCCGGAAGCCAAAAGAGAACCGGTCGTCGCAAATCTGAAAAAGAGGACGGAGTCACTCACCACCACTCTTATTCGCAAAGGACGGAACCCTACTCCAGAGAATACGAAGGCAGCTGAACATACTCACGAAAGACTGATCGACTTTCCGGAAGCGAAGACAACGACGACGAACGCTGGGGTTCCGGATCAAAGAGGCAAAAGTCGGATGTCGAGGACGACGACTTAGCTAGGCCATGGGTGTGCAAGGAGACTGACTCGTTCACTCCACGCATTCGCAAGAAGACGCGTATGTCTACCAATGTGAAGACATATGATGGAAGTGAAGACCCGGAAGACCACTTAAAGATTTTTCAAGCAGCTGCAAAGGTAGAACACTCAGTCATGCCAACATGGTGCCACATGTTCAACTCCACACTCACTGGATCCGCTAGGGTGTGGTTTGACGATCTCCCACCAGAGTCGGTAGACAGTTATGATGAGCTGAAAGAGATTTTCCTGTCAAATTTCCTTCAGCAAAAGAAGTGCATAAAGGATCCCGTGGAACTCCAACACATTAAACAGAAAGAAGGAGAAACCACATAAGACTTTGTGAAAAGGTTCAAGGTGGAAAGCAGAGATGTCAAATGAGCTTCGAAAGTCGTGAAGGTCTCTAGCTTCATGCATGGGATCACTAACCCCGAGTTAATTAAAAGGTTGCATGATAATATACCCAAGTCGGTAGATGAGATGATGAGGGTAACCGCATCTTTCCTTCGTGGGGAAGTAGCCGCAGGCAACCACGAAAAAAAGAGATCACTACCCCAAGTACAATGGAAGCCGCATGAATCTGGGCAGAAGCAAGGCTTCAAGAGAGGATACAGAAATCAACTCCAGTCGGAGAGGAAGCAAGACAGATTTACTGTAACACCCCCAAAATTATCGCAGCGGAAGATTGTGTCACTGGGGTATTACTTCATAGTTCACAACACAAGTTACAGAAAACGACTCTAAATGAGACGTTTTGAAATGAATTATCATTCGATTAAAATATCAGAGTTTACAAACCGGTCCCACAAGTTTGTACAAGTATAAAAAGTAGAACATAAAAGTTGTAAAGTTTTTCGAATGATAATATATGCATTGTCTTCAAAAATGTTTTCCATGCGCCTTCACATGCCATGCCAGCTAATTCCTTTCGAACCTGAGATAACATGCTAAAAAGTGTCAACACAAAGGTTGAGTGAGTTCATAGGTTTGTAAGCAAATCAGTTGATCACATGATATCAAGTTTATCAAAGTAGTGGACTACGCCCATAGTGCGTTTGATTGCCTAACCTGTCAATACAAACGATAAAAACCGCATTGGTTTGAAAACAGTAGTGGACAATATAGTTTGCAGTATAATTGCAATGTGTACAATTATCTTCTTGAAAATTATTATTGCTCTAAGCTCATGGCACTCACGACTGATTGTTGTATATATATCACCGGGCGATATATATAGATAATAACTTGCCCCGGGTAGGTATTTTGCCCTATACCTAGATAATCTCAAATATAGTGCGCCTTGTTATTTCCGATAACATAGACGGGTTCGTCAATTCCGATAGGCCTATCCACAATATTTGCGCTCACTCCCAGTGATTAGTGGTCCATGATGTTGGGGACTTTTGGCATAAACAACTTAGTGGTTTGCAATAATACAGTCAAGGCATTCAGTTTACAAGTAATTGTCCATAATAAAACATTTTAGCATATAGTAAAAGCAGTAGCATGTATCTCCCCCAAAAGAGTTTATAAAACAGTTAAACAAAAGCTGGGGCTATGAAACTCACGGTTGTGACCAGCAGCGGAGTGTAACGATATAATGTTTATCAACGGTAGAGTATGACAAGATCACGATCTTTAATGATCACCTACGAAAGCATAGTATTCGCGTTTTAGTATGGTGTACGATATAAGTGTACACGTATATGTAGTTTGTTGGCTTTCAATATGATATTGTACATGAATCTTAAGTTGAGGTATCTCTTAAATGTTGTTTGGCTTATAACCCTTTTATAAATAACCTCGTACCATCGTTCGGGCTATCAAAATCAAAAGGTCATGTAGTGAACGTATGAGGAGCCAGGACACTTTTAATCGTAAATCCACAACTCGTCAATACGACACTCCGAAGAGGCCTCTTTATGATAATGAAATTCCCTACTATTGTAGTACTTATCATTTATAAGTAAGTATTTGACGAGACAAATGTTGTATAAAACATGTGTCGTGTTTCGTCAAAGACTATTGATTGACTTATGTGGCGATATGATGATAGTATAAATTGTGTCGTGAAGCATATATCATGTGCAAGTGTTGATCACTTAATGAGTTTTGCGATTTCGGCGTGTTATATTATCATGTTGCGGAATATAATTATACTAGTATGTTCATGGTTTTAATAAGTTAAAACTTGTAAGAAAATATTTATATAGTTGATATATATTTCATATAGCCATTTTATCAAAATCTAGTAAAACTTAATCTAATGGCCAATTTTTGAAACAATTTTTAGTTAACATACTCAAACTAGTCATGAAGCTAAGTTACAATTTAACCACTTTGAAATAACAATTATGGTTATATCTAGTTGTTATATTCAAATTACAATGTTTTGAGACATTAGTCTTGGTCTAACCATGGCTTTGTTTTGGTTTTAAAGAATCAAAATTACAAGTAACTTTCCTTAACCATGGCTGTTTTTCAGTCACAACAGATCCGTGTAGTTTCTGCCATTTTTTAGACTTTTCGTTCACTTTCAGCTTAAGTGCTCGCGAGTTTTTGAAGAAAATTTCATTCCGAGCAACTTTCGTGTTTTACACTTTCGCTGAATCGGACCAGAAAAAGGTCTAATTCACGTTTTAAAATCGTTTCAGCAGCCTTTTTGACATAATAACCCATTTCATCTAGTCAACTTCTTTTACTCATAACTTTTAATCTACAAGTCCATTTCAAGTGATTCAAAAACTCAAATTTAAGTTTTTACTTCCTCTAACAACTTCTTAAATTCAACCTAGTCCAAAGTTCATGATTTTTATGTTAAAACTCATAGTAATTCACTAGTTTCTTATTAGTGGTCTTAATGAGTTACTTCACTAGTTTTTACTCATCAACTTCATGTACAACATCATACAAGCCATATTACATGTACTACTTATATAAAATTACATCAAATAATCATAAATATCATTACAACCATATTGAATAACAAGAAATTTAAACAACTTCTTACAAGACTTTATGTTGGATGGTCTCAAGAATAACAACTACAAATCAAGCTTAACCCTTCTTGTCTTTAACCCTTTCTTCAATCTTCAACCCAACTTTGACTTCAACCTTTTAACCCATGCTTCACTAATCTCTTTACCCTTGTAATAGCTCTTTTTATTCAGCCCCTAATACCTTGTGTAGCTCCTAATTCACCCTTGTAATCACCAAAACAATTCTTGGTTTAGGTAGAACACACCATAGTCTTCATCTTCTTAGTACAACTTGAAGTATGAATTAAAGTAGATGATGGTGTTTTGGTGTTGTGTTTGTACGGTGGAGAGGGAGAGACCAAAAGAGATATGTCTCTTATTTGCAAGAGTACTTAGTGATGAAGAAAATGATTTAAGTTATCTATATTCCATAGATAATACACATGTCCAATTCATGTGTAGTTAAACTTTGTATGAGACATGTGTCTTGATCCAAAATAAAGGATGATAATGGTGCTATGTTGGTGTACGGCAAATAGGAGTCCCAAAGTGAGATGAGAGACTTTATCTTGATTTAATGAAGTGATAAGGATGTGAATACTTTTGCACAATTAACATACATAAGACATGTGTTACTAGGTGGTGTAAGATTTTGACAACACAACACCCATACCACCTTAACGTGGAAATGGATGAGAATAGATAAGTTTATAACTTATCTTGTATAAATTTTAGTTTACGGTGTATAGTTTGGTCCCGGTAATTACTAATGTTAAGCCCTTAAGTCACTGATAAGGTTTTAAAAGGTACCTTTTTGAGGGGTCATTTAAGCCCTTATTCGATCACTTTTGTATCCGTTATTGCTTAATATCGTTCCTTTTCACTTTTTAGGTCTCTTGAAGGCAAAATGCTGGAATGATGCTTATTTGGACGAAAAGGCGCGAATATACGAAGAAAATGGCCAAAGTCAGAATCGAGACACTCAAAGCTGCTGAAACATAAGGCGACGGCGTCACTGCATATCTGCGACGCCGTCGGGAAGGAATTTTGCGACGGCTCAGAAGAAAAATTGCATGTTTTCAAGGGACGACGTCAGGTTCTAAAAGAGTAGGCCGTCGTTACTCAGACGGCCTAGATGCAGCCAAGACGGCGTCAGAGCTGAAGGGGACGGCGTCACAGTCATAAGGTGACGCCGTCGAAAGGTTTACGTGGCCAAGACGAAACCCTAATGACGGCGACACGACGGCGTCACGAAACATAAGGTGACGCCGTCGCAGATGTAATCTTATATATAGAATCCGAATTTTTCAGTTTTTATGTGTAGTCTTTTGGAGTAAAAACCTAAAACCGAACCAAGGCTTTCTTGTGCAGTATTTTAGGGTTCTAAACCCTATTATACATCAAGATAAGTATTTACTTCATTAATTTAATTATGTCTTTGATTATTTGTGTGTATGCTTGCATGTTCTCCATGTCCGGCTAATTTATTTGTGTGTTTGCTTAGGGAATATGAAACTTAATTATTGAATATTGATTGGTTGATACTTATCTTAGTTGACTAATGATCTAGAGTGCGCTAGATTATTCGTTGTGTACTTAATGCTTGACATTTCTTTGTGAACTTTAGAATATAATTATCTAGGTAATTGTAGGATAAAGTATTCAAGGACAACCTTAGAGTAGGCGTCTATAAATCACTAGAGGATTTGTAAACAAGACCCTTTGGTAATTTCAAAGAGTTAGGGAAATAAGCACGCCCTATAGCCTTAGAATCACAACGCAACTAGGAATAAGGACGTGACAAATCAACCATCAATAGGAGATAATTAAGGAGTAGTAAAACCTAAGTAAACACATCTTTAAACTATCATACGAGTACACATCAATTAGACATAGACTATCACAACCTTAGCTTAGATAATTAGATAATAGTAGAGTAATCGGTAGCAATACCAACCCCCCAAATCCAATACCCGAGATTCGTACCTTTTCATTTTCTAAAAAACATAAAAAGATAAAAAATAATCTTCCTCAACCTCAACCTTAGCGTAGTAACTTCTCACTAGCATTCCTATTCCCCTAGAGAACGATATCAATACCCGTGGCTTACCCTAATTACTACACTACAACGATTAGGTTCACTGCCTAGGGTGTTATAAAACTTGCTCGAAGAAAAGGAAGTTTCCTTGACCCCGAACGACGCGTGTAGCGTTATCAAGTTTTTGGCGCCGCTGCCGGGGAATAGAATAGCTAGTTAGTAGTCCACCTCGTTTAGGTTTCTTTGCTTGATTCCTATCAAGTAAATTTTTCTCATTTTTAGATTTCTCTTAGTCTATCCCCCTTCTTCGTGACATTTGTTAGTAATTCCATCACTTTTCATCATGGAAGGTGACAACCAACCACCACTCATCAACCCACCACCAAACGACCCGCCAAGAGCCCGTACTCTTGGTGAGTACTCGAGACCAAACCACCTAGGTTATAGGAACACCATTGAGCTTCCCGACCAAGCCCAAACTACGGCCCTGCGATCCGACACCATCCGGTTGGTGCAAAACGGATGTGCATTCCATGGACTTCGTTCCGAAGATCCAAATCAGCATCTGAGGGATTTCCTCAAAATTGTCGATTCCATCGACCTTGATGCTACTACTCGGGAGACCACGCGCTTGCGTCTCTTCCAATTCTCTCTACGGGACCAAGCTAGTAATTGGCTTGAGCGACTTCCCGCCGGCTCCATCTCAAGTTGGGATGATCTTACTTCTCGCTTCCTTGCTCAATTTTTCCCACCGGGGAGAACCACTAAGCTTAGGAATGACATCTTGATGTTCCAACAACGTCAAGGTGAATCTCTCTACGAAGCATGGACCCGATTCAAGGACTTACTTCATAAAGTCCCTCATCATGGCATTGATCTTTGGCTCCAAGTCCAAATCTTTTATGATCATGTCAACTTTCCCACTAAGCGATCCATTGACCAAGCGGCCGGTGGAAAACTTAGTGATCTCACCGCGGAAGAATCATGGGAAATAATAGAGGACCTTGCCCTCTATGACAACGAAAGTTGGGATGACCCCCGTGAACTTCCCAAAACCGTCAAGGCAATCTCCTTGCCTCCTCCCGACCGTAGGATGATCGAACTTGAAGATCAAGTCAAATTCCTCATGAGTTCCTACGAGAATCCTAAGTCCTCGCGCCATATAAACAAAGTTTCCTCTTCGTGCGAGCCGTTTTGTGATCCTCATAACACGCGCACTAGCACCCTATCCCCCGAACATGCTTCCGTTGAATACGCATCCTCCCGTAATAATGGAACGGGAGGAAGATTCCCTACAACGCCCGGACCTAGGAATTTCAATGAAACCCGGGAGGCATGGAAAAACAAGCCCGACTTTTACTGGGGACAAACCAAAGAATTCACCTCCAATGATTTTTCGTGGCCCCCACCTAACGGTCCTAACCAACAGAGTATCGAAGGGATGTTGCAAAACATAGTTGCGTCCCAAGAAACCCAAATGGCTAAGCTCTCGGACCGCTTTAACCATCAACAAGCCGAGATGGATAGGAAGATAGACAACCTGTTGAAAGCCATAAATAGTGATAAGAAGGTTAGTGCTATCTCGACTCCCGAGCCTCCAGGTGTAGAAATTAAGGATCCAAGCAAGCTTATTAAGCACGTCCAATTCGTCAATGCCATCGCCTTAGTGGAACCGGATGAAACCGATGACGAAGAAGACCAAACATTTGTTGATGATGAAACACCCGAGGAAGAAGATGAAGTAGACAATGACTATTTCAACAAATTTCCTACGGAAGAAGAATTATCCCGCCACCCTCACTTAGTGCGTGACCTCCGTCACATGTATGTTAGGAAAAGCCCTAGAATCAAGTTTGGGAACCCTTGGAATCTTAACATACCATGTTGCATAGGACACCTTTTTGTGGCAAAGGCTTACATTGATCGTAAATCCCCAATTAACATAATGACTAGCACCTATTACAATTGGATAATGAAGAAGCCTATCCCAACTAGGCAAGACCTCGATAATCCTAGTGATAAGTGTAATTTTCTTGGTAGAGTTAAGGGATTGCCCGTCTATGTAGGTAGTTTCACATTCCCTACGGACTTCATAATTGTGGAAGATATTAGCACGGCCATAGACCCTAGCTTGTCCCACGTTATTCTAGGAAAACCTTTCGTAGAAAGCACCGGGATGACCTATGACCCATCGTTAGGAGTAGTCCGATTCAAGGATGAGACCGACGACGTAGCCTACCAAATGCCGTTTAAGATTGAGAAGTTTTCATCACTCTCCAATGATGAAAAGGAACTTAAACTGTCGGTCTATTACAGGAATGATAAGGATAGGGAAAAGGGAGTAGATTATGTTATGGCTAAGCTTTTCGGGTTCTATAAAGATTGTTTGAATTTAGGACCGAAATATAGGACCGAGTGGGGAGAGGGTGAACTCTTAGAAAGGAGTATCATGGGACACTTCTACAACATGGAACCCCCCGATAGAGACCGTCAAGAGGGCGGTGATGCAAAAACGTAGGGGTAGGACTACGAGTCTAGCTACAAGACTCTTAAATAAAGAAAAGCGCTTCGTGGGAGGCAACCCATGCTTAATTGTTTGCTTGTTAGTGTCATATATCTTTTATTAATTGTTTGTCCTCATGTTTAAATTTGTAAAAATGCTTTATTTTGTTTTTAACCTCGTCTTAATTACATATAAAGGTATTTTACATAAAGGATAAGTGTAGGGAGGATTACACACGTTTTCATAAGAAACGTGAACATGAGAATAACAATTAACTAAAAGATATATATGTTTGTTTGTTCGAGTCAAATGCTTGTATCGAGTCATAATGGATGTTTTTGCAGAAGTTTTTCCAGATTCTAAAGATGTAAATTTTCCAGAATTTTTTCCAGAAAATCGCAGACCAGTTTTTGTCAGGATAACCTGACGGCGTCAGGATTGCAACCTGACGGCGTCAGGAAGGAATAAAAACTTCAGCTTACTTTTTCTCGTTTTCTGAGCTACTTGTAAAATTTTGGAATTTTCCAGATCTTAACTTTCAAAACAAATTCTGTAAACATCCATTCCACAAGCATTATATCCTAGTTTAAATCGAGTCTTATGTATATTATTACCGCCGATTTTACGCGAAGGTTTCGTTTGTTTTCTTCTAGTGTGCAGGTTTAGTTTATCAAGAAGAAGTTACACAAGTTTGGAAGGAGCCTTTCACGCAAAAACTCTTCTTGGAAAAGATTTAACCACCACTTTTTACGGATCCTACCGAGCTAATCAGGGGAGTATTAGTTTCTTTCGTTTTTAATTACCTTCTATTATCATAACTTTGATACTTTCGGGGAACATTGGGGACAATGTTCAGTTTAAGTGTAGGGAGGGAAAATAAACGGGAACTTTGAAACTATGCTTATCCTTGACTGTTTGATTTGTCCAAGTGTATTTGTGTAATAAACCATGAGAAAATGTAGGTTAGGGTAATTTTAGCCAAATTTAAACTTTTTTCATGACGTATAAGAGTGGGCCATTAGTCTTAACAAAAGCGTCTCATGGATAGGAAGTTGCATGACTAGCACAAAAACCCTTACCACCTAAATTCCACCCAAAATGTGAGGATCGCCCTTAGATTAGTAGGAATTAAAGCATTCATCTTTAATGCTTAGAGTGTGAACCGGTAGTATATTAGATTCTAGAACTTGTTTTGTGATGCATTCCGAGATCGCTAGTGAGACTACACTTGTGTAGTTAGGATTAACTAAATGATAAGAGGCATTAGGATAAACCCTTATTTGATACCTGTAATATAATTACTTCTTCCATATCGGTTGAGTAATTCCCCCATACCCTTTGCGTTGTACTCATCTTTAGTACACGATACCCCTAGTTAACCCCTCAGAGCCTATCCTTTTCGCGGTTCTCGTGATGTTTCGGTTTTTCCGGAATATCAATGAAGAGCATTGTTTACACCCCACCCCCAAATATACACCCAAATCGCCTTAGCCTACCTTTATTGCACTCACTTTTAGTGCAAATTTATGTTATCACCCAAAACCCTTAGTTCAATTATCTGGTTGCTTGCATGAGTTGCTAAGTCGAGTCATATCCCTTGTATACAGTTTTGGGATGATTGGGATTCATGGGAAAAGTTAAAGTTTATGAAACATAGGAAAGAGAACGTTAAACTCAAATTCCCTTTGTTTGCATAATAATGTACTCCAAGTGTTTTGATCTTTTCAATTCGGGTCAAATTAGTGTTAGAGTAATAAAAACTCAAGTGTAGGGATGTGTCTATAAATCCCTATCATTTTGATGTACCGTAGAGGATGGTAGAGTAAAAGTGTATGCAAAAAAAAAAAAAAAAAAAAAAAAAAAAAAAAAAAAAAAAAAACCATACGGGCTACCATCCTACATCTATCTTTTAAATTATGTTTGTTTATTTTCGTTGCCTAGAGTTTTAGAGTGTCGAGTCTTGGCTTAGCAACGCCATTCTTCGTATACTTGCAACATAGAGATTTTTGACTACCCACCACTATATAGCCTATCCCACCAAACCCTTATTTCCCTACCGTAAGCCTAACGTTACAACCCTTTAAAGACCTCTTTGATAGTCTTCCCTAGGTGCTTACGCCAAAGCGATGGAGGTTTGATCTATTCTCAAGCCTATGGTAATCTATGTACTAGGACCGGTTAATGAGTGTTTATCTTCCATTTCCGATTTGTTATATTTCATATATACACACGAGAGAGATGTGAGTATCCAAACACCCCATGTGAGGTGCTAGTATGTAATTTCCGTGCTTGTTATGACTTTTGCGGGGCTTATATGTGTTGTGGACCGTTTTGAATGAATGCTTCATGACCCCTAACTTATAAATTAATTGGCTAAAAGCACATTTGCTTGAGGACAAGCAAATACCAAGTGTAGGGATATTTGATAAGGTTTTAAAAGGTACCTTTTTGAGGGGTCATTTAAGCCCTTATTCGATCACTTTTGTATCCGTTATTGCTTAATATCGTTCCTTTTCACTTTTTAGGTCTCTTGAAGGCAAAATGCTGGAATGATGCTTATTTGGACGAAAAGGCGCGAATATACGAAGAAAATGGCCAAAGTCAGAATCGAGACACTCAAAGCTGCTGAAACATAAGGCGACGGCGTCACTGCATATCTGCGACGCCGTCGGGAAGGAATTTTGCGACGGCTCAGAAGAAAAATTGCATGTTTTCAAGGGACGACGTCAGGTTCTAAAAGAGTAGGCCGTCGTTACTCAGACGGCCTAGATGCAGCCAAGACGGCGTCAGAGCTGAAGGGGACGGCGTCACAGTCATAAGGTGACGCCGTCGAAAGGTTTACGTGGCCAAGACGAAACCCTAATGACGGCGACACGACGGCGTCACGAAACATAAGGTGACGCCGTCGCAGATGTAATCTTATATATAGAATCCGAATTTTTCAGTTTTTATGTGTAGTCTTTTGGAGTAAAAACCTAAAACCGAACCAAGGCTTTCTTGTGCAGTATTTTAGGGTTCTAAACCCTATTATACATCAAGATAAGTATTTACTTCATTAATTTAATTATGTCTTTGATTATTTGTGTGTATGCTTGCATGTTCTCCATGTCCGGCTAATTTATTTGTGTGTTTGCTTAGGGAATATGAAACTTAATTATTGAATATTGATTGGTTGATACTTATCTTAGTTGACTAATGATCTAGAGTGCGCTAGATTATTCGTTGTGTACTTAATGCTTGACATTTCTTTGTGAACTTTAGAATATAATTATCTAGGTAATTGTAGGATAAAGTATTCAAGGACAACCGTAGAGTAGGCGTCTATAAATCACTAGAGGATTTGTAAACAAGACCCTTTGGTAATTTCAAAGAGTTAGGGAAATAAGCACGCCCTATAGCCTTAGAATCACAACGCAACTAGGAATAAGGACGTGACAAATCAACCATCAATAGGAGATAATTAAGGAGTAGTAAAACCTAAGTAAACACATCTTTAAACTATCATACGAGTACACATCAATTAGACATAGACTATCACAACCTTAGCTTAGATAATTAGATAATAGTAGAGTAATCGGTAGCAATACCAACCCCCCAAATCCAATACCCGAGATTCGTACCTTTTCATTTTCTAAAAAACATAAAAAGATAAAAAAATAATCTTCCTCAACCTCAACCTTAGCGTAGTAACTTCTCACTAGCATTCCTATTCCCCTAGAGAACGATATCAATACCCGTGGCTTACCCTAATTACTACACTACAACGATTAGGTTCACTGCCTAGGGTGTTATAAAACTTGCTCGAAGAAAAGGAAGTTTCCTTGACCCCGAACGACGCGTGTAGCGTTATCAGTCACGAAACTTAAAACCGGGTAACATAAGAATATAATACTTATGAAAATGTCTAAACTTATCAATATACTCCAACTAGGTATATTAAAGGTGTGATAAGTCTATTTGGGTGCGTCTATGTTGTTAAAACCTAATAACGTAGGTTCGAGCACGCGTATTACGTAAAGAGTAAAATGTTTACGTAAAAATAACGAAGTGACACTAGTTCATATTAAATATGACTATCGGTAAAAATAGAGTATATTGGACAAATAGGCTTATCGTAGTCTTGTGTTGACCGCGAGGAAAGTTTACACGATTAAACTTTCATAATTATTAAAGTCACAACTTTAAATAATTATTTATAGCCAAAGGTGAACAAAAATGTTCAGAGTGTAATAATTCGAAACAGATTGAATTATTTAACTTGGGAAATTACTGGTTACTACCAGTTACAGTATTTGCTTTTACGTTATGGTAAAAGTCAAATAGTAAAAAGTCAAAGTCAAGGTCAACTTTTAAGAAGTCAAAGGGTAAAATAGTCATTTTACCTTATGAAAATTTACGAGTTGCTACAGCCTCCACCAGTTACGGAAATCATGTCCTCATGATTTAGTTCGTTTTATGAGTTAATAATGCTCCCGAGAAGAGGTGGGGGTACTTCTGTAATGGAACTTCGTCACGAAGTTTAGTGAGTCTTATCTGCTAACGGTAAATTTGAGTTCATCTTCACGTTCCTACGTGAATTCAGGACCTCTTCTAGAGTTCCATTGAGTGTTGACAATAGGAATGCAACTTTTCTTAAGTCGTTTGACCTCAAGGTTCGTGATCTTAGTAGATTCTCTGATAAAGTTCAAACTTTAATCAATCTGGATCTCTTCCGGATAAATAGTGAGTGTCTCATCAGTATGACACTTCTTCAAAATGCACACACGAAGGGCGGCGTGTACACTGCTAAGTTCGGGTAGTAGCTCGAGTCTGAAAGCTACCATGCCAATTCTTGCTAATATCGTATAAAGTCTAATATATCTTAAGTTTTGGTTTTCTAATTTCCCCAAACGAATCATACCTTACAGCAATGAGGTTTTCAACAAAACCAAAATTCTAGCATGAAATTTTGAAAGTTAATGCTTACATCTGTATAACCTTTCTGGTGATAATGTGTGACCTAATATTGCGGGGTCAGGAAGTAAACATTGTACTAGATTCCTTACAAGGATTTTGTCAATGACAAGCTCAGAAATTCTAATAAGCAATTGTGCTAAAGATTGCAAAGTCAAGTAAGCCGTAAGCATGCTTCTGGACAATGCTTTGTCAAGGTAAAATGTTGTTGCTCAATCTATTAGTATTGAGGATACTCACTAGATTGCTTGGACTGAGTTGAAGAATTTATAATTCAAGAAGTATTGCCCTCCGAATGAGATGCAAGAAATAGAGGTGAAGTTTCCTTGTTGAAAGTGTTGTTGATATCATAACTTATATTTATCGCTTTCAAGCGTTGGTAGTAGTGTGCCCAGTGATGGTCTCAACCAATGAGAAGTTATGGGAAAAGTTCATCTCAGAACTTCCATTCAGTATTCAAGAGAATGTAGCTTCGTTTGATCACTCACACTGGATGAAACAATTCACATGTCTCGCAACCTAGTGGATCAAGTTGTGCGAGCTTAGACTGCTCAAGGATCTAACAATAGTAAAATAACAGCAGTAACGACAATAGTAGCAAACGATGATGGAATGTGGCAAGTGAGAACCTTTCGAGAAATTATGTTCTCAAAATAATGGCCAGCCAATAGGAGAAGCTTGTGGGAAAGCTTATGTGATGGATAATGGGACATCATACCCAGTTTGTTAGTTTGAGACTGAACTAAGTCCATTAGTTCAAGAGTGTAACAAGCTCGTTAGCTCAATAATATGGAATGCTTTGACTTATGTGACTCATGCATAATCAAATTTGTGGCAACCGAATTCTGTTCTTGAAACATCTGATTCTATCAGGTCGAGTTTCATATATGTTCTTGAAACATCTGATTCTATCAGGTCAGGTTTCAACTATGTTCTTGAAACATCTGATTATATCAGATCAGGTTTCAACTATGTTCTTGAAACATCTGATTCTATCAGGTCAGGTTTCAACTATGTTCTTGAAACATCTGATTCTATCAGGTCAGGTTTCAATTGTGTTTAACCGATTTTGTTAGCTCAACAACCAGTTCATGTTTGTATGGATTTGTAACATCAAAAGTGATAACTTAAGAATGAACTTAGGTTGTTCAAATGAGGTCTTAAGATTTTTGTTGAGTGATAAAACACTATCGTGTTTTCTAGATCTTTTCAAAGAATACTAGTGATTCTAGTGTTCGAGTTCATACTCATGTCATATCGGATACAAATAAGCCCACTCATTTATAATTCATTACTTACATAAAGAAGCGTCCCAATTTATGTAAGTAAGAAATCATAAACTTATGGTTCGGCGATTTACAATTTCTTTATTTAAATGAAAAGGCATCCCAGTCCATTTAAATAAGGATCTTCCAAATCATCCTACTCAAGAATTTCCGACACAACACTCATACTTAATCGATGAGTTACAAGGCGATGTATTATGAAATGTCAAAAGTGTTCCAAGAGTATGGAATGAATATTCACACTCATCTTCGAAGATGGGGAGTAAAATAATCAGAGAGAATCAACATAGTGTTCAAAAGAATTGGTGAGTTCATAGTTATGCAGTAGTTTTGTGCACACACACAATGTCTGAGAAATAGATAAAACTATTGTGTATCTCTTAATGTCTGAGATATATTTAGGCCAATTGTGTATCTTAAGATGTCTGAGATATTTTTAAGTCAACTGTGTATCTCACGATGTTTGAGATATAAGGAAGACCATTGCATACTTACAATGTCTAAATAATAATGAGACCATTGTACCAACTACAATGTCTGAGAAAGTTGTGTAGATCACAAAAATATATATGATCGAGGATATCTAGTTGTGCCATAATGCCTTGGAATGGGCATATGCAATTATGTTTAGTCAATCATTTATATAAACAGTCTTCATATAAATAACATAGTATTGTGTTAAGGAGTAGGCATGGCGCACGGAATGTTGAAGACAACAATGAGTGATACGAGTTTAATGTAAGATGTAGTTATAGCCTAGGTTTAAATGCAACCTTGTTCTCTATAACTGAAGCTCTGATACCAATCTGTAACACCCCCAAAATTATCGCAGCGGAAGATTGTGTCACTGGGGTATTACTTCATAGTTCACAACACAAGTTACAGAAAACGACTCTAAATAAGACGTTTTGAAATGAATTATCATTCGATTAAAATATCAGAGTTTACAAACCGGTCCCACAAGTTTGTACAAGTATAAAAAGTAGAACATAAAAGTTGTAAAGTTTTTCGAATGATAATATATGCATTGTCTTCAAAAATGTTTTCCATGCGCCTTCACATGCCATGCCAGCTAATTCCTTTCGAACCTGAGATAACATGCTAAAACGTGTCAACACAAAGGTTGAGTGAGTTCATAGGTTTGTAAGCAAATCAGTTGATCACATGATATCAAGTTTATCAAAGTAGTGGACTACGCCCATAGTGCGTTTGATTGCCTAACCTGTCAATACAAACGATAAAAACCGCATTGGTTTGAAAACAGTAGTGGACAATATAGTTTGTAGTATAATTGCAATGTGTACAATTATCTTCTTGAAAATTATTATTGCTCTAAGCTCATGGCACTCACGACTGACTGTTGTATATATATCACCGGGCGATATATATAGATAATAACTTGCCCCGGGTAGGTATTTTGCCCTATACCTAGATAATCTCAAATATAGTGCGCCTTGTTATTTCCGATAACATAGACGGGTTCGTCAATTCCGATAGGCCTATCCACAATATTTGCGCTCACTCCCAGTGATTAGTGGTCCATGATGTTGGGGACTTTTGGCATAAACAACTTAGTGGTTTGCAATAATACAGTCAAGGCATTCAGTTTACAAGTAATTGTCCATAATAAAGCATTTTAGCATATAGTAAAAGCAGTAGCATGTATCTCCCCCAAAAGAGTTTATAAAACAGTTAAACAAAAGCTGGGGCTATGAAACTCACGGTTGTGACCAGCAGCGGAGTGTAACGATATAATGTTTATCAACGGTAGAGTATGACAAGATCACGATCTTTAATGATCACCTACGAAAGCATAGTATTCGCGTTTTAGTATGGTGTACGATATAAGTGTACACGTATATGTAGTTTGTTGGCTTTCAATATGATGTTGTACATGAATCTTAAGTTGAGGTATCCCTTAAATGTTGTTTGGCTTATAACCCTTTTATAAATAACCTCGTACCATCGTTCGGGCTATCAAAATCAAAAGGTCATGTAGTGAACGTATGAGGAGCCAGGACACTTTTAATCGTAAATCCACAACTCGTCAATACGACACTCCGAAGAGGCCTCTTTATGATAATGAAATTCCCTACTATTGTAGTACTTATCATTTATAAGTAAGTATTTGACGAGACAAATGTTGTATAAAACATGTGTCGTGTTTCGTCAAAGACTATTGATTGACTTATGTGGCGATATGATGATAGTATAAATTGTGTCGTGAAGCATATATCATGTGCAAGTGTTGATCACTTAATGAGTTTTGTGATTTCGGCGTGTTATATTATCATGTTGCGGAATATAATTATACTAGTATGTTCATGGTTTTAATAAGTTAAAACTTGTAAGAAAATATTTATATAGTTGATATATATTTCATATAGCCATTTTATCAAAATCTAGTAAAATTTAATCTAATGGCCAATTTTTGAAACAATTTTTGGTTAACATACTCAAACTAGTCATGAAGCTAAGTTACAATTTAACCACTTTGAAATAACAATTATGGTTATATCTAGTTGTTATATTCAAATTACAATGTTTTGAGACATTAGTCTTGGTCTAACCATGGCTTTGTTTTGGTTTTAAAGAATCAAAATTACAAGTAACTTTCCTTAACCATGGCTGTTTTTCAGTCACAACAGATCCGTGTAGTTTCTGCCATTTTTTAGACTTTTCGTTCACTTTCAGCTTAAGTGCTCGCGAATTTTTGAAGAAAATTTCATTCCGAGCAACTTTCGTGTTTTACACTTTCGCTGAATCGGACCAGAAAAAGGTCTAATTCACGTTTTAAAATCGTTTCAGCAGCCTTTTTGACATAATAACCCATTTCATCTAGTCAACTTCTTTTACTCATAACTTTTAATCTACAAGTCCATTTCAAGTGATTCAAAAACTCAAATTTAAGTTTTTACTTCCTCTAACAACTTCTTAAATTCAACCTAGTCCAAAGTTCATGATTTTTATGTTAAAACTCATAGTAATTCACTAGTTTCTTATTAGTGGTCTTAATGAGTTACTTCACTAGTTTTTACTCATCAACTTCATGTACAACATCATACAAGCCATATTACATGTACTACTTATATAAAATTACATCAAATAATCATAAATATCATTACAACCATATTGAATAACAAGAAATTTAAACAACTTCTTACAAGACTTTATGTTGGATGGTCTCAAGAATAACAACTACAAATCAAGCTTAACCCTTCTTGTCTTTAACCCTTTCTTCAATCTTCAACCCAACTTTGACTTCAACCTTTTAACCCATGCTTCACTAATCTCTTTACCCTTGTAATAGCTCTTTTTATTCAGCCCCTAATACCTTGTGTAGCTCCTAATTCACCCTTGTAATCACCAAAACAATTCTTGGTTTAGGTAGAACACACCATAGTCTTCATCTTCTTAGTACAACTTGAAGTATGAATTAAAGTAGATGATGGTGTTTTGGTGTTGTGTTTGTACGGTGGAGAGGGAGAGACCAAAAGAGATATGTCTCTTATTTGCAAGAGTACTTAGTGATGAAGAAAATGATTTAAGTTATCTATATTCCATAGATAATACACATGTCCAATTCATGTGTAGTTAAACTTTGTATGAGACATGTGTCTTGATCCAAAATAAAGGATGATAATGGTGCTATGTTGGTGTACGGCAAATAGGAGTCCCAAAGTGAGATGAGAGACTTTATCTTGATTTAATGAAGTGATAAGGATGTGAATACTTTTGCACAATTAACAAACATAAGACATGTGTTACTAGGTGGTGTAAGATTTTGACAACACAACACCCATACCACCTTAACGTGGAAATGGATGAGAATAGATAAGTTTATAACTTATCTTGTATAAATTTTAGTTTACGGTGTATAGTTTGGTCCCGGTAATTACTAATGTTAAGCCCTTAAGTCACGAAACTTAAAACCGGGTAACATAAGAATATAATACTTATGAAAATGTCTAAACTTATCAATATACTCCAACTAGGTATATTAAATGTGTGATAAGTCTATTTGGGTGCGTCTATGTTGTTAAAACCTAATAACGTAGGTTCGAGCACGCGTATTACGTAAAGAGTAAAATGTTTACGTAAAAATAACGAAGTGACAATAGTTCATATTAAATATGACTATCGGTAAAAATAGAGTATATTGGACAAATAGGCTTATCGTAGTCTTGTGTTGACCGCGAGGAAAGTTTACACGATTAAACTTTCATAATTATTAAAGTCACAACTTTAAATAATTATTTATAGCCAAAGGTGAACAAAAATGTTCAGAGTGTAATAATTCGAAACAGATTGAATTATTTAACTTGGGAAATTACTGGTTACTACCAGTTACAGTATTTGCTTTTACGTTACGGTAAAAGTCAAATAGTAAAAAGTCAAAGTCAAGGTCAACTTTTAAGAAGTCAAAGGGTAAAATAGTCATTTTACCTTATGAAAATTTACGAGTTGCTACATTTACCCTCCTTTCCAAGACACTACTAGCCAATAAGGCCTGAAAGCCATCAACGGGAACGCTACTAGTAGACGGACCCGGTAGAAAGTCAGAACGAAACCTCTTCGTAGGACTTGAGGATTCCGGGACACTCAGCAAAGGACCCTCGTTTCTTTTCAACAAAGGACTAGAGGTAGTAGGGTCAGTTTCAGAACCCGTAGCCTCAAGAGCTGATCCACCACCAGTATTAACACCAGCGCCATCCGACTCATAAAGAATATCAACTTCAGCCTCCAGCTCACCCTCAGAACGGGCAGGAGCATTGGGGATAAGTGGCACTGTACGGCGAACAACAACTTCCATAATAGAAGGTTCCCCCTCATGACGAGGACACGTAGTCATCGCAACCTTTAGATGTTCCGAAGACTGGATATACCCGGGCCAACTCATCACTGTACAGTAAAGAGAACACATAAAAAAAACAAAAAAAACTCACCAGTTTGATCATCATGAAGAAACTCAGGGTACACGTCCTCACCCAAAGAATAATAGCGGCTCAGGCCAACCTAGCAAAGAAAAGGCTCAGGGAATGCCCGGAAGGGATAAGGGTTGGCAGCAAGAACATCATAATGATCAGCATTATACTCATCAGGGCGAGGAACAGGGTCTTTAAAAATGTTCTTATTAGAATGCCACGGGAACAAATCAGGACAAGCAAAGTCATCGACCTAGAAAAATCGGTCGTTCCAATTCTTCACAGAATCGAGGGTCTTAGTGTAAAGTACGGGAACACCCTCGCGTTTACTAAAGGAAAACCACCCTCTAGACTTTGAATTAACATAAAAGCAACGAAACAAAGCAACATTTGGTGTAATGCCATGAGCACGACACAAGATCTCAAAATGAGAAATCATGCACGCGCCCAGAACCGAAAGTTGGGAAATATTAATACGATAATGCCCAATCAAATCAACAAGGAAAATAGACAGAGGCAGACGAAAATTGGCAAGATAAAAAAAACAGGTATACGAACCAATTTTCCCAGAAGGACACTCATGCATCGTACACCTGCGAGAAGGAAGCTCCGGACGAACCTCCAAAGGAATATGATAAGTCCATAAGGAAGGAACCAAATGTCTCTGGAGGAGTACCACACTTTATGTCAACAATCAAACTCATAGCGAACGGATAAAGGGCGGACGGATGAAGGAATTCTCTTCTAAAAAAGGATACAACAAAACGGCGATGGTGAAAGTAAAACAGATGAATAAAAATGAGGGCGGTATTTATACTAAGGGAAAACATAAATCTGTATGATGACACGTGTCAAAGAAAGCCGGAATAAACAGTCAAGATCAAGAGTAAAAAAAGAGGCGCGTGAGACAGTAGGTCAAATCAAAGCAGAAAACGAAGAGTCGACAAGCGCCCACGTCGCATGAAACGCTTCCCAAAGAAAAGGAGGTGTCAGAAAGACGCGTCAAAAAGCGTGAGAAAAAGAAACGTCTCCGTCAAGCTTAAAGTCTAGCAAACACCTACCGCACGCGACAATATCCGCATGCAATAAATATGCTAGACTAGGGGGGGACTGGATGACGTAGCAATCCCTAAAAAATAGGGAAGCACCAGAAAGACATTTCAAAAAAGGCACGAAAAGGAAAATGCTCAGTTAACTCAAGTCTAGTAGCATCCACCGCACGCGACAATATCCGCACGCAATGCACATACTAGACTGGGGGTACTTGATGACGTATAGTATATATAACAGGCCCACTAGGCCCAATACACACTATACGCATGCTGGGCTCAGGCCCAATAACGATAAAATAACTACGAACCGTGGGCCAACAGTAAACCCAATGACGAAATTGGCTATAGTCCAGATCTATAGACGTACGCAAGGTACATGGCAGGCTGAGCCATCAGCCGCTGAAGGTATCTTGTGTCCGCATACGCAATTGACACGGAACCTTGTCCGCCAAGGGTCCGGCTTCGGCAACTAACCACTATATGCAAGTATCTAGGAAACTCTAGCGGTAAACCTCGCATATAAAAAGGGCTCTAATCCCCATACAAGGTACAACTTTTTCTCTCATAATTACACACACATACTCTTATTTCCCTCTCAAGAATGTGTACTTACTCTCACGCCGGAGTCTAAGCGTGGGGCCCGTCCCCACGGTAAGGCTAACGGTTTACTCTTCTTGTGCAGGGAAACAAATCAAACTACTTGGATAAGTACAACATCAGCCCATTAGAAGCTTGTTGGCCCAGTCCGGCAAGCTGTATTCATACCCATTACAACCCGTCACACTTTTTGTACTAACAAAAGCGTAAAAAAGGACAAAAACGTAAAAATGGACGAAAACTAAAAAAATGGACGAAAACGTAAAAAATCATATGAAAACGTAAAAAAACGAACGAAAACGTAAAAAAACGGATAAAAACGTAAAAAAAAATGAATACAACGTATAAAAATGGATAAAAACGGAAAAAAAAAAAAGGTAAAATAAAGGGGGAGGAAACGGACATAAACGAGATAAAAAAGGATAAAAAAGGAAAAGAAGCGGATAAAATGTAAGAAAACATATAAATTCTAAGAAAAGGTTAAAAGAAATATTTCTAAAGTTGTATTTCCCCACTGAACGTGTAGTCCATTGGTTGCGGCTTTGACTTTCTAGCCAACAGACCAAGGTTCGATCCTAGCTTACCCCTATTTTTAGTTTATTTAAAAAAAAGGCTAACGGTGCAAATATCGTTGACCCAGAGGACTATCGGTGTAAATATTTTTTTATCTCTTTAGGAGATAACGGATAAATAATTTGCATCGTTAGTCATTATTTTAACCGAAGGATGTATATTAGTTAATTTTGACTAACGAAGGGATATATCTGTCGAAAATTTTGAGATCCTGATGTATAGTGTGAAATGAGGTAAACGAGATGTATTTTGGAGTTTAGTCTACCGGGCCCAATAATTCAATATACTCGCTAGGCCCATTATTTCAATATACAAGCTAGGCCCATTTGTACATTTGCTTTGCATAGTCCACTGGACCTGAGTGACAAAGACAAAGTTACGTGAAAAATGATTATAGATTACAAGAGAACTTGAGTATCACCAGAATGGTTTTTAGCATCGTTACTTTTACTGGTTTGTGAAAGCGTGGTCAGTAATTTATCGTGTTGTTCAACTTGGTATTCAATATAAATCGCAGTTCTAGCAAAAAACAGGTGTATGAATTCAAGTTGGCTTTAAATATCAATCGAGTTTAACCCATAAACTAAGAAAACTCAGGATGTCCGGGTTTGTCCACGTCATTTGCAACCTCAAAATCAGGACGACAAACTCCATTTAAGCTCATTGTAAGCTGCCAGTTTTGCGTAATGATCTTGCCTTTAACATTCACCGACCACCTATAATTTGATAGCAGCCAAGATTGTTCAACTATAAGAGTTAGTATTCTTAAGAGTCCAACGAATGAATTATTTTTTGAAAAATAAAAAAGATCCAGAACCCTAACTTCCTTGACATATAGCTACACAAACTTGACCTAGATTGATCTAATGGTTAGTAAGTAATTGTCAAAGTAAGGTAATTTGGTGTTGGTTGGTGGTCATAAGCACTTGGATGTGAAGATACATCAGTAGTACAAGTACAATGTAAGTTGTATAGGTATTAAGAGTTTAAAAAATGTAATTGATAACTCATGAAATTACAATAATATCCTAAAAGACCTCGGTTAAAGTTGTTCGTCGAACCAAACCTACCTATGATAATGTGGTTTTTTTTCTTTTTAACAAAGATAGAGATGGAAGAAACTCATGGGCTCTTTCTATAAAGCCATCACAAAACCAGGTTATAAGTAGACACAAAGTGTGTTTTATAGCGAGGATTTTTTATCTCATGACTACTTTATTACTTTATGTGGCTATTTAAAGCACAATTTAGACAACCATATAAGAAAACTTATGTGTATTTATACGAATACTTCAACTGATCCCAGGACTATTCGTGAACTCGTGATTTTTGCAACAAACTCTAAAAGATCGAAAGTTGCACAAATTAAGGTTAAAGATACAATATTAATCATCATAACAGATTTGATCCCGCAACACACATGATTTTTGCCACACGCTCTAAGGTTAAAAAAGTTACACAAACTGAAGTTTGGGAAACAATATGAAGCATCATAACATTAAAATTAGTGTGAATGTCCGTGCGCTATCATGTGCATAGTAGTAACTAGTAATCACACCATTCCTAAAAGCCAAGAAAAAGCCCTAATCTTGTACTTTCATATTTTTCCTTTAGCTTATGTTATATATACAGAATCAGTAGATCAATGAAAATTGTACAAGTTTTTAAAAAATGTTTGCCAAAACCAACAAGAGGCAATTCAAACAAGAGCTAAGTGAAGGGCTCCATGTAGCCTCAGTTATAACGATGTGTGTGGTCATGACACTTATTGTGCTTGTTCTCGGTACATTCATCACTGACCGATACAAGACAGTTGTAGTCCCGAAAGACCTATATTTCCCTCAATACACTATTGTTACAAAAACTCATTCTTCTTCAATCTGGTTTTGTCAAAAATCTTCGCCTTCTTCACTAGCCCGGGCTGTGGAATTTACTGATTCAAATGGTTTAGTAGATCTTTGGCACTCAATGAATGACGAAGAGCTCATGGAGAAAGCTATGAAGGTTCCACGCGTCGCGGGGTATCCAGGGAAATTGGCATTCATGTTCTTGACAAGGGGAAGTTTACCCTTAGGTTTATTTTGGGAAAAGTTTTTTAAAGGACACGAAGGTCTTTACTCGATTTATCTTCATACATCTCCTGATTTCGACTACGAACCTCCAAACTCATCAGTGTTTTATAAACGAAGAATCCCAAGCAAGGTATTATATGCAAAGAGATTATGCATGTAACGACTTTACTATATTAAAATCGATTGATTAATAAGAGTAAAGCATACATTTGATATATGTTACACTTTTCTCTTTTTGTTCACAGCATGTTCAATGGGGGAAACCAAGCATGATTGATGCCGAGAGACGCCTTCTAGCCAATGCACTACTCGATTTGCATAATCAAAGGTTCATATTGGTTTCGGAAACATGCATTCCTCTATTCAATTTCACAACAATCTATAACTACCTTATGAAAGCCAACCAAAGTTTCCTTAGTTCATTTGATGATCCAAGGAAAATAGGACGAGGTAGATACAACAAGCGAATGAGTCCCAAAATAACGTTACAAGATTGGCGTAAAGGATCCCAATGGTTTGAAGCTAATAGACAGCTTGCCATTGAAATAATCTCGGACAAAATGTATTATAACATATTTCGAAACCATTGCTTGCCACCTTGTTATATGGATGAACATTACTTACCTACACTCGTGAATAAGGTTCGTCCTGATTTAACCACAAATACAACTGTGACATGGACCGACTGGTCTGGTGGTGGCTCTCACCCTGCTACGTTTAGGAAAAACGATATTACAGAAGCATTTCTACATCACATTAGATATGACGAGTCCAATTGTACTTATAACGGTGGCAATAGCTCGATTTGCTTCTTATTCGCTAGGAAGTTTCATCCAAGCACTTTAGAGCCATTGCTAAAGTTCGCTTCAAGTTTGTTCGGGTTTAGCTCTTAGTGTTCGAGTTCTATGTATCAAACTTGCTTGTAATATGTTTAAAAAAAAAAAAAAGGGACAAGTATAGATCACTTTGGCTTTACAAATAATGTTCCAATAACTTGTATTTTTTTAAAATGAATTGTACGTTATAATATTTATATTGCACATCTAAAATTCTAATGCCAAAAAGGAAAGTTTCATTTATCAATTGATATCCTAAAAATAATTATACCATATATAACTTTATATTCTTGTGAAAGATGGATTATTGATGGAGTGCCACTAAAGTATACAAAAGAAAAGGTGTTGTTGAATGGGAATAAGTGGAAAAGAGGGTTGGATGGAATAAGTGGATGAAATATAAAATGAGATTCAATTGAATCATACAATAAAGAATGAGAGGATGTGATGATTCCATGTGCATATGATTGTAGAAAAATCTTCATTCGTTATATGTTTGTGTCTTCACTGTCCAATTACGTGTGATACTCTTATCAAACTTTTATCAAATCATTAGTGTGAAGGAGGATGGTTAACATGGAACAACATTACGATGAACCGTCCAACTTTGCATAAAGAATATTTACAAATGAGCAATGATATATAGACTTAATAATAGGTCTAAAAAATGCCTAAACTGATATGTCATCATTTAATTGGTGACATTAAAAGTGAGTCCCTCAGATATCACTAACCAGAGGATGACACTTCAGTTTATGACTCTTTTTAGGCCTCCCAATTAGGCTTATTTATCATTTCCCTTTACAAATATAACTAAATACTCCTAAATCATTTAGATATACTAACTTTGTTGGGCCAAAAGTTTGCCCAATTATCTCTGATACTACCTCCGTCCCAAATTAATTGTCCTCATAGACTTTTTAAAGTCTTAATTTCTCAACTTTGATCTTAAATATTTTTATTTATGTTATATAATAATTGATGCAAAATATATGAATGGATTGTTCTTTTAAATGTTTTTTTATTGGTGTAATTTTCATCAAATATTACATAACACATACAAAAATATTAAGGATCAAAGTTGAGAAATTAAGACTTTAAAAAGTCAAATGAGACCAATTATTTTAGGACGGTGGGAGTATTATTTAAATATAGGATAAAATAAGTTAATTTTACTCTCTATTATAAAATCAGAAAAGTTGTATAAGCTCGATCAACAACATGTTTCAGAGACGTCAAAAACCAACTGAAAAAACACTTTATGAGCTACAAACAACATCAGATTCACTGAGATCTAACAAAGTCTCTCTAACTCTGAATATTCTATCTCCGGAACAAACTTCAAATATGAGCGAAAACTTCACAAAAGTAAAAGAAAAACACTTTTGCATATAAGTCAAACAATTAAAAAAGTAGATGCTAAAAAGGTGAATAGTTGAATTAACTATTCACTAAAATACATCGAAAGTTGAAGTCACATTCAACTTCAAGGCCACACCTAACTTAATACAAATGTGACTTCACTTTATCATCTAATATATATGTGAGTTTATCTAGAGAGATAGTTCGATTAAGATCTTATTAAGTTGATATAAACATGCCCGGTAATATTCCATCACAAACATAATAGTATGGCCTACTGAGGGACCTAATATTCTTTTTTATTATAAAAGAACATTACCGGTTATGTTCATATCAATTTGAGAGGATCTCAATCCGAGATAGTTAGAGATTTCACACATAAAAATAATAATACAAATGTATTATAGCGACATAGTCCTCCTCTCCTTGAATCATAAGCTAAGCTAGCAAGCTTTGATTCATGTAAAAGGAGAGTTTTATTTGTCATTCATTTGGAATAGTATTCCGCATCTATCCCTTGTGATTTTTTGATTTATTTCTAATAAAATTATAAATGTTTGAAAAGTACGAATGACGTTATTAGTTGTCAAATAGGTCATGTGTAAAACTTGTTTTTAACTTATTAAACATACTCAGGTTTTACCCAAATCTAGGAAAGAGCCATATGATTTGACGTTAAAAGGGCCGAAATATTTGTTTAAAATAGTATACGGAGTACTTCTTTACTGGGTTCAACATTTCCTTCATTTATATACTTTCATAATTTTAATCTTCCAATTCATTAGTTGTTACAAACTAACCTTCAAATCACTTTATAGCTAGATTCATTTACTAATTGCTACCTTTTCTTCTTTCTTACATTCATCTCTTTTTAGGTTGCATTTAAACGAATTAAAGTAGGTTGCTCTGTTTTATTGGCATTGTGATCATTAATGCTTGCGATGGCTTCGTGGGCATTTAAAAGAGTGGCGCGATACTTTATTGAGCAAAGAGTATGAAGACCTCGAGGTGTGCAAGAAAGAGCTTGAAGAGCTTGATCTTGAGATGGAAAACTCGGACCTTTCTGAAGATAAGGAATGGTCTCGGATCGAATGTAAACGAAGGGTGAACGAAATTGAGGATAGCAAATCTCATGACCTTAAACAAATCTCTAGAAGCAAATGGGCGATGGAGGGGGATGATAATAACCGTTTTTTCCATGGTATTATTAATAGCAGGAAAACCACCAACGCGATTCCGGGTCTAATGGTTAATAACGAGTGGGTGGCTAAACCTAAGCTAGTGAAGAAGCAGGTCTTTGATTTCTTTAAAAATAAATTTAGCGAGGGCTGGAAGGACCGCCCGGTCTTGGACTGTGATTTGGTTTCCAGGTTATCTACCTCGGATACAAATATGTTAGAGGTTCGGTTCACCAAGGAGGAAATTAAAAAGGCGGTTTTTGAATGTGGGGAAGATAGAGCCCCGGGCCCTGACGGTATCACGTTTAAGCTCATTAGGAGGTTTTGGAGGCACTTTGAAAACGATTTTTATGACATTTTTGAGGCCTTTTTCGAAGATGGAGTGATAAACAGGGGTTGCAATGCCTCCTTCATCACCTTGATTCCCAAAGTGAAAGACCCGGTGAATCTTAACGATTATCGCCCTATCACCTTGGTCGGGTCGGTGTGCAAGGTTATTTCTAAGGTGCTTGCAAACAGACTGAAAATGGTTATTAGCTCGTTGATCTCGCCCAATCAATCGGCTTTTCTAGGTGACCGTTATATTCTAGATGGGCCTCTAATTCTGAATGAGATTATTTCGTGGGTTAAAAGAAGCAAAAGAAAAGTGCTTATCTTCAAGGTGGATTTCAATAAAGCTTTCGATAACGTCAATTGGGGTTTTTTATTGTCGGTCATGGAGCAGATGGGCTTCTCTGCTAGATGGCGCAATTGGATATTCGGCATCATATCTTCTGCTCGTGCGGCTATCCTTGTGAACGACTCTCCAACGTTTGAATTTCAGTATGGTAAAAGGGTGAGGTAGGGCGACCCACTCTCACCCTTCCTCTTTCTCATCTCTATGGAAGCTTTATCCGGCATTATGAAGAAGGCCGACTATTGTGGCTTCTTTGGGGGGCTTTCTCTCCCAAATAATGGCCCTTCTATCTCGCATCTTCTCTATGCCGATGACTGTACTTTTTTGGGGGAATGGTCATTGCTCAATATTTTAAAGGTTACCAGGATTTTGAGGTGTTTTTATCTTTGCTCGGGCCTTAATATCAACTTGGGGAAATCTCAAATTTTCAGGGTTGGAGTTGAGGATGGGGAGCTGCTCTCGTTTGCGGCTAATGTTGCTTGCAAACCGGGGGCATTCCCGTTCAATTACTTGGGTATCCGAATTGGTGGCAACATGAATAGAATAGCGAATTGAGAGTTCCTGTTTGAAATTTTTAAATCTCGATTATCCAGTTGGAAAGGGAAGTGTCTTTCCATTTGTGGGAGGGTTACCCTGATCAAAAGTGTGATGGAAAGCCTCCCTTCGTATTACTTCTCTTTATTTAAGGAGCCTTTGAAAGTGATTGAGGATCTAGAGGGTATTATGCGTTGTTTCCTATGGGGTGGGACGGAGGAGTCGAAAAAAATTAACTGGATTGCTTGGGAAAAGGTCGCCTCTCCTGTCAATGTTGGAGGCCTCGGTCTTGTTAGACTAGCAGATGCAAATGTGGCCCTCCTCTCTAAATGGATTTGGCGCTACAGATGTGATTCTGGTAGTTTGTGGAAGAAGGTAGTAGATGCGTTCCATGGTTTCTCAAGACAATGGTCCTCGCTCCCGCTTTGTAAAGCCGCGTCGGGAGTTTGGGCAAACATTGTTAAAACTGTCTCAAAGGTCAAGATTAATGGCATCAGTTTGAATCAAGCTTTCAAATGAGTTGTTGGAAATGGGAATTCGATTAGGTTCTGGCTAGACCCGTGGGTCTCCAACGAGCCTCTGAAGGATGTTTGCCCAATTCTTTTCAAAAAAGATAAGGAGAAAAGATCGGTGATAAATTTGATGCGAGGTTAAATAGCTTTGTTTGTTTTGATGGTACTTCATTAGCGATCAACACTGAAGCTGAAATGGAGGAATGGAACCGGATTAACAATCTTTTGACGGGGTTGTAGCTTAGTGATGGTAATGATCAGTGGAAGTGGATTGGTGGGAAGCAAAATAGTTTTAGTGTTAAGGCTGTAAAGGAGTTCCTTAGAAGCGGAACGGATTTTAGCAACAGGTATGTTGTCAAATGGTCTAAATGGGTTCCAAAGAAGATCAACATTCTGATGTGGAGAATGACATTGAATTGTTTTCCCACTACGGATGCTTTACGGTCAAGGAACTGTCACGTTGGGTCTTAGGTTTGTGCCTTATGCGAACAAGAAGAGGAATCTGTTGATCATCTTTTTTGTAATTGCCAAGTTTCGATGGGTATATGGTCTCAGGTGGGAAATTGGTGCAAGTCTGCTCCCATTTTCTTGTTCTCGTGCTTAGATTTGTTTGACATCCACTCGACTGTTACTACGGGTAAGGCGAGAAGGAAGATATTGAAGGGTATTATTTTCACCTCTTGTTGGTGCATTTGGAAGGCCCGTAATGCTAAAAGGTTCGATAATGTCCGAATTGATGCCCGGAAGATCATGCAAGACATTGAATCTCTTAGTTATTTATGGTATAAGAACCATACGAGGAATTGTTCGATAGGTTGGAAAGATTTGTACTCTTTTAATTTGATGTAATCTCGTTTGTTGTTACCTCCCCGTTTTTTGGCGGGGGTGTGCTTATGTGAATAATAGTCAACTTTTAAAAAAAAAGTATATACCGAATAACAATGACACAAGCAATTAATAGTTATGAAGTGTATAAGATGATCATTAACGTTTAACAAGAACCACTAACTCAAGTCATTCAAATCAATTATTCAAAAAATGAAAAACACAAAGTGAAGAACTAATTGTAATCATTAAAGAAAGAATAAATTAATAAAGCCATTTAATACCTTATGAGATGACCAAATTTTTTGATCAATTTGTTCCACTTCCTCTTGAGTTACTTTAATTTTTTTTAATCTAAACAAACGTTAAATTGAATTTGCAGTATGAGGAGGGTCCAACTATTGAATTTCCTAATAAGTTAGGTTTTTGGGGCATATTGTAGTGGGCTTGTTCGGCTAATTGGGGGAGGCCTAGCACCCGCTAGTCACCCCGTCCCCTCCGCCCCTGCCCAAATCTCAAGACCAACAAATTTTGTTGCTTATAAGCCTGATTTTATGAAATAGTAGAAAAAGAATGGAAAGAGGATGTTAAAGGATGATTTATGTTTAAATTGGTAAATAAGCTTAAAAGATTGAAAAAGCCATTGAATAAGCTGAGTTGGAGGAATGGGGATGTGTTTGAAAGAATGAAGGACTTGCAGAAGCAAATAAAAGAAGCTCAATATGTTGTTGATAAAGATCCTCATAAGAAAAGCAAAAGAGAAGAAGCTGCTAGATTGTGTACCGAGTAATGAACTACAAGTGCTGAGTTGAGTTATTCTATCAGAAGGCTGAGGGAAGGCTATAAGAACAGTGCATAATTTCACAATTCCATCAAAGCCAAAAAACATAAGGCAAAAGTGGAAATTATTTTGTGACGAGGGAGGACATATATATGAAGGTACTCAAGTTGTTGAATAGTTTGTAAAGCATTTTAAAGAGTTTTCGGCCTCTAAGTCCGTTGTCCATTCCATTAATCATAGAAGTGAAATGTTAAGAACAAAATTAACTTAGTAAGCTTTAGGCATGGTGGTTACCGTAACTGGTATAGATATAAAAGAAGCTATCTTTGATATAAATAGCAATAAAGCCCATGGTCTTGATAGTTTTACTTTAGGTTTTTTAAGAACGGCTTGAAGCAGTGTTGGGAAGGGGGTTTGTTTGGCTATTGAGGAATTCTTTAGAGCAGGGAAGTTACTAGGAGAAATGAATGCAACAGTTATTGCCTTACTTCCAAAAATACCTACTCCTAATATAGTATAAAATTCCATGTTTATTGAATGTTGTAATGTTATTTACAAATGCATTGGTAATTACAAACAGAATAAAGGAGGGGTTGAGCAATGTGGTGAGTATTAATCAAAGTGCCTTCATTCATGGTAGACACATACAGGAGAACATATTGATTACTCAGGAACTATTAAGGAACTATTAGGCTGGGCACAGTGGTAACCAGACACGACCATGTCGCATCAGCTTTCTCTCTCCGACGACCAAGTTGCCACAATGGCGACCAATTTTTTTTTTTTTTTTTTTTTTTTTTTTTTTTTTTTAATTCAAATATTTAAACAACAAATTTAAACTTCATTAAAAATAAAACATTACAATACTAATCAAAAACTTAAACTAATAAAACTTGAATATTACAATATTAACTAAAAACTTAAACTAATAATCTAAGGTGTAGCTTGCCTTGATTGCTGCCTTAATATTCAAAAGTTCTTGTTATTGTCGTGGGGGAAAATCTAGGTTGATTTCTGTATTGTAGAAAATCAATTCTTGCTCCCGTTTTGATTGGGCCATTGATTCCATTTGCTGTCGTTGAAGCTCAATTTTCTCTCTTTTCAACTCCTCGGCCCGCCTTTCCCTTGCCTCTTGCATCTCCATCTCTTTTTCCTTCAACTTTAAGTATGACTCTTCTATGTCCTTCTTTTTCCCCGGTTTTGATGGCTTGAACTTGAAAAAGCTTTGTGCTAACGAACTAACAAATGATGATGGTGGATCACGAGAGGAGGAGGTTGATTTCTTCCTGGATGCGTCACGACCTTCTGGTCGTGATTCTCTAGTCTCTTCCTCCTCATCAGAATCATCCACGTTTTGAAAATTCAAAGGACCTTTTGTTGATCCCGAGGTGGTTTCCGAAACCATGATTTTCTTCCGACTCTTCGCTCTGAAAGCAAGCATCTCAACATTCTTCCAAGCATCATGATTCCTCAAAATTTTCCAACACTCCTCCAATGTAAAATCATGACCATAAATCACACGTTATTCTGTAAGAGCTTTTGAGTAGTCGTCTGCATCATTCTCACTACTTCCGTGATTCCCTTTGATATTATCCATAATTGCACAAAATTGCCCAACCCTACTACGAACGCAAAATTTCCATTTGAAAAGAATCAAGTCTTACGTTCTTTCTTTACCAGCTTTGTTTTCAAAGTACGCTATCACCTCATCCCAAAACCCATTCTTGGTAATAGCGTTTCCTCTCAAGGAATTTTCCGACACATGAACCTAGTGTTGTAAAAAGTGGGCTAGGCGGGCATACACTGCCCCGATTTAGGGCAAATAGGCCAATCTAGGCGGAAAAGTCAAAAATCGATCAACCAAAAGTCTTTTTTTATTATTTATAAAAAGATAGGTGTTTTTAATTTCAATTGGGGTTTTTCTGACTGGGGTTTTTAACTTTTGAAACCCTAGTTAATTCAATTAGGATTTTGATTTTCTTAATTTTGTTTTAATTGGTGGATGGGAGGTTGAAGAGAAGAAGAAGTGAGGGCTAGGTTATTAATGTTGTGTAACTTTAATAATAGATGGTTTTCTTGGCCCATTAAAAAGTTTATAAAATAGGCCCAACAAATAACTCATTGGGCTAATAAAAGTATACCAAGACTTAATCAAAAACACACGTAATGTAAATTTTGCAACATATACAAAAGTATTTAATTAAAAAAAATTAAAAAATATAATAATATGATAATTAAAAATATATAAATTATGCATATTTTATATCAAATACATATAATTTCACATTGTTTATATAGAAAAGTTTAATCCGCCTAGGCGTTAGGCGGTGGTGGACCACCCGACTAGTGCCTAGCGCTTTTTACAACCTTGCATGAAGCCAACCTCTACAAAGCGCGATCTCTTCCGCCTTTGTCCATGGTTCGGCCTTTTTGGTTGGTTCGGCCTTTTTGCCATTGTCCTTCGCCTTTGTAGCACGTCTCGAAGGCTTCTTTGGTTTGACGGGTGACATTTCTTCGACATTGTCATCGTCATCGTCTTTAACAGCCATGGAACCGGGGTACGACCCGAATTGCCTCATCGAAACATCTTGACTCGGATAGTTTTGAGTCGGGTATTGTTGGGTCAGATAGTCTTGCATATAATCCTCCAAATCCATATCAAGGTTAACACCTTGAAGCGGTGAAAACACTTGATTCGGTTGGGAAGACTGCAAGAAATCCATGTTAGGACGATACAACGACCAACTTAGTGATTGGTTAAAGTCCATATTAAGACGATACGGATTTACATATGGACGATTAACGTAAAACGAGTTTTGTTGTTGTCTCGGTTGTGGTAGTGGTGATGGATATTCAAAAGCGGGTGCACAAAACCGAATATATTGATTTGGTGGTGGTGGTGTTATCCCGGTTAATTGAACGGTGGATCCGGCGAGATATTCAGATCTGGGGCATTTTGGGGTAGTCGGGATCGTCGTTTTTTTTTTTTTTTTTTTTTGATGAATATTTATGAGAAGTCTTTTGAATTGTGTTTGAAATTATGTGTTTAGAAGTGTGTTTGAGGTTAGTATTTATAAGGTTGTAAAATGGTAAAGTTTTAAAAAAAGTTTTTTTTTTTTTTTTTTTGCCAAACGGTTACATTTTTGAAAATTGCGTGTGTTTAATAGTCGGTCGTAATTTTGACCAAATTGTGTGAATTGGGGACCGACTACCGATCAAGACCGATCGGCCACATTGGCAACGACCTATCAAGATCTTGGTCGACCGATCTTTGATAACTGACCAGTGTGCCCAGCCTTAAAGGGGTATAATAGACTTAATGGAGCTAAAACGTGAGCTATCAAAATTGATGTATAGAAGGCCTATGACACATTAAGTTGAAGTTTCATGAACACACCGAAATAATTACATCATAATTGTCAAATCAGCTTTAATTATCAGTTAATAGAGATATCATCTATAACTAGAAGGGTACCCGCGCAATGCGGCGGTAGGTACCCGATAACTATTTTTGTGGCGAGCAAATGTTTTTTATTTTAAACTTCCTTATTATAAAGTAGTAGATAAATGTTTTTCAAAAGTAGATAGTCCAAATTATTAATAGTGTAAATGGTAAACATTTTTATTTTCCAAATTTTAGCATTAAATTGGTGGGTTAACTATAGTGAGCTTTTCTTATAAAGAATTCCATTAAAATGTATCATTATTGAAGGTCGGTTACATATGGTTTTAATGAGACTTAAATTTTCAGATTTTACATTCATTTTCTACTTTTCCTTTTATAGTAATGTTTTTGGTCTTAAAATTTTAAGACTTCCTTTAATAGAAAGTCCCAAATGCTTTATAATGTAGTATAGATAATTAATTACTTTTCATTTTCTCCTACACAAAGACCACCATTTATTATTTTCTCTCTCATGAATACCATAATCAGTTCATCACCATTTCTATCCCCAATGTCATCCTTATTTTAAAAAAGTTAATAAATCCAACATAATCAAAGATCAACTCAAATAAATAGGTTAAAAAAGTAATCACAAATCCAAAGTGTTAATGGTGGCCAGATCTAGCAGAAGTGACACTTTTATCGTAGTGGTGATGTCGGAGTTAGTTGGACAAACGCCGGATTTGAAGATTTGGCAATGAAAGACGACGGCACGTGGTATGTGTGACGTCGCATGGGAGCGCGTTTTTCTTGAAGGTTTGGTCGGATTTTGAGTTCAACCAACGGGTTGTGATGACATGGAAGTACCCATCTGACGTGACGGTGGTTCTGGCAAGATGGTGAACTACGCGGTGGTTTCTGCCGGTGTTTCTGGCGACATGGAGGCAGATGGAGGTGTTAGGCAGGCCAAATATTTAGACGATGGTCGTTGCAGAAGTAGATGAATCTGGGTATTTAGATTGAAAAAGTGTCAAATAGTTTATGTTTATAAATAAATGTTAATTTCTTAATCTGTCCAACACTTTGTCATGGGGTGTGAATAAATACAAGTATCACTTATATTTTATTCCCAGATTGACTTCTTCACATCATCGTGTAGCATTTATTTTTTCTTGACAATTGATATTAAACTAAAAATGAGAATATAATCATCTGACCTATTCTTAATTAAGCCGTGTTTCATCGTATATATCGGAGCGGTGTAGGTGTAACTATTGAACCTTCCAAGCCGGTTCCAACTCATTAAGAAGCAACGAACTAGAGCCACACATTTAATTACATCGTCTATTCTTGTTCACAAATAAGTCTGAAATGTCGACTTGCCAACTGTTTGTAAATTGGTTTTTCCAACATTTTTTGGTGAACTATATTTTACTTGACGAGATTTTGAAAAGAAGTTAGCGCAACCATAACAACATTTTCAAATTTAGGACTCTTAATTATTTCGTTAAAGTTATTGCAAAATTGTTCACATGACGATACACAAAGAAACGACATTGAACAATAAACGGATTAAGTAAAACAACACGACCTCAAGTTTAGTATCCACCTTAGCCGTTTTAAAAACCGGGCTCTATTTGCTTTGCACATAAAATCCCAACCCTTTTAAGCCCTTATGCAAAATCAGGCTTTATGAGTCTTTATAACAGGGTTTCATGACGTTTTTTTCTAGTAGTGTACCCGGATCATGATTCTTGCGAAATAATCCGTGTACTCCAAATTAGTAAAAACTTCTAGTATTATTAAATTTTGTTGAGCATCTTTTTAATTTAGATCAAATTTTAATATATAGTTTAATATAATTCAAGTATATTTAGTATAGTAGACTTAGATCTCAATATTAATTGTATCTGATTCAAAGTTAACGGGGAATCTACCAAACCAATACCTACACATAACGCATATTTTTAAGAATTTTCTAGTGTTAGTTTCTGACCTTTTCAGTATTTTAAAGATAGTATAATAAATTAAATTCTACAGTAGTAATTAAATGCTAATTATATTATAATAAATCTAAAAGAGAAACTTCAAATGTAAAAGAAGAGGTAATAAAATATGCATTCATCGTTAACAATGAAAACCAATCTTTTTAGAGAGTAACGAGTGGGTGATCCCGCGCATTGCTGCGAAAGTGTTGTGGTCCCGTTATATTTTTACGTAGCGGTCCTTTAAAGTTTAATTATGTTACATCGTTAGTCTTCGAAGGACCTAGTTTGCAAAGACGATTAAACCTTAGGGACTATTTTCGTTAAATGGCAATACATACTAATTAATGCTACAAAGGACTTAGTTTGCAAGGACAACTAAACCTTAGGGACTATTTTTGTCAAATTGCTATAGATAGTAATATACTAATTAATGCTGCAAAGGACTGAGTTTGCAATGATAACTAAACCTTAGAGACTATTTTTGTCAACTAAATGCTACAAAGGACTGAGTTTGCAATGATAACTAAACTTTAGGGACTATTTTTGCCAAATTGGTAAAGATAGCAATTAATGCTATATTGTTAGTCGCAGGTGAATTTAATGCTTGCCCAATTATGTAATGACACATGTCTCAAACACTTTGTGCAAAACTCAACCTCCTACCTTTTAGTATATATAGATAACTAGCTTCATAGCCCGCCCGAATGGGCGGGCTAGCTTCATTATATTACTTGACGAATTCTAAGTAGACGTAAATAAACCATAAATGACTCAAAATATATTAAACACAATATTGAAAAACGTGGAAGTGTTCATGCAATATATGTAAAAAGAACAATGAAAAGTGTGAGAACAAATAATGTGGGTAATCCTTATTAATATATGAAATAAAACTTCTTTGTAAACAATGTTGGCTGTGGAGTTCATGTATTCGCCGTCTTTGTCATAACAAAGAACCTTCAAACTTTTTTTCGCCTTGACTCTTGAAACAACCACATAAAGTTGTCCATGTGATAATATCAGCCTTTGTAGAAAGAACCCAACTTGCGACAATGTTTGCACTTAAATTTTATTAATGGTTATAGCGAAACACACAGAATCAGGAACTATCTTTGGTTTAACTTAATTGACGTCTTATTGTCTAAAGGGCTAATGATCATTTTAAGTATTTCGTAAATACTACCAACTATCCTACCAGATGTTATATTAGCTTCAATTATATTAGTTCCCATATTTAGTACTTGCAGCCTAGGACCAAGTTTTAAACATTTAGTCTGCACATCAATGTCAATATATAAGTATAAGTAGTTAACAAAACACAAAATACATTGCATGTCATTGCCTATATTTAAGTTTAATATGCACATCATTATAAGCTTCCCACATGGCATAATAAAAAGATGTAATATAGCATTAAAACTATTTAAAAGTTGTAAACTACTAAGAATCAAACTCCATATGTATTTATATTCTATCCATGTGGTGTGACACAACAGCTGCAAAGAGAATCATCAATGGTTGTTGAGCAATGGTCATTTTGGACAGTGTATTAATAAAATAGACATATATATATATATATCTATACATATATAAACAAAGAGCTAACCTGGAAAAAAAAATTGCTCCACATCTAATGATGTTAGTGTTAATCTTTGAATCATTTAGGTAAATCCTAAACAGCAATATTATCTGACTCCACATTTATTTTTTTGTTCTTTAACTAAAATTCACGCTTGTGAGACTATATATGTAGATATGTCAAGGAGAAATAACAAATCGTTAGTTTATATAATACCATACCTGGTCATACTGAAAATTAGAATCAAATTTCCATCAATGCTCAAATGTCTGCAACACTATAAGAAAGAATATAGTCACATCAACTAAAAAACAATAAGAACTTCAGTAGATATGTTCATACGTGATGTATTGTCTTCTTTTGTTTAAAGGTATATTTAATACTTCCGTACAGTTAATATACGTGTAATTATATTTCACAGTATCCAGTTGATTCAACTTCCATATTGTTATTCGGTATTTGAGATCTACCACGTAGAGTACCTTGTTCATCCAAACTGAATAAGAATGGTATTAGCACCATTTTAGTGTTTTGATCTAGCCAGCCTGTAATGCAAGGCATGTTAATCGTAATAAATATAAGCATACATATATCCCATTTATATAGAGAACATCAAATAAATCATAAAAAAAACCTACATTCTTTCTTTCGTAGTTGTGATCTTAGTTGACAGTGAATGTTTACCTTCTTAGTACAGTGATTGTGGTATAAAAGACCTCAAAAAAGCCACTAAACGACCGACAATTTGTCCATTATATACTTGAGCTGAACCCAAACTACCAAAACACTATCATTTGATCACCAATCAACATCAATAAAGTATATTAACGTACAAAGTGGTATAACTATCAAATAAGTAATCAGTGCGACTAAGGACAGGAGGTTCTTGGGATCCTATTCATATGTGCTTATTCATATAGATTGTTTGAATAAGCAATCCCAAACACCTTTTAAACCGAATATTTGTAGTCTTATATCAAAACACAATAAGTCGTGAGTTGCAAGTGTTAGATTTGTTGTATACATGTATAGTTGGGTGTGTCAATTTAGTTAGTTGAAGACATAAGTTGTACTTATTAGTTTAGTTTCATTAAGTGCTTTTCAAAAAACAGTTTAATCAATAGCTAAAAAATGTATAATAACATAGAACTAAAAAGAGGGTAAGGAGATAAAAGAATTCCTATTTGATAGAGAATATTAAATAATGTAAAAGGACATGCATAACTTTGTTAGGCTAAACAATCCATCCAGTTTTGATATGTTTTTAAACATGTAAAGAATGGTCAAAATTAGCCAGATGTTTATTTTTGTTGCATAAAACCCCCTAAAAACATTTATACATAACGTGTTTCTGGCCAACCAGCCCCGACCCTTTTGACAAAATATAATGACCCAATTTGACCAGGTATTATTAGTTAGTAAAAGAGACATCAAATAAGAACCTTGAGCTCATTTGATTTTGCTGCAAGGTTAATCACTTTAGCTACTAACTTTCCACTCCACTCCTAGTATGGAACAAACTTCTGTTTAAAAATCTTGTACTTGTGGCAACTGGCAATTGAAGTCATCTCTCACTTGTTGTAAATCCAATCTTACGTGTCCTACTTCTCTAGCTGAAACTTCTCTTACGTTCATCAACTCAGTGTTACTTTATTGTTAAAAATCCAAAAATTATAAAACATTTGTAATTTTTTTTAAGTACAAACGATTAAGTTAATGTTTATAAATAATAAAAAAATACCGAAATTAGCAGGAGTTAAGTGATCCTGCAAGCATTGGCCTTTTAAGCAGATGAGGTTCTCCAAAACTGCAATCTTTTAAATCTCTGCAATCATAAGGATCTCGTTAGTTCAATGAACATAATTTGACTATGCAACTGGTTTCATGATGAAGTTTGAGACATTTTGGTCAACCGAAAGTTTTGTTACATTGGTCTTCAATCCAGATGTCGTTTCCTGATAAGAATAACATATGTATGTAAGGAACACTAAGGAAGCCACTTTTTACCATTAGTGATAATTAGATATCCACTAATATTAGAATTTATATTATGATGTAAGTTGAAAGAGGAAAACGGGAAGCAAGGAAAAAGGTCTATTACATGAAGCTTGGTATGAAAACATGCATGCGACATTTTTTGAGTCTTTAATATCTTGCTAAAGTTTTGAAATGACTGGCTCTTCAAACACGGGATCACTGGGAATTGCATTTATGCCTTTTTGTATATCTTATCTTGATCTTACCACCAGTCCTACCTTCCAACCAAAATTAAACTAATAAAATCAAAGTGGTAAAGATGTATAACTTTTTGGCCCAAAATTAGGGGTGCGTGAAATGTGACGTATAGTGAGCCAATAAAGTAAGTTTTGTAGTAGAGCAACTCAAAGTGAATTTGCTATAACGTCTAATGATCACAACCAGTAAACATGTTGCAGAAACAAACTTCCCAACATTTAATCAGATAACCAGATGTATGAAAGTGCAGTGTATATCATTTTTGGATTTGCTTCTGAAGTAACAACAGTAACATAGGTTGTCATATATCCATCATTATTCCTTCATCTTTTATAGTATCAAGCACATGTTTCTTCTGTCAAGCTCAAAATCTCATATCTAGCACTTTCAATATTAAGTTATTAACACTTCAATTTGTAATGACTTAAAGAATTAAGCGGAAAAGGATCAAAGCTTGGAGAAAGCATCAACAAATGCTTCTTATGATGATCGAAACCCAAATTATAATCATACAAATACCCTAACTAAGATTTTTAGGAGAGTGGGTTAGGGTGTGCGATGGAGGTCGGGTTTGGTGTGTTCGACACTGCAACTGTATGGTGTGATTTCATTTTTGTTCAAGCACTAATGTTTACTAAAATACTATTTTTTTGCAATAATATCTAGCATGCTAATTATTCATACGAAAGCCATTTTTTCATGAGCTTGTTTTGACTAAACGTGACGCAACAATAACAAACCTTATAGCAAACCACACCTTACAGTTGCAACGTCGATCTATGACGTGTAACCAAATAACCCTCATGGTAAAAACTAAGCAAAATTGAAAATACCCAACCTTATAGCAAATGAACAAACAGCTGCGGGGAAAACCCTCTAGACCGAACCGAAATAATCATCACCTGAGATAAGTCGAAATACGTTTACATATTAAAAAGTATAAAAGATAAATTAAAAAAAAGGCATGAAATTATTTACACACTCTTGCAAACAAATAAAAAAACAAAAACTACAACAACACTTATAAATCAAAACTATAACGAAATGATAGCATACCTAATGGGTGTAGAGAATTGGTGCAGAGAGTTGTGTCGTATTTACAGATTACAAACATATACATTAAATCTCAGCGTGCGTAAAGGCATAATCCTTGCCTACATACACCATATTATGAAATAATAAGTAGTAATAATAATTGATATGTGACTCATGATAGAACCCAAAATCGTACCTTTGGTATATCATCATTGATTTCCGGCTTGATTAGTCGGTCAATAGTCCTAATACATGAACAAAACAAAAAAAATGATTTAATTCCTCAAAATAATAGATCTAAAAATGGTATAGATTAGATGAATATGTTTTTTGAATTAGATTAGGCGTTTTGAAATTGGGAGGGTTTTGAATTTGGAAATGAGAGTGAATAGAGGAGGATTGAAATGTTGTATTACTGGCATTGAAGAATAATAAGTGTAGATCCGAATGAGTAGGGCTTCTGTTATGTTTCCATGATATGATGAGAGATGCTAATTTTTTAGAATGAATACCAGTTAGGAAAGAAGGATTTGTACCACAAAATGTGGATTGCTCCACTGGTTGAGACATTTGTCTTTGAATGTTGAAATCCAAGTTCGAACCTTGCAAGTGACATGTTTTTTATTTCCAAGTCATCATTATTTCCAAGTTATTTAGCCGAAATCAGTGCCATGTCATCATTTCCAAGTCATCATTATTGTGCCATGTAAGCATTATACATGTGGCATACTTAGTCTCATATATATATATATATATATATATATATATATATATATATATATATATATATATATATATATATATAGAGTTAGGATCAAATAAGAAGAAAAATTAAAATGAGAAGGATAAGAAGAAACCACAACCACACATTTGAGATGCACCTATTAAAATAGATGCATCTCCCCTTGAAACTCTCCCCCTTATTTGAAATGTGTGGCTAGAAATTCTTCTTATTCTTCTCATTTTAGTTTTTCTTCTTACCGGATCCCTTCCCTATATATATATATAGATTATATATATAGATTATAGATCAAATGAGATCATTTTTAAAGTTGTAAAAATAAGAACCAATAGAAATTGAGCAAATGACATTTAAGAATTAATTGTAATTAAAATTATAGATAAAACCAAAAGGGTAGTTTAGGGATTAATCCTCCTCAAGTTATGCCAAACCTACACCACATATTCAATATATCTAAGAATTTGGAGGCGTCATTTCATTTTTCTACATCTGAGTTCACGTTTCTTCCACATCTCCATTTTCTAACAAGAAAATCCTTAGCCTTTTCTCTTTTACATAAAAAAAAACCCTTTAAATCTCAATATCAAGACCACATCACTCGGAGTTCACCACGTCATCGGAAACCACGATGTACCAGGTAGTAGGTATGTGATGGTGGTTGTTTGGTGTCGCTGCTCTAGCAAGTATGTGATACCACAATATTTGTAACACGAGGTTCAAGTATTGCGGGTCAAAACTCAAAACCCTAGCCGAAGATCCGGTGATCATGTGGTTGAATCATCGTGATCTTAAATCGACGATCACGAGCCCCACCTCCGCTCTAAACTAGATTGCAAAACCGTAGCCGAAGATGCGGCGACCGGTTTGAGATTTTTTTTGCATCGTTTAGTTGAAGGTTCGGGTAACACATGCGTCGCTGTTTGTGGTTTTCATGTTGCCAACGAATACTCGCCACCACCACATTATATCTTCGAGTGTGAAATGAGTGATTAATTTTATATTTGATTTGTTATTTCAAGATTTTAAGATTAGAATACGGGGGAATGATTATATATTTACAAGATTTTTTGTTGTTGTTGTTAGTGGCATTGTCCTTTACAATATATTTTTTTTAATGTTTTAGTTATATTTTATATTTTGATGTATCAATTTTATTAGGATGAAAGTAAGTGAATAGTGTTGGTTGTAATGTATCTGTTTGGATGAAAATAATTGATACGCCAACACACATCGATTTAAAAAATCTAATGTACCAATGTAAATAAGTTGCACATTGACAAACATTTTTTTTTTTATCATATGACGTGTGTCAATGTATCAACTAATGCATTAAAAATTGGAATGTACCAATGTATTAATTGATCGTGTTAAAAAATAGAATTACATGTATCAATGTATCTGTTGTTGTAAAAAAAATTCTTGTATCATGTATCAATTGTTTGATGTATCAATGTATCATTTGTATGAAGTTTAGCATTGTGAAAATTTGATGTATAAACATATTTTTGTATTTCACTTCTGAGTTGAAAAATGATTCACGAAGAAAATAAATTTGCTTAGTTACAAAGGCTTGAAATGGTTATTAAATGTCCATATTAGAATTCCCATTTTACCCTTCATTTTTTAGTTATTAGTAATAAATGCAACTCATAAATATTTACCTCTAATTAATTTCATCCAATGTCAATTAGTAGATCTAACGGTCCAGATTAGTCCCTATTTTTACAATTTTAAGAAATCTCTTACGATAACTCTCCCCTATATATATATATATATATATATATATATATATATATATATATATATATATATATATATATATATATATATATATATATATAGATATAGATGTAGTAAAAGATTAATACAGTTTTAACGATCATAAACATTTTAAAGTATTTTTCTAGAATAGTCATGAACTAGACTTGTGTCAAATACTCAAATTGTCAAAACATGACTTTTCTTACTTCAGTTATACTGTATTTGAGAAATATATAAATATTTTACTTTTTTAATTTATAAAAAAAAAAAAGAAAAAAACCACACCCTGAAAAAGACAACTAGTTCGTTAGTGCTAAACAGTAGTAAATAATTGAAAAAGACTACTTTAAAATAAGTTTAAGAGTAAATTGCACAAATGGTCCTTGTGGTTTGCCCAAATTCCGATTTAGTCCCTAAGTTTACGAAAGTGCAGGCGGCCTCCCTGTATGGAATCTTTGGTTCCGTTTTCGTCCCTGACCGAATTGAAATGACTGAAATACCCTCATCTTCATCCCCTTTGAATTTCCAGGGACGAAATCTGCAATTAAGCAAACCACATGGACCATTTATTTTTTTCCGAAAATAATTTTTTTTCAAAAAAAAAGTTTCGAAAATAATTTTTTCCAAAAATAATTTTTTTTCGAAAGTTTTGAAACAAATCCGAAAAGTCACAAATACAAAATATTTCGAAAAAATTTGAAAAAAAATTCGAAATTTTTATTTTCAATTTTTATTTCAATATGTCCAAAATTACGAAAAAATTATTTTTGTAAAAAGAATTTCGAAAAAAACAGTTTAGAAAAAAAAATTTTCATTTTTTTTTGTGAAAAACAAGTATTTACGAAAACATTTTTTTGTAATTTTTTTACCCAAATTTGCGAAAAAATTCAAAAAATTTTTTTGGAATTTTTTTTTCAAAATTTTTTTCTTTTTGAATTTTTTTTCAAAATGTTGAAATAGTACAAAAACAAACAAAAACGTAAGAAAAACAGACAAAATGTAAGAAACACAGACAAAAATGTAAAAAAACGGAGAAAAATAGACAAAAACGTGCAAAAACGAATAAAAATAGACAAAACGTAAGAAAAATGGATAAAAACGGACAAAAATCTAAAAAAGTGTAAGAAAAACAGATAAAAAGTGTCACAAAAATCAAAAAAAAATTTCGGAAAAAAATTATTTTGAAAAAAATAAATGGTCCCTGTGGTTTGCTCAAATTGCAGTTTTCGTCCCTGGAAATTCAAAGGGGGTGAAGAGGAGGGTATTTCAGTCATTTCAAGTTGGCCAAGGACGAAAATGAACTCAACTTTTCCTCTCAGGGAGGCCGCCTGCACTTTCGAAAACTCAGGGACGAAATCTGCAATTTAAGCAAACCACAAGGACCATTTGTGCAATTTACTCTAAGTTTAATTATGTAAACAATGCTTTTAAGAAAGCAACGGCCTTTTCATTTAAATATACATAATTTTCTCTAATTTATCATCTTTCAATCTGGAGTTGCTTAATTTGTCCATAATGTGGATGCTTCTTGTAAATATGATAAAAAATGTAACTTGCAAACATTATATTTTGTATTTTATCATTTGTAGTGTCCTTTTTAGCTTGTCTATTTGTGAAAGAAAAAAGAATGAAAGTTGGATATGATATGATATAACTCATCTATGCTCATTTTTTATTATGAAAACAATGTATATGTATCTGTATAATAGTAATATAGTAATAATACTAGCTTTGTTATTGTAGATCAAGTTAGAAAACCACGACCCCATACTTGGTGATTTATAATTATTATTACTAATTACATGTGCTTTTTTCTATCAAAAGGTAATTTTTTTTTTTTTTTTTTTTTTTTTTTTTTTTTTTTTTTTTTTTTTTTTTTATATCATAATGATATTTTTTAATGTTATATATGGTAAAATAATCCTAGCCTACTTTAAAAAGGTTATCAAAATCTTAAAGGGTAAAAGCTATAAAATAGCGACGTATTTTTTAAAATGTACCGACTTGAAACACTTATTTTTTTATTAACATATACACCTACATACTTTCAAAATTTGTTTCGACTTCAACCATATTGCAATAAAATAATATTATTTTAATATGACATTATATTAATATAAATCGGTCATATGAGTGAGTCAGAATAAAATTTGAAATTACGTGGGTGTATTCGTTAATAAAATAGTAAGTGTTTCAGGTCGGTACATTTCAAAAAATACATAGCTATTTTATATCTTTTACCCAATCTTAAATTAAACATAAAACTATATAATAGTATATTTGTCAAATTTACATGTTATCTATACTACATATAATAGAAAAATGGTCAAACCTTGAAAAGTGAAAAGTTGAAAGTCAAAGGTGAGAGAAATGTATTGTGTAATTAATACTCTTATTAAAAAACCCCGTTACTTAAAGTACAATAATGTATTCACATTGTACAACCAATTAAAAGCATATCTACCAAATTAAAAACAACCAATTAAAACACTCCTTATTAAAAAGTACAATAAAATTTTCACAATGTACAATTTAAACAAGTTACAACATAATCCTAAGGGGCAATTTCCTATTTCCTCTCCTTTTAGTTGGAAATTTCATATATACCCAAACATGCATTAAAAATATTGTACATTATGCATTCAACACTTGCACTTTGGGTATATATGAAATTAATCATGAAAGTGAGGTGATATATGAAATTAATCATAATCCTTAAATATAAAATAATTAAACACACTAATTAATGTTATTTTTAAAACACCCTAAAATAAAAAGTACATGTTATTATACACATTATACAAACTAGCAGGGTACCCGCGCGTTGCGGCGGCGGGTACCCTGAAATAAAATTTACAGTGAATCATGTATTTTAGTTTATTATATTCTTTTTGACAATAAATTTACGGATATCAAGAATTTCGTTTAGCCCGTGCCCGTTCGGGCTCGAGCCCTTTTGGCCCGCACAGTTTGGGCATAAGCCCATTTTGCTCGTTGACCGTTCGGGCTTGAATATCTGTATAATGTGTTTTATTATTTGTATTAGTGACATTTAATGCAGGGTTCCCATGCGTTGCGGCGGCGGATACCCTGTAATAAAATTTTCCGGTGAATCATGTATTTTAGTTTATTATGTTCTTTTTGATAATAAATTTACGGATTTCAAGAATTTCGTTTAGCTCGTGCCCGTTTGGCCCGTGCCCACTCGGGCTCGACCTCGTTTGGCCCGTGCCCGTTTGGATCGTACCCGTTCGGGCTCGGGCCCATTTGGACCGTTGCTAGTTCGGGCTTGAATATTTGTATAATGTTCTTTATTATTTGTATTAGTGACATTTTAATGCAGGAATTATGTTTAAGTTGGTTGTACAATATGCTTGATAATTTGTATTTCTTGTGTAAGGGTGTTTTAATAACTGCATTAATTGTATTTATTGACCCGTTAATTAATTAATTACATTAAATATTTTGACCACATTAATAGTGTTTTGTATTTTGTACATTAAGCTATAAGACTTGTAAGTCTTAAAATTAAGATTGATGAGAAAGATCATTAATAGTGCATTATGTATTGTAAAATAGGCTTTGTATTTTGTAAGTCTTAATTTTAAGACCATGAAAAGTGAGATTCATTCCTCTATTATAAGTAGTATAGATTAATAAAACACACAAATCTTCATACAATCTAACAAGTTGATGGTACATATAGTTTTGAAAATCGAACCGGACCAACGGGTTCAACTGGGAACCGGTGTCGCCACCGGTTCGGCTAACCAATAACAGCCATCAGAAAACGAACTAGAGAGGACCCGTTGAAACCGATACAAACTGGTGAATCAGGTCTCAACAAGATCTATTTCTCCGGTTAATCGTCACAGAGTACCTGCCGTCGCAATGCGCGGGTACCCTGCTATACTATATATAAAGGAAAAACCAAAAAGTAAAAAGTGAAAAGTTGAAACTATTAATACATATCGAAAACCGGGTTGACCCGGGACGCTTCAAACCCGGTGGGTTGACCCCCGTTTTGACCCAACCTGTCGGGTTGACTCAGTTTAAATCGACCCATTTTTCGACGGGAACGGTTCAACCGGTTGAACCACCCGGGTTGAAACGAGTTTCAAAACATTATGTTTAATCCCCAAATATTCAAACTTTTATTATTTTTCGTTTAGAACCCATAAACTGTTTTTAACACAAAACGATATGTCGCTATATAAATATATTATATATATAAGTTTTTCTTCAAAAACGATTATAATGTTTTACAATTAAAAGAAAATATGTGCTCGTTAGTGCACATTTAACTTTTCAATAGGCTAAATACGCCCATTTAAAAAAAGATGAGGCTAAATGTGCCCAAATCTTTTACAAAATAGCCAAAATTAGTCAAATTTTTTTATTTTGGTCTAATCACATTCATGCTAATTTTGGTACTTGCGTTATTCTTAACAACGACACAATTAATCCCATCATTGTTAGTTTTTACGTAATAAGTAACGTGTGTTGTTAGTTTATTATCTCATAACTGATGTAATGTTACTTTCATTTTCATCAAATGTTTTTATATGTTGTTTGATAGATGTTAAGATTTTTTTCTAGACTTTAGTTATCGTATAATACAACCGTTTGCAATTGCATTTTCATCGATTGACGTTTTATTTTAAACACTACACAAAACACTCACAACAATATCACAAATCATTAATTATCTGACGTTAGAAACCGCTGCCGTTAAGACGGGTACTCGCCTAGTATATATTAACTTCCCAATATACAAAAGTTACTAGCTAGATCCAATTTTCAAAAATCAATAAATGCATTCGACATACAATAAACCTGTCAAGACCGGCTGCTAGTATGCCGAGTAAGAAAAAAGAACTTTTAATAATATATTTGAAATATTCTTTTTCCTTTTAAAATGTATGGAAGAAACCAAGAAGACGTTAATGTTTGACTATTTAAGTTTTTGAATCATTCATTTCTTCACACTCATTGTCAAACAACTACTCTTATAAACCCTTCAATTCCCTCATTCACCCTTACATCGCTCAAAACAGACACATAACCCGAACACGACCTATTCTGAACGCTCGTGGCGATCAAAAAATGAAGAGCAACAACAATCTCAATAACCAAAACCACAACCAAATATATTCATTATTCAAAGTGTTCAATGCACCATTACACTTATCAAACCTCCTATCCTTAATCCTATTCTTCGCATTCGGGCTATGTTTTGGTATCATAATCACATTCCAATTAAAAAACGTATCATTCAACCTTCAATTCACACAATTCTCACTTTCCACAAACACAACAAATGACTTAAAACAAGAATTATTACCACCACAACCAATTGTGCACAAGAAAATTGGCCTAGAGGATTATTTAAAAGTACCGGAACTAATGCACGATATGAGCGATGAAGAGCTGCTATGGAGAGCATCAATGGTGCCAAAAGTTAAGGACTATCCGTTTGAAAGAACACCAAAAGTTGCATTTATGTTTTTGACTCGTGGTCCTGTCGTCCTTTCGCCGTTATGGGATATGTTTTTTAAAGGACATGAAGGTCTTTTTAATGTTTATGTTCATAGTTCTGAAAAGAATTTTAATGCTTCTGAAGAAGCTCAAGATTCTGTGTTTCATGGTCGGAGGGTTCCTAGTAAGGTAAAGATTATATATGTTCTTTCTTAAATTTGTGTATGGCATATTATTTGTTACCTTTATGATATTTTGCTTGTTATAGTTAGTTACTTGCATGTTATGGTAAAGATTATGCTCAAGATTTTAAAGTAGATTATAGCATTAAGAAGAGTAAAAGCTAAAGATGCTCTGTTTATTTATAATTTTTATTCATTTTGAATAACGAACTTGTAAAAAACTAATTATGCATAATATACTGGTTTTATGATTTAGTATGCATAATTTTTACATATGCATAATTAATCATGGAAAGAAAGTATATTATGCATAATCAATCGATATATTATGCATAATGTGCTTTTTACAAGTTCGTTTATTGAAAATGAATAAAAATTATAATTACGTAGAGAATCGTTAGCTTTTACTCTATTAAGAAAAGAGAAAACAGGATCTATGCTTTGGAGGTTGTACACATGCTTAAAAAGATGTAGGATTGGAAATTTTGAATTTTTGGTAATGGGATATAATTAACATTATTAGCAACGGCATTAATTATTTTCTAATTACAATCATAACATGGTTATTTTTTCTGTTTACATTTAAAAAAAAATGTTTCTTTGGTGTAAAGAGTTTATACGTGTTAAACAATGATAGCGTAGGTTCTAGAATATTTGTTTGAAAAGTAGTTGCTAATTTACGACTTTGTATACATATGTTATTTGAGCTGTAAACGTGTGAAAATGCTATGCGTTCCTTAATTACCAAAGATCAAGAAAATCAAATTTAAATCATCATAGTTATTGCCTCATTTGTCTGAAATCATGTTATTAACTAGTTTTGCTTATATCTTAAGCAAAACAAATTCGTTGTTTTTAAGATTACATTACATCATTTAATAAAACGTAAAGCATAAACTTGAATAATAGTCTTTGCATTTGCTTTGTTCAAAAAAAAAAAAGTCTTTGCATTTGCTTTTCATCATGAAATGAAATACCAACTACAAGGTATAAATCCATAACAACTAACTTATTTGAATTACTAAACTAATTAGTTCAATTCTTCATGCTTATAAAACATATACTTAATAACTATAGTATTTTTTGTAATAATGTATATATCATAGTCAGGGACAGAACCAGGAAGGTTTTCAGGAACCTCATGGATATTTTCGATGTACTGTTAATTTTTTGAAAAAATATCGATTTTTCTTAAATGCATTTTAAATAAATCCGGTCCATTGAAATTTGTTTGGTCCATTGATTTTAACTCTATTATATTACGGTTAAAAACTTTTGTGCACCTGGTTATATCTGATCCTTGTTCTGTCCCTTTGTATATACTAAGAAATAATAAGACAAAAGGCAAAAGGTGTAAAATGAAAGAGCATCCATCAACTTGTATGATGAATCCAAGCTGGATATGACTATATGAGCATGATGCTGGCCTTCTTTTCAAAAGCTTTGATGTACTTAAATTCATACATGCTCAATTTTTAAAACTATTTAAATACCTTTTTTCTTCTTTATATATTACTATGTATATAAAAATATTGGGGACATTGATTCAGGCAAGTCTGTTTTTAACTCTATTTTATTATTCGGTGCATGTGAATTTGGTTATTGGACAAATGATTTTAGAACCTTTGTGACAAGATCCAATCTTAATAATGAGTCAATATTTGATATTAACCATGTGTCTTCTAAGAAATTTAGTTATATGATGTGATGGTCATTTTAATAAATCAATTTGTATATGACTTGCAGTATGTTGAATGGGGAAAGGTTAACATGATTGAAGCCGAGCGAAGATTGTTAGCAAACGCGCTGCTAGATGTCTCAAACCAACGATTTGTCCTTCTTTCTGAGTCGTGCATTCCACTATTCAATTTCTCGACGGTTTACTCCTACCTCACTAACTCAAAGCATAGCTTTGTGGAGTCTTATGATCTAGAGGGACCTGTTGGACGTGGGCGCTATAGCCCCAAAATGGCCCCAACTGTAGATATTGAGGAATGGCGTAAAGGGTCACAATGGTTTGAGATGGACCGTGACTTAGCAGTCGAGGTGATAGCTGACAAGGAGTATTTCTCCGTTTTCCATGACTTTTGTGATGGTCAGTGTTATGCGGACGAGCATTACTTGCCAACATTTGTCACCAAGAAATTCGGAGAAAAAAATTCCAACAGGACTTTGCATTTTGTTGACTGGGCGAGAGGTGGACCTCACCCCACACGGTACTACAGAAATGACGTGACGGAGGAGTTCTTAACGAAATTGAGAGGCGATAGGAGCTGCGAGTACAATGGGATGAAAAACCAAATATGTCACTTGTTTGCAAGGAAGTTCACATCTCATTCTTTGGATAGATTGTTAAGAATTGCACCCAAACTTATGCAGTTTAACGACTTATAACATTTTGGAGACATTATTTTTGATCATTTTCTTGAAATTATTTTATTCTTATATACACATTTTGAATCTAGTTCAAAATCGGAAAGCTTTTTTTTCCTTCTGTTATATATACATTCTTCATCCGATTTTTTGTTTATAATTGATGAGTCTAAAAGAATTATGGTATAACAGTTCATGTTTATCGACTATATATGTATATGTTTCTAGACATAGAATAAAAGTCCCACATGTATGACTTACAGCTTCGTTTTTTTATCGAGTATATATATTTTTTTAGACAGTTAAGTAGCTTTGGCTATTCAATCTTCAAAAAATTCATGTACAACGTAATACAGTCTCAGGCAGAGGAGCTGGTTATAGTCAAATGTGATGACTTGTTTCCATGTCGTCGATTTAGTGCAAATTTTGAGCTGAACTTTTCAAGGACTACGGTAAAACAAAAACGTACAACATATTTCAATCTCAGCTAGAGGAGCTACCGATCTACTTGTAATAATCGTTGAGATTAATTGTTTTGATTCTCTATATAATATGAAGTATTTACAGCATCTGAATAGTACATAACTTTGAACATAGAGATTATTTACAAGTAAAAAAATCTATCAAGTGTTTGGTACAAATTATTAGATGATAAATGACCTGTAGGCTTTGGGTCCGTTAGAGTTTTATAGATTATATATCATAAACCTTAACAGACCAAAGCAACGGACCCAAAGCCCACAACCGAGCTTGAGTCATCTATCGTCTAATCCAAATGACTTGCACCAAAAGCTTATGCAATTTCACCATATTATGAAGTGCTGCAGTAACATAAGATATAACATTATTATTTACCAGAACATAATTAAGATGTAACAAGTTATTGTCAACTCGACAACGTGATCACGTAAGAAGAACTACGTAAGTGGGCGCCCCCCACCACTAGAGGAGTCGATCGAGTAGTATAGACAGGTCGAATGGTCACAAAAAACTAGTGCCTAGTAGCTTTTTATCTTTGACAAAGAAAAGCTATATATGAACAAAGTTGAAAAATGATGATGATACTACCAAAAATGAAAATGACATGAAATAATACAACAAAGATAGCCATTAAACTTGTGAGTGTATATCCATGTGCTTCCAGATTTCTTGACAAGTATATTTTCCACTTGCATTTTTGTTGGTTAGAATCAAACTAGTATAATTGAGTCATTGACATTAGACATGCAGTTTGATACTATTAAGCCCATATATGTTTCTACCCAAAACTCCAAAAGCAAAAAAAAGCACCATGGGCTTAACATGTATTATGTATACCATTAGCTATTTACACATTTGCCTGATAAACTTTAAATTTTAGGTTAATGTCTTAATCTAAAGTTAAAACATTGAACTTAAAACATCAGACGCGGTGAACATCTTGTGCAAGTGGGGCGACTGTACATGGTCACCAATTCTATGGGGCCTCCATTTTATATATAATCACGTTACATATGCATAAATTTAAGTTCTTGATTAAGTTTATTATGGAACAATGTTATGTGACCACAACCAAATACAAGATTAAGATAACATCAAATGACGATTGCATGTTTAAGAGTGAAAAAATTGACCATTCTTTAGTTTTTAAATTAGAATTCGTCAAACATGAGGGCCTATTCATCGTTATCGCATAGGGCTTCAAAATCCATTGGACGGCCATGTAAATCATTTACAACATATTTTTTTTGTAACAAAGATAACATTTCTAAATTGTGTATGTTATTTTATCTGATGATTTTAAGCATATTCTATTGAATAAAATCTCATTATTAAACACCAAAAAATAACAGTTATGCACTTAAGTTTGCTTTGGAGATTTTAACTATTTAAGTTGGCCCAAATTAGCAAGTTTCATTTCGGCTATGGGCTACTATATGGAAAACTAAACTACATACAATATTACAATCGTTTATGAAATGGGTGTTGATACTTGCACCATTTTTTTTATACCTACACGGCTACATTATAACTGTGCGTTACTGTCTTGTATAATGTGCATTACAGTATTGTACAGTGTGGTGTAAATATAAAAAAAAAAAAAAATTGTATGATTATCAACCCCCTTATGAAATAGTCAAATAAATAATACAACCACTCTAACATATGATATTACACGTAAATTAAGATAGTTTACCTAAGATATACAATTAATCAAAGAGACAGTGATTTAAAAGGTACACAAACAAGAAATAAAATCAGCAATTCCTATTTGTTTTCTAAAATATTAGTCACTGACTCGTCATGCCTCGATAACCGAGGGCGAATCAGAGACCACGTCAACCACGTCACGTCTTAGTGACGTCTCATATCCCTCAATGTCGTTAATCATTTTCACGACATTTTCCATCATAGGGCGCTGATCAGGCGCCTCTGATGTACATAATATGGCAATGTCTAGCAATCCCACTAGCTCGCCCTCGATATCTTTATAACTCATTAGCTCCAAATCAAACACTTCCTTTGTCCATTCTTCTCGTGCCACGGATTGGACCCATCGTGGCAAATCAACAACCTCTCCACTCTCCGTAATCATAGGGCATTTTCCAGTGAGAAGCTCCATCAATAGTATCCCAAAAGAGTAGACATCAGATTTTTGAGTAGGTTTACGGGTGTTTGACAATGATAATTCGGGTGCACGATAGCCTGCAGACCGTGGGATTGCGGATTGAGGGGTGATGGAGCTAAGACCAAAATCGGAGACTCGAGCATTGTTGGAATCATCTAGGAGAATGTTTGTTGACTTGATGTTGCCGTGTGTGAGTTTAAGGGGGCTGCCAAAGGTGTGAATAAAGGCTAGACCGCGGGCTGCTCCGGCTGCTATCTTTAGCCGTGTCGACCAGTCTAATGGTGTTCTTCCTGGTCCTCTATTTCCTGTTTCATTGCAAACAAAATAATTGTCAAGAACGTGTATGGGAATGTGTTTGCTACTTATTATTTGATTTTTGCAGTTTTAAATAACAAAATAATAAGTTTTCAGTTTATAAGTGAATTGATGTGATGTTGTTATGATTATCTAGTTATGTTACAAACTTCTTCTTCTATAAACGGTAATTTTATTTCGTAATGCTCAAGCCATGATAATGCTCTTAATGATGGTAAACTATAGAACATATTTATTTTGTTTTTCTTGAAAGACAGCTTATACATAATCAAATATGTGTCTAGGAGATGTCAAGTCACTATCATAGATATAGTTTAATGGATTTTGGTCCCGACTTTATTTTCGACCTGGACATATCGAATTTAATGTTTTAAGTCTAATAAAATTCAAACCACATATGAGTAAGGATCAAATAAAAAATAAAAGTAAAATGATAAGGATGAGAAATAAACACAACCGCACATTTCAGGTGCATCTATAAAAAGATATGCATCTTCCATGAAATTCTTCTTCTTCATTTAAAATGTGTGGTTGAAAACATTTCTCATTCTTCTTATTTTTATTTGTCTTTTTAGTGGATCCACTCCCAACCACATATAACTTAACTATACTGTATGAGTATTACACCCTAGTGATATCATCCACTTTCCGGTTAATAATACTAGTAACTTGATTTCCTGACATTACTCTCCAACTTCTGACTAATTGTCACTAAAACATGCGTTCACTGCATATGAGGCTAGGTTTTTTGAGAAGTTTAGTCGGCACCAAGGGCAGAGCTAATTTTTTTGAGAGTAGGCTTAGGGTTGCACAAATATTTATTTGCATCATAAATAAGTTTTAACAACCATAAACAAAAACAAAAACAAAAACAAAAAAGCACACATATATTATTACGAGTTCAACATATACCAAAATACAACATTTTCAGAAAGTTTCAATGTTGATTGACCTAAACTCAGTTGTAACTCGTGCCGCACTCATAGACGACACTCAAAAATGTTACGGGTAAAGGTTCCCATCGACAAACCTTTTAAGTAAGGTATATATCGTTATTCTTTACATAAAAACAGAATAAATTAGATCTTAAGTAACCAAATAGTGACAAAACCTAATACACGAAGCCATGAAAAAAGTGTAAAGTAAATCACTAATGTCGTTATTAATACAAAAGATTAAAGGTGGGACACAACAGGAAAAAGAAAAAGATAAGGGGATATAAAACAAAAAGCACAAAGATAAGGGACTTGACGGATATAAAAGAGAAAACAACAGTATTTGCACCCGGGTCCCCCAAAACTTTTATGGTCGTTATAACTATAACTGTTACCAATAAATATAACCACCATAAAAATTTACTATGTCAATAAGTAAGTAACAAAACTAGTACCTAATAGTTTTTATTAAATAACCTATTCAAATTATTGATCTTAGAAACTTAGGTAAGGCCATACCAATACTAATATATATGTCATCTTATAAAAATGAACAATAGTAGTTATATCGTAAAGTGTGTAATTGTATGAGAATGTACGGTGCGCATTACCAACAACACGCTATTGGATTCTATCTTCCTTAATGGTGTCGCTATTCCGCGTCATCAATGGTGTCATACGCTTGCTGTTGGGTCTTCGCTGGGCAATTCATGAGCGCTATTAGGGTTCTTTTGTTTTGTAAGTGAGTTGGTTATTTTTGATAGTGTGTTATGGTATCATTTACATCTATAACAGTTATAACTGAAGAGAGTGTTTTAGTTATTGTAGTGTTATTGAAAAATACTAAAATCACACATCAATAACGGTTATTGTTGCACCATTAATAACGGTTATTGTTACACCATTGGCACGTAGCACTCTAAGCTTTATTCTTTTAAACATTCAAATTTTTTATATTTTACAATTCAAATAGTAACTCATAGTTTATTTGGTTAGCTACTTTTATTAACTACTTCTGACTTTTTTAGTTGTTCTTTTACTTTTTTCGACCATGCTTACTTACACCTTGGACCATTTGAGCATATTTCATCTTCTATTTGTCCTAAGCTTCAATCCAACGCAGAATTATTAAATGAATAAGAAAAAAATTTGTTTTTGTTTAGTAGCAACAAAAATAAAAACTAAAAATCACTATCATGAACAACTAAGTAACAAGGACAAAAACCAAGCATTTTCCTTTTAAGATACACATCAGTACAATTGTTTTTATGTAAATTGCAAGCTGTTCTAAAAGATGATTAGTTTATAAAATATGATAGACAAGTAATTTGATTTTTAATTTGTTGAAAGTTATGTTAGATGTTTGTAAATCAGTATACTTATATAGTTATAATAACCGATGAACTCAACAGTAAGTTTAAACGTACCGTGAAGAAGCCAAAACAAGTTGCCGTTAGGCATGTAATCGTACACAATCAGCTTTTCATCTTTCGCAAAGTAATAAGCCTTCAAACTAACAACATTAGCGTGTCGCAACCTCCCTAAGACCTCCATTTGTTGTTCAAATTCGCGCTTACCACCAACAACCACTTCTTTCAACCGTTTAACCGCCACCACATTTCCATCATCCAACACTGCCTTATACGCGGTCCCTAACCCGCCTTTACCTAACATTTCAGCAGACGCCCTTAACAAATCCTCCAACTCAAATCTTCTCGCGTCATCAAAAAAGACCATTCTACCCTTTTCGAATGAATTCACCGCCGAATTCACATAAATCATCTTTTCTCCATCGACATTATTCTTATTTTTCTCATCTATTTTTCCACCCGCGAAGTAACAATAAAGGAGCAATGACACCAACGCCAATACTAAAACATCCCCAATTATAATCGCCACAACGGCCAATGTACTAATTTTACCACCCTCGTGGCCAGTTCCGGGCCTTTTAGGAACCGCGGCAGTCCAAGGCACGGACGTTGGCGACGAGGACACAACGTTCGATGGTATTTTCGGTGGGGCACATTCCGAAAGTGGGAACCCGCATAAAACAGGGTTATTTCCAAATACAGATCCTGGAAATCCTGACAAACTTGCCGGGATTTCACCAGACACGTTATTTCCGGAAATATTAAAATCGCGTAAACTTGTTATATTCAAAAAATGAATCGAACCCGAGACACGGTTCCCCTCTAACCGTAACGTCAACAAACGAGTTAACTTATTAACCGTGACAGGAATTTCGCCATAAATATCATTATTCGCCAAATCAAGACGAAATAAATCCGGTAAAACCCTAGGAAACTCACCCGATATCCGATTATCGGATAAAAAAACAAGTTTTAACGATGCAAGACCACTAAAATCAGGAAATGGGCCAGTAAGCTGATTATGCTTAAGTGAGAGCACTCTAAGCTTAACCAGCCCGGTTAACGCCTCGAACGTGCCATGTAGATTAAGTCCTTGGAGCACGAGGCCCGTGACGCGATTATGGAGACATGTAACACCTAAAAATGAGTTGCTACATGGGTCCAATGACATGTTCCATGAGGAAAGGTTGTTAGATATGTCTGAGGTTGTTTTGAAGGATAGTAATGCAGTGAGGTCAGGGTGGTTGAAAGGTGGTGATGCTGCAGCATGGATGAGAGTTGCATGGAGAAGGAGTAGGAGGATATGTGATGGCATTGTATTGTGGTGGTGTGAAATTTGGTTATGTTGTGGTTGATGATATGTGTTTCATAGTGTGTTTTATTGGTTCACAAACGTTGTTTGGTTATTTGTAAAAGATATAAAGTTTTGTATTTATATTTCTTGCATAAATCAGCATGCCGGGCACATACACTTTTAGCGAAAAAAGTTGTAGAGTAAGTTTTTTAAAATTATCTGATTATTTTTGTAATTTGTCCATATAACGAATCGATTTGCAGCGTAATTTTTAAAAATAATCAAAGTTTGCATCTTCTTCGACCATAACTTTTTGGCTCTGTTTTCGGACAAAATTAATCCGGGTGTGCTATAGTGGCATAGTACACAATTATGGTTGTGGTTTTAATAACTGTACTTAAGAATTGAAGTGAATTTATGAATCAATAATTATATTAAAGAGGTACTATACGATAATATTGTGTGAGTTAAGATTATTTTTGACTCGTATCACTTATGTGACATACTATTAGCTTAACTATGAAACTTTTTATCAACTGAAAAACATGTAAAGGACAGTGGATGCCTTGGCAGCAAGCAAAAAACACAAAAAAAGATAAGTACAAAAAGTCGACAGTCAAGGTGAAGATGTCGACTAAATGTTTAGGGTATTTTTAATGAGTATCTGTTTAGATTTTGATACCATATTAGATAATGTAAAATGCATAGGTTTATTATTAATATAATATGTTATATATATATAGAGTACATAATAACGCAATAAGTAAGCTAACTCATTCGGCTAATTCTAAACTAGTAATGTTTGGGCTACTCCTTAATCTATTCGGCTAGCTAATAGCCGAATGGTCTAACAATGAACATATGAGATGTAAATCGCATAATACCATAATTAAAATGATGTGAAAACATGATTTGTACCCGTTACCTCGTTACATGTCCCTAGACATTGCATTACGATTGTGTGCAAGTCTATATTAACTAATGAAAACAATCACAGATTATTTGAATTCATCATAAACTAGTTGTGTATTATATCACTTTCTTGAAGAGATGTTACGGCTTGTACTAATATAGGACATATCTTAAGAACAAAACAATACATTAATGTTGCATAGGTTGTAAATTAAATGATCATTGATCAACCATAAAACAAAGTATAAGTCTGCAATAATCATACATATCTATTCAAATATGATTTCTCTCTAGTATTGGAAAATCTTTTTCTTTTTCTTTCCCTTTTTTTTTAATTTTAACTTTCAAAATCGTTTCTTGTCCAAGTAGCTTTCTTGAAACCAACAATTTTTAGCTTTCGAATTTATGAATTATACAACATTCTATTCGACTCTAGCTTCCTCATCACGTATTAATCTTTAATCCATCTTTTGCTTTTAGCATATATTGGGTTTGTTGCATGCACCAAAATATTTGAATTGACGGTATAACCTATAGTTTCTTTTTTGGACCATGCATAAAGCCAATATATGCAAACATGAGGTTATATTAGCTTTACATGTATTAATAAAGTTTTAATAATTACAGCAAATGGAGTCAGCCTCAAGATTCTACAACTCATACTTAACCACTTATTCAACATAATAACCTATTTTTGTATGAACAAGTTTGGTAAAAGAAAAAAAAAACTTTGGCATGACAATGACCCTAGCATAATAAAAGCAGAAAAAAAACCATACAAGGCATATATGCATCATACATTATGTAGCTTTTTATCCTGTATTTTCAATTCATATCTGAATTTATAAGAATCATTTTATAATTATAGGGAGAAAATGATGTTTCAAAATATCAGTAACTTTTTTCTCAATGAAGTTTCACCATATTGCATGCATCCAAATGAATTATTTCACAATTTGATGTAGCAAACCTTTACTGTGTGACCTATGTGAGTGATTTTTTATTTTATTTATGTGAGTCTTGTCCAGGCGATAGGAGTTTTCTTTCGCGTGCGTAAAGGGAAGGGTGTCATTGCCTTTTGGGCTGGACCCAACCTGGTTGTGTGGGCTCGCTACGCCTTCTGGGCTAGGAGCCATGTAGTCACAATTGCCGTTCAAGGAAAAAAAAATTGTAATGTGTATATCAACATTTTATCAGTCATATGAGGTCCATCATTTACATGAACTGGTCGTCACGAGTGTGGATAGCCTAAAAATGAATATCGTTCGAATATCCGACCGATTGTATACCACACATAAATCCAAAAAACTTTTGAAAACCTACCGTTAAAAAAAAAACCTCGGTCATTGACTGTAGCAACTTAGTCGTGTCTGGTCGCCGGAGAGAGAAAACTGATGTGACAGGCGATGATCCATGTCACGACTGTGGGCAGCCTGACAATTTGATAAAGATATTGTCCCCTTAATAGAAGTCTAATTCTTGGAGAGCTTAAAGCAAAGGTCATGAGTTAAAATCATGTTCCCGCGTCTTTTAAATCATGGTATTACACGATTTAACTCTCCCGTGTCAGCCGTAAGCTAGACCGGTAGGTGAATATATGCCGCTAGAAAGCCCCTTACCTTTTTTTTTACCTTGGACAAAGATTCGTTTCATTTTGATATAACAAACCTTTTATTTGTAAATGTTTATATTTGAACATGCAATAGTTTGGGAATGAAGTGAGAGGGGTCTCATGGAACCAATCCTGCTGTCATGCTAAAACCAACAGCCACATGACTAACAAAATAACGTAGCTGAACATTTAATGTTGTTTGGTTTTAATTGATAGGCAGCTTTCATTGTTTGCTTTTCTTTGGTGTCCAAAGTGGGGTTACTATTGGAATTAATTTTGTGCCATGTGCTTTTGCATTGTGTGTACATCATTTGAAACATTTGCTACCTAATTTTCAAGTGTAGATTACAACTTGTCAAACAAATTTATACTTGTATTGCTAATCTAATTCATAGTTTCACATCATATGGTACAGGAAGACAGTTGGAATTTCTTGTTAAGCAACTCGAAGTTGTCTTTTGTTAAATTAGTGCGGGTTGCTATTGATAAATGCGGGTTTGTCTCGACTAGTCGTCCAACTAGATGGTCTTCTCTCATTCTCTCGAAAGTCTTAATTTTTGTTTAGCGTGCCGAGAGAAACCATTCCCAACCAGAGTGTAGTTGGACCTCAAAAGTATTGACATACCGTCGATCCTATATCCTATTTGTGACAATGATTCTAAGAGAGTTGATCGTATTTTGGCCAAATGTGATTGGGTGTCTCACCTTTGAAAGAAAAATCATTATGAGGTTTTGAATTCAAGACGGGTTATTCCTTTTTGGAATTATTGATTTCATCAAAAACCTTAGCTCGGAAAAGAAGTTATTTCAAACACTTTAACTTTCATGTTTTGAATCCGTTATATTCTCATCATCTTGGTTGATTTGAAATGCAAGAAATGAGAAAATCTTTGCAGCTAAAAGGTGCTTGGTAGAGGATCAAGTCATCATATGACTTGACTTCTATTCCACAATACTATTATAGTTTGGTCATTCCAACCTTGCCTTTCGGGAGCCGGAGGCGAGGAACCACATAGCTAAATGCTGGATAAGAATGAAGTATAAAGGTGACGGCTGCCGGAGGCGAGGAACCACATAGCTAAATGCTGGATAAGAATCAAGTATAAAGGTGACGGCTGCTTCCTAGCAAGTCTTCCATGTGGTTCCTAGCCTCCGTCTTTCAATCAGCCGAGGATACAATGACCAATGTGCGATGAGAAGTGGATCATGACTATCTATGCAATTTTCTTAAAAACATACAGTACAAAATTACCTAACATATATAGTTATGGTTTCTATATATGAAGTCTGGTGCCATCACTTAAATGGTAATAATGGTTGACATTAAAGTTCAACCTCCCTGTCAAAATCCCCAACAACAAAAACACACGAGAAAACAAAACTAGACACAATAAACCTTTGATATATTGCACAAGACAAACTTGATTTTTCAAGTCAGTACAATTAAATTCCACATTTCCACAAAGTTAGTGGTGATGGAGGCTTAAACGCTCCCATCGCACAATAGAACTCACTGTAACATTATTACTGTTTTTCGCACTCTATAATTAAATTGGGATCAGTGAAAGAACCAAAGAATATTCAGGTTGGCAAAGGGATTTGGGGTCAAATTACTTTGATTCCACTGGGCCGTTTTCCTTCCATAGCATCTTTTTTGTCACGACAAGCAGCACAAAGGAAAGGACCTTGCCATGGTTTTGAATTCGTAGCTGATATACCTTCAGTTGCGGCAAGGTCAACTTGACACACGGCACACATGAAGAGTCCAGATGTGGTTGAGTTACTCGTGTTGTCATTTCCCAATCTACATGTTTTTAAAGAAAATAAGAATTAGCACAAATCTCATGGTAATAGTAACTAAGATATTGTTCTAGGATATGTTAAGTGAAAGCAATAACTAGTAATTATTGTTCTTGTGATTATTTTTTTAGTTGTTCACCTTTTCATCCCCTTTGATGCAATAGTATCATTAGATATCGTGTTCGTGGCTATATATTATGGATTTGCGTTTTGAAAGTATTTATACAGGATAACCAAAATCACATAATCACGTATAATTAAACGATGAGTAAAAGATGATGCCTTGATGTGCTTCTACTAAATGGAGTTGTAATAAAGTATTAATCATATGCTAAGTGATTGGCAAATCTTATTATATAAAGAATAAATGAATTACTAAGAGAAAACTAGAAAAGGAGATATTTAATAGACAACTTATTATTGGTAACGAAATCAATAAACACTAAAAACTTATATTGTATCTTTGACAACACGTTTTAAAAGTAATTGATTGATTATAGAGTGTTCAAGTCCCTCGGATTATCATTTTCTAAATTGATTACGATAATCTGAATATTCAAGGTTTCGTTAATCAGAATTCACAAATATTCGACAACTAATTATTTGGTTCTTTCATATCACATAATGACTTCCAAAGATCAAAATATGTCGATGTAAGTGAAAATAAAGAGGATGAAACTAACCTTTCCGCAAGCATTGCTGAACCTTCTTCAAATAGTTCCTCGACTATATTTACAGCAGATAATTTCTTGGACAGTTTACTAGCGGACCCACGGAACTTGGCTTTAAACAACAATGATCGAAGCTTACTACGTGTTTTAGGAGGCGGAGAAGGTGGCGGCAATAAATTATTATCAGGTTGAACTATATCAACAACTACACAAGTTGTATCATCTTTTAGCCCCCTCGTCCTTAATGCTTCCTGCATAAATCTTATATCAGAAAATCGTTTTTAAGATTTGTCATTCAATCACAATAACTGTCTAATGATTGCGAAACTTCTATACATAATTTCCCATATAAGGGGGTGTTTGACTTAGTTTATGTGATATGCTTATGAGCTTATAAAAAATATAATAATCTCACAAACTCATTTTTTATGGCTTATGAGCTTACCCACTTGAGCTTATGAACTTAAATAAACTATAAGCTCGTAAGCCTTAAAATGAGCTTGTGAGCTTATCAAAAAAAATTATAAGCTCATAAGACCATCAGATTAGCTAAAACAAACACCCCTTAACTTGTGATGTTTGATTTAAGACATAAATTAACATAAGACAGTGTAATAACAATAGACTGTAAATAGATAATTACCTTGACTACTTGCCTTGCAGCAAGCTCAGATGGCAAACCACGACAAGCGCTAGCAGCAATTTCAGAAGTCAAAGCATCCCAAATGCCATCCGAAGCAATTATTAGCCTTCCGCAACCTTTAGAAAGCTTCACTTGTTTCACGTGAGGAATTGGAACAATAAATTCACCAACATCCATATCACCAATAGATCTAGAAAGACATAACCCTCCAGGCCAGCAGCGAAGCGGTCCAATCTGTGACAAAAGTGATCCAAGATATATCACAAACGAAGCTAATCAACTAATCAAGCATATAAATTTAAAATTTTGACTTTATAAAAGTCAAACCTCAGGGCCACCAATAACATTGAGCCTCCCTACTTCCCCTCCACTAGCCGTTACACGTTCCCTTCTAAAATATACATATGGAAATCAAACCAACATTTCAAAAAAATGACATCCAGCAATTTAAGAAGATAAAATAGTACTCACTCCTCGGTGTTTTCTTCAAGCCTATGGTCAACGGTCAAAACTGATACAACTCCATCTGGTGTATCAAGAATGCAACGAGAGTCTCCAACCGAAGCAACTGTCACAGTCCATCTATCAACAATCACAAAGGTTGCAGTCGTTCCTGATGTTAGACCTGACCAATAATCAACCAAAAGATTAGTCGTTAGACCAAAATAATTGTCTTTATACAAATAAATTAGTTAACCAATAAATTTAGCCATACCTTTGCTTTGAAATTGTTTATCAGTCTTGACAAAACCAGCAACCATGGCTCGAGGTAAAGCCTGAAGCCATTCATCGCGTTTAAGCCCAATAGGTATGGCATCCAATATATGATTTAACAGATTATCCCGTGAATATATTGCTGCGGCATCGCCATTGTGACCATCAAATACCTGAAATTTTATATGAATTAAGGATTAGAGATTTCATCGTTTTGAGTTTCTCGTCTTCTCCTGCTCTAAGTTAACCACACCGTTGTGATTGATTGTCAAATATTTCATTTTCTTGTTTCAAAAGTGGGCCACATAAGAAAATTTTGCAAAATTGAAAATAGATACCCATTACTTCATAAATTCTCAACTGAGAACGAGAGTGCTTAACTATTGGTTGAATGCCTAAACCACTCCTAAATGATAAGAGTGGATCGATCAATATAATATCATTGCTTTATGTAATGAGTTATGGGTAAAGCAATCATCTTTCGCTTCAAAACACTTCATCCTAAGAAACTTTGATAATATATTAACTAAATGGATCACGGGTGTAAATCATTACATGATGTTAGAACCTCGTATCAAAAGGCAACATTTAAATGCTGTAATGATCCTACTTCTTATATCTTAGCAAAATTTAGTTTGCCTCATCAAATCAGAAACCATAATCATGAAATATAATACGACAAATTACACATAATTTAGTCAAACCATATCAAATCTAAGAACAACATACCCCAAAAACCGAAAAGGTGGAAGAAGGATCCCCATGAACTCGTTGGCAATCCGTCTTCATCAAGAAATAATCTTCGCCTTTTCTCGACTGAGCAGCACAACCATATCTCACAAATGGCTTCTCCGTCTTTTCACTTTTCAATTCCCTACTCATTAATGCAGCTAATGGCACTAGCTCATGGTTAGCAGGTTGCCTCTCTACCCTTGATCCCATACTTACAAACTAAAATAAAAAAACTTTTCCCAATCTAAATTTACCTAAAAAAAAACCCAAAAATTTAACTTTAATTCATCACATTCAAAATCACCAAAAACCCTAATTCCCAAATTGAATTAACACACAAAAATGCATAAAAATGTGAACTTTAATACATTAACTTCAAAATTAACAAAAACCCTTATACCCAATTTGGTTTTTTTTAATAAATTTCACCAAATTAAGAAAACCCAGATTCAAGATTCACTTTCTTGATGACAAAAACAAATCAAGTTTGAAACTTTAATACACAAAAATGAAAAACAAATCAAACCCACATGCAAAAAGTACTAAAAATGCAAAATATTATACAGATCTGATATTTTATAAAAAAACACAAATGAACAGACAAATGTACTATACTAGGATAAAAAGAACAAGAACATAAACAAATTAAGGAAAGAAAGAAAGGAGAAAAAACAACGCGGTTTAAATGACAGCTAATAATTCTATTCTATCAATCATTTAAATGTTATAAAGATCAGCTGTAATCCCCATATATATATATATATATATATATATATATATATATATATATACAGAAGTGAATATATATAGTTAAATAAATAGTTTATTTTATTAGTTGTATTTTATAGTAAAAGAAAATGAAAAACACAGGTCAGATGAGGAACAGCCAGACAGCAAAACAAAGATTTTTTCTATAATTAGTTTATTTTATCTTTTTTTTTTTTATTAAGGAGGGAAATGAAATAAAGTTATAGGAAAAGTGAAATTGCTTTGAAGATTCATGATTCGTTTTTAAAGAGATTTTTTCTTGTGGTTTGACTTTAAAAGTTTATGTTATTGGTGAAATGGGTAAAATAAAAGTAAATGTAAAATTGTAGAAAATATGGTCAAAATGTAATGGTAGTGTGATAAGCAACTTCACGTTAGTGTCACTTCATCATATTCTGGCACTTCATACGAACTTTGCCTTGTAATGGTTATTATATACCTCTAACTAAACGCATAGATATCCTACACCACATTCAAACATGCATACTAAATTTCAAATCAATGGTGGTCACCACCATCGATGTCGTTCTTTTTTCTATTTCACATGTCTACTTCGCCTCCATGTAATGGTGCTTCACGCGTGGTCACCACCTCCACACGTGAAAACACTTGATAAGGCTTTAAATGCACTATTTTTTAGACGTTTTATCGTTGCTTTATATGTTTTTGGTTAGTTTTCCTTGTTTACTTGCCCATTTCTTTAGTATTGCAAGTAGTTTATTTGGAACATAACGTGAATTTGTGCTCGAAAATTGCTAAAAAATAGAAGAAATACGACTTGAGACTCAAGCCAAATATCGTCTCACATTTGAGACGCTCTCTAGACGTGGTCTGAGATTGGTGACGGCCCTTCCAGATTGCAACAAGAGTTGAATAACAGACCACGCGTCGTCGTTACTTTGGCGACCAGCAAGATGTCGTTCCACTTTAAGACTTCGTCCCCATTTTCCAGACGTCGCCTTTGGCAAATCCAAGAGGCCGTCTCAAATACACTAGACGTCGTCGTTGATCGACATTGACTTATAAGTACTCACCGACATTGCAACACTTTTAGGATCATAACTCTCTCATACGAGCTCGAATTAAGTTTATTCTAAAGGCCACATACACTTGTGACCTGATGGGGTCCATACGGCGTCCTCACTTTCCCAAACGACGTATGTTGTCGATTTCCTTTATTTGCAAACTCTAAAAACGTATTTTCATAACTTTTGGTGGCCGAATCTAAGGTCTGGAATTTAGGCCAGTTCTTGATGGTATAATAATTCCATAACACTTGTTAATCACGGTTGTGTGTGTTTGATCATTATTTTAATCTGCATAATGTGATTTATCTTTAATCTTGATCTATTGGCTTATTATTCATCGTGTTTTGATGAGTTATTTTGTGTTTGCTTGGATCATGATAAACCCTATCATGTATGATGATCTCATTTGTTGATTAATGATTGTGAAGTAATTGTCTTATATTGTTTTATCAATATCAATGCTTTATCTCTAATATATTGCTAGGAATATTAACACCATTAATCATGCAATTAATCACTTGTTTTGCATCTAGACTCGACCAGATTTAGGGATTTGAATCGATGAAAACTTATACATTCATAAAATCAGACGTAGCAAATTAAAAGTGAATTCTGGTTGAATTAGGTTTAGTTAATAACCCTTTAGTAAACTTAAGCTAGTTGTAGCCCATTGTGTTGGCAATTGCATTTATAGGGCTTAGTTATCGCGCTAGGTTATCCATTGTACGCTCGAGGTTTGGTTTTACTTTAATTACGAATTGTGTGTATTGCGTGTTTAGAAAGGTTAGGTTAGCCGATCCAGCCCCTAGTTATATTCTATATATGTAGGTCGTGTGACTCGATCACCCAAGTTGAGGGCATCACATTTAAGATCCCTGTATTTGCACAATTAGGTAATTGACTTAGGGGTTGTTTCTTTTTTCCCTTAGTGAAGGGATTAGACCCACTTAACATTTAATATTATTACGTTTTTAAATGGGGCCCATAAAAATCCCTTAAATGGTCTATATCTACAAGAGATAGAAATTCACATCTTCCCCAATAAGATGCTTGGACAGACATGGGATCCACCCATCCCTTAGCTAAGAAAAAAAAATAAACAACCCTTTAGTTTCATTGTTTAGAGGGCGAGGGGAAGTGACAGTTCCCCGAGCCATTTTCAACCATTAATTAACTTCATGTTTGAATCATCCATTTTCGGGAGTGTGTTGTATAGGCGAGAACATTTTCCTCATCCTTGTTTAAAACAAATGTTTCATTGTCTTTTCTTTAATTAGTTTAATTAGCCTAAAACCTCCAACTCAATCCATTGTTTTAATTGCTTTAAAATAAACAAGAAAATACTGAAAACAATCTTCTTCTCTTTAGGCCACTTGCATTTATCTCGAGCATACCTCGCTATTTCCCGTATGTTCGATCAACTCCCGATACTTACTCATACTATACTATAATGATTAGTACATTGCCTAAAGAGTTGTAAAACTTTCTCATTAATATTCCATTGTTACACTTGATCTTATGGTTAAGATTAACTAGGTTTACCATAAGATTGTAATATTATCAGGGATTTAAAGAAGAGATTAACGAACCTCGAAAGAAAATATCACATTAGTCTTTAGAATTGATGGGTATTTTATGCTAAGTTAAATTCACTTTACATTTCACAAGGACTAAGAAAATAGCTTGTTAGATCATTGACAAATGTGAAAAATCCAATAATCGTACAACAACTAATGAGACATAAACAGTTATAGACTTGGGTTGTGTTTGGCAAAAGTAGCTGTGAGCTGTAGTAGTGAGCAGTAGCTGTGAGCTGTGAGCAGTAGTTGTGCAGCTCACTGCTCACCGCTCACAGTTTCTTAAGGAAGCATTGGAAAATTGAGCATTCCTAAAAAATAGGAAAGCTCACCGCTCCTTTGCCAAACGACTAATAAAAATCAAAATGCTCATTGCTCACCGCTCATTCCTCCAAAAAGCTTCACAACGCTCCGTGCCAAACATACCCTTATAGTCATGCGTAAAGTGATTACATGTTATAAATAAAAGTTATTATTTTTATGTAAAAACAATGTTGCTAATGATACACAATCAAAATCTTTATTTCCGAACTAAATTTTTTGAAAGTAAACGATTCTGCCTGTGAAATCTTTTTTGTTGAGCAGTGCCAACAATCCGTGGAAACATATACCATATGTAATGGTTGATTCCACCAAGAGTCGAGGCTGAGGTGGCACCACAATCCACTTGCGGTCACCACAACACTTTCTTAGGGCCAAGCGTGAATATTGGAGATAGGTTGGTGGTGCAGACCATCAAAAGTCTATTTTTTCTTTCTTTTGTTTGTGTGTGTGGGGTATTTCTGTTATATGTTTATATTTAAGTTGATTATTTTTATATGTTTGGTTTGATGGTGACCATTACAACTGTTTGGTGGTTAATTTGATAAAGAGAGTGAATGTTGAGGCAGCAATAGTGGCTCTAGTGACCATTACACACACTTTAGGATTTCATTCGTGTCGTGTTTTTAGTTCACATAACTTACATTTAATTTTTACATTGTTTAAAGTAAATTCAAACATCAGCATATACCCTCACCAAATGTTATTTTAAGTTACAATTAGTTTTCTTTCAAACCTGTAAAGATCTACTTACGAAAAATCCACTTGTAAAGGGGGATATTGTACTACACATTACACAAACTCCAAGTTGAATAAGTGTATACACCATGATTCATGAATGTTGCATTGTTTCACCAAACCACATACATGAATCCACTTTAGGAGGCAAAATCTCTTGGATCAAATCACCTCCATTCTCAAAAAACCTAACTCTCACCTAAGCAACAGATTTCTATGTATGACGTCAACCATTGGAGAAAGATATTTATATAAACAAAATGTAACATGTTTGATGTATCTAAACATTACTTACTCAATTGTAAGTCATGTTACTATTTGATAAAAAAACAGCTTTACTAAAGCGTATATATGCAACAATGAGTCAATGAACATAATTTCAGAGTCGTGTACGAGGGTGTGCGATGTGTGCTACCGCACATAACCTCAAAGTTTTAAGGGTCTCAAAATACGTACTTTTTATATAGTTGTGGCCTCAAAATTCATTTCAACATCAGAATGTTGACGATATATGAAATTTTGTTCTAAATTTTTTTTAAACTTTATTTCAAATGAGCGAGAGTGATGAAAACTCATAAAAGTTAAAGCTAGATCGTTACAATACGATTTTAATAGTCATGTTTAGTTATCTTATAAGCGGTTTGCATAGAGCCTCCGCTAGCCCAGCTACGACACTGCATAATCTATATAAACTTGATAGATTAAATATAAAACTTTTATTCCAATTTACAGATAGATATAGAACTATTCATCCTTTGACCTTTTGTGCTATAACCAAAAGAGTACTTGAGAGGGCTTTGAGACAAAGGCCTTTGGGTCCAAAATGAGTGGTTTGTTTGCCTCTAAAACAAGGGACAATGAACCCAAATCCAAATGCAATACTGGCCCCATAAGGGGATTTATGGGTCCTCATATTATAGCATATCTTCACGTCTTCGCCCATCAAAGGGTCTAGGTTCATACTACAAAACACTCTACTATCAACAAAACACTCTACTATCTTTTTGAAATGACATTTTCCATTTTCGTGTCAAAATAAGTTAAAATCAGGGGCGGGCCAAAGAGGTTTGAGTTACGAGAACCCCATAGACTTTTATCCGGTAGTGTAGACTTTTGTCAAAAAATGTGATTTTCGAAATGAACATGGTCCTCCTGGCTAGTGGGGTACCAACTAGGGTGAGCACTAGCCGAGACTCGAACAATTGACATTTTATTCAAAATCTCACTACTGGGCTTATGAGTTTTTTGAAAGTGGGTACCAACTGAACCAAAACACTTTAATTGTCAGTCTATTGTATCATGGTTAAAAAATATATATATATATATATATATATATATATATATATATATATATATATATATATATATATATATATATATATATATATATATATCATACTTGTCAGTCTATTGTATCCTGGCTAGTGGGTTCGCCTATGTTGAAACGCTTATAAATATTTATCGTTAATTGGTTGAAAATATATCATACTTGTCATTTTTTGTTATTGTATGTATTGAACTTTTTTTTTTCTTATTGTGTGTACTGAACTTTTAAATTTCGATTATCGTGTGTATTTTATGACTATTTTACTCTTACTTTTTTCAAATTTCAAAAGATAAAATGATCATTTAAATGGTTAAATAGTCACAAAATAAACACAATTATCGAAATTTAAAAATTTAGTATCACAATAAAAAAAATAAAAATAAAATAAAAATAAAAAATCAATACACATTACGATCACAATATTTGGGGTCATCCTTTTCTTAAGTTAATAGAGTTGACTTAAATAAGTTGTAGATCCGGGATAGAAAAAGGTGAACCATCTAATAGATACAACAGCTCTACAAACAAACATGAATGCATCAACTTTCTTGTTTAATCTATTCATACATATTCATTCATAACAAACAAACATGAATGCATCAACTTTTTGCAAATTATTTGATATATAATAGAACAAACAGATTCATCATACTAGAGGTATATGCAATTTTAGTTATCACAGCTCTACCTTCGGGTAGGGGTAAGGCTGTTTACATCTCACCTTCTCCATACATCGTGGAAGACGGGATTGGGTTAATGTTGATTTACAGATATTCAATTATTCAATAATTAAAATACTTGAAAGAAATAAAAAGCTAAATCTCCATTTGTAAACTTTGTTCATGTGGTTGTGAGGATGCAAGTCTCTAAAGTCATCCCAAAGTCATCCTTTTCTTCCAACTTTAAAGATTTCTCCAACACTAAGCTTAGAATCATAATGTTGATTATATAAACCATGCATCTTCCTTTATATCCAAATAACTCACACCATAAGCATCGAACGAGCTATTATAAATTATCGATCAATCCTAAAAACCATGCCGATATACTCTTCTTCTGACATGGAAGACTCTCATAATCCTAACTCTCTATCTGCCAAATTTTTTGGTCGTGAAAAGCCTTTATATTACGTACTTGGAGGAGGACAAGGTACTTCTGTGAAACAAAATCTCGTTATTCACTTACTTTTTGCATGACGATATTCTATACAACTATTGCATCATATAACTTATTAACATTGTGTTACAAACAATACAAAGTTGGTTCTTAAAAAATGTTATGTCGGATATTGTTGATCTGAAGTTTCATTTATGCTGTAGTTGCGGACTTACTTCTATGGAGGAACAAAACCTTGTCAGCTGCAGTTCTAGCAGCGGTTACAATGATATGGTTTCTCTTTGAAGTCGTCGAGTACAACTTTGTTTCTCTTGTCTGTCACATCACAATCCTTGTCATGTTGATGGTCTTCATCACCTATACAGTGGCTAAATTTGCCGATTGGTAATGTTGTTAACCTTATACTTAATTCTAGAGGTTAAATTTTTGACCCATTTATATCTTACATCCAATAATCACAAGTAAAATGATGAGAACACGACTAAAACGATACCAAATTGAGGAGCAAACATAAAGGAGACGCAAGTTAATTTTTTCGAATAATATGCATTAATATGATTTCCTATCAGGGATCTTCCTGATATCCATGAGATAACAATACAAGAAACTGCATTCAGATGGTTGTATAGAAAAGTAAATTGGGTTTTACTTCGATTTTATGAGATCTCAAGTGGGGAAAACTTCATGGAATTTTTCTTGGTAAGCATACATACGGGTGTATACTAATCTGGTTACGTCAAGAAAATACGTTCATAACTTATAATTATTTGCAGGTGATCGCAGGTTTGTGGATGACTTCAGTCATTGGAAACTATTTCAGCTCGCTGAACCTCTTGTTCTTTGGTAAGTCACAGTTTTAGGCTTTTCATCCTATACAGCGAAAATGGGACACAATCTTACTTTTGAACTCTGTTCATGTAGGTGCTCTATGCCTTGGAACTTTACCAGCTCTGTACGAACAATACGAGAGTGAGGTCAATCATCTCATACTCAAAGGGAGCAAAGACGCGAGTAAGGTGTTTAAGAGATTTGATGCCGAAGTTCTAAACAAGATACCAAGAGGACGTGTGAAGGAGAAGAAACGCAAATAAATGTTCTGCGTATTGTATCATTGTAACATTATACTTTAAGATGGACGATTTAACTTTATGTGAATATGTAATACGTAACAAAAGTGATATCAACAGTTAACGCGTTTTACAAACTTGCTGTAGTTGATCAAACGTGTCGATCTTTGTAACAAAGGGAAACAACGAGTCAAACGGGAATACGAAAGATGAAAATATTGCTTAAGCTTAGAAAATGGAAGTTCTATCAACAAATTTACCAATACATTCATAGACAGTACGGTTATACATACAGCAAATGTGGCTAACACCAATGACCAACTAACGATGAATTGGTTACCTCAACATCGAGAACTGGTGCACTGCCAAAAAGAGCTTTGCTGCGCTTCATCATCTGGTGCACTTCCGACAAGACAATTGATACACCCCATCTTAGTCTATGCGATGAAATATCTTTCAGCTGGCCTAGGTGTCGCTTTTGCATAAATTATGATACAACACCGCCTACCTATAACATTAATTCACAAGCTATCTACATTCTTACACCTTCAATGAAAGCAATATCAAAGGAACAGCAATGGCTAATTACTGAATATAAGTCCTTGATAACTATTTCTGGTCATAACCACTTAAAAACTGTACTACGCAAGGATACACCTCATCCACGGCCTGCATATAACCGGAGATCATTCAGGACCATTAAAGAATTTAAGCATCGGAAATGATTTGCGATGCCCCAAAACAAAACTATATATGCATAGTGGAGTAGGAAAATGGTTGAAAGAGAAGGTAAGAGGGAATACCAATCGACCCCCAACCAAATCATAGTGGGCGTAATGTGGGCCATCTGGTTCACCAAAAAGTTTATACGTGACCAAGTTCTCAGGAATCAGTTTCGCTGTTTCTGTTCATCAACCATTAAAAGATAGACATGCTGTCAAATTTCTGTACACGCCTCTAGAAGGTAGCACAACTTTCATAATGTATTGAGGATTTTTAATTCAATACATACCTTGTACAGCTTCAGGGGGGCATATTGCATCTCGGTCACCTGCAACAGCCAGGATCGGGACATTGATTTTGTGTATATGATCCTGGTAGAAGAATGTCCCACTTCGGTCAGATAGGCCATGCTCTTTAAAGGCTGATGCCAGCTGGAGCAACAGTTTAGCAGGAATGGTACCTGCATCCAGAACGTTTCAACTCGTCAAACATATATTGAAGATCCATATTAGAAGTTATTGGTAACTAAACGTAGAGAATAATTCCGTACTTACAGAAGTTATTCAAGACGAGTTTTTTCAATAGGTCTGGATCCATCATGTCTTGTGCTGATATCATATGATTAAGCCACGCCAAAGCATAAGGAGGACTAGATGTAAGAGGATAAACAGCTGTTAGCATTGCTCCTAAAGGAACGATAGGCACATTCAGGGCCTGTGCAGGATCAACCTGTAAACAACAGAGTATTTATAGTAATCAAGTTATAAGATATAGTCCCGCAGATAATACTGGAGATAGAAAGTACGCAAATATTCATTAAGCATGTGAGGCCAAGAAACATTTTCTTACAAGTGGCAAGAGTAATTTAAGTGTTGATTTTGAGGACGTGTAGTTAAGTGAAGATGCCAAAGTAACAACCGCCGCCAACCCTGGGTCCCTTCCTTCAGAACCTTAATAATTAGACGATAACAAAATTTAGGAACCTTCTTTATCAGAAAACCAAATACAATTGTTAAGACTGAAACAAGATAATTCAGGGTGAAGCATGAAAGTTTGATTAAAATATAATGTTGAAATGAATAGAATATTACCAAACCGTGCAAGCATCGAATACAGCAGAATGCCCCCCATGGAGTGTCCAACAGCAACTAATTTACCATCCTCCGGTTCAGTATGGGCCTTTATATACTCTATCTGTTGTTATAAAGTACATTACTATATGTTTTATTTAATGATCTATACAAAAATAAGAAATGGACTAAATTAGTAAAATATCTGCAGCAGGAACATGTCACCTCACCGCAGAAGGGACATCCTCTTCAAGGTAGTGATCAAAATCCCAATCATATATGACAATCAATTCTAATTGCTTCTGGAAATCTTCCATGGTTGAGGTCAAACGCTCATGCAGATTGGACAGTGGTGGTGAAACCGACCGTTGACCTTCTGCAATAACATTGATCAGCTTTTGACTAAGGTCCCTTATTTGGCTTGTAACACCATTCTCTTGCTTCACTTCCAATAAGCCTAAAAGGTTTTTCTTTATCTCATTAAAACGCTCTGCTAGAAAAGAATCCCCCACTAGCTTTGCGAACTGGTCGAATAATTTAGTAGATATTAGCCTTGATTGACCTTCACTAAGAAAGCCAGATACTCTATTTGACAGGGTTATGAAAGTTTCGGTCAACTTGGTGACAAGTACCGATTCCTCAAATATAGTTGGTAATTCCGCCGGGTCTTTGTTAAGTATCGCAAACCTCGATTCCGCTGGGGCACTTTCATTTCTGTTCATAGACTCTGAAGAAAACCGAGCATTTTCTGCTGCAGATGTAGCACCAGCTTCCATTTGCTCAGATATTGCATGTGCAGACTGTTCAATCTCTTTAGGATTTGATTCATGCAAGCTTAATCCAGCTCCTCGAACCTCAAGAATCCATGTGTCAAATCCTTGTTCACACATGTAACGAGCAAATGAAGCCTGCAAAGAAACAAGGCAATCAATTATTAATGTTCCCTTCGTAACATAAAGTAAATCTTATTGGTGTCCAAAATAGAATATTCATTTGTAAATCACATGTAAACAATACACAAATCCTAGCGACAGATATGCGTTTAAAAAATGATTTATCGGACAGGTAAAACATGACTTGAAACAACCTGTATCTCAGAGGGTATTACTTGTTTTAGAGATAACATTAGAGTTTACGTAAGACCTTATACACAAACATCTTCTATAAAACTAATATCACACATGCGTTCGAGAGAGGAACAATGCTTTGAAAGAGAATGTGAACATATATTAACGTCTCTTGAAGATTACAGGTTTCCTTGGAGTAGATTATAATTGGAGAATCTTCTCCCCTATATAAACATAGAATATTAGAAACACTACATGAAAAGGTGACCAAGGGAATAAGGCGTATAATGCTACTTCACTATAATCTGTGATTCTTGCTCCAGCAAAGTCAAAGGTGGTGTTTCTCGCACTGGCCTGTTATTATTTGAAAACTAAAACTAACGCATAAACTCATTTAAACTAGTCAAGTCTGATTGATTTGATTCAGACTTATCAAAACTATAAAGACTCATCTAGGACGTTTATATATAAGGGTTTCTTAAAAGTTCTAAATGGATTGTTGGTCGTTGGATACTCAAGTTTGTAGAAGTATCACGTCTACACTGCTAAATACGTACACCTGACAACACCAGGATTCAGCGTCACAAAAATGATGTATTCTTACTCTTAAATTTATAATATGTTAAAAGTCCATAGAACCCAGACTGTCAATTCACCTTATTCACAAAACTGTTCATCTTTTATTAAAATTCCTTACTTTTTTCAAAGCATAAAGTTGTTTCAGATGATGGGTTTGATTTCTTATGTTTTCACTCCTGTTGGATAGCCTATTGTTATGGACTTATGGTCTTTGTACTTGATCAATTTATAGCTTTGTTTGATTGATTAGCTCATAATCCGTGTAAATGCTTTTACTACAAACACTAGTACCACAGAAATAAGATTACCACATACATGCAATGTATATGAAAAGGTTTAGGGTTCAAACCTCACTATGTATACACTTAGGGGTGGCCAGGAAAAGGGTCAGAAACAGTCACAAAGATACCCGGTTAGGCCACGTACATCTGAATCGAAGACTCGCCCTCCCCGGGTAACCTTAACATGAAAACCTCTTCTGTTTACCCGTTTATGCGATACATATATAACATATCACTGTTATCCTCATTACATCTTACAAAAACTCACACACTAGTCACCCTGCTTCTCACGAACAAATACAGTTGTATAATATCTACCCTTACCAACCACAACCTAATCATTCAGCTAATGACAAAAAACAATGAGGACAAACAAACTCACCTCAGGTGAGAGATCGTACCCGATCGCATTTGTTCCCACACCTGATAACAACAGCAGCGGATGCTTTCTCGGTGTCACCTGTAATTAGTCATTTCCAGCAAACAATATAAATCAAACAAATTCACATATCTATATTATCTATACTATACTAAAATAAACCATTAAGTTTTGGCCTCGCCCAATTTTAATACGAAGACATCCGATTATACATTAATCATTAACTCACACAATAGTATTTAGATCATGATGCTATGTTCTAAAAGCAATTAGGTCTTAAACCTCTATTTCACCTAGTCAGTCCAATGCTATTTTCATCATTTCCATTTAGCCTTATCCGTCACATACTACTTTAACTATGATCCAACTATCCAAGTACCTAACTAAACATTTGAAAGTAAGAACAATAAACGCCAAGTTAAACCAATCACACATTGTGAAAACCGAAGTACATGATCATCAATGTTAACATATCAAATACTATTCAGTAATGTCCACTAATCTATATAGTTAAGTACTAATTTGTTCATAACTAATCCGTAAGGTATAACTACGGAGTAGTTCTAAAAAATAAGTTAAGTAGTAATTTATTATCCATATGTTGATAACCGGCAACACCGAGTACTAACTCGATTATGCTCCTATTATATTCAGCACGCAAGAAGCATAACAGTCAATTTAAGCAGAATAAATACTATTTTACAGTTTATATGTACAGTCAATCTAAACCGATCACATTACGAAACAGAAGGGCATAACTGTCAAATTTAAGCAGATCAAACACTAGCTTATCACGACCGGTTATATTCTGTAAGTAACAGGTATAACTGTCTATACTATTTTATAATCTCCACTAACCTATACAGTTACATACTAATGTAATTTATTCATGATCTGCTTATATTCCGTAAATAAGAGTAGGGCTGATCACGGTCTGAAAACCGGACCGGACCGGACCGAAATGTTTGGTCCATGTCGGGTCGTTCCGGTCCGGTTCGGTTCGTCAGTCCTGTCCAACAAAGCATAATGGCAGGTTTTGCGTAAGACAGAACCGGACTGGACCAGACCGAAGACCGAATATGAGGAAAAAGATGAACCGAGGACCGGACCGAAATATTTTCGGTCCGGTCCGGTTTGCGGTTTATTATCCTTAGCCCTAATTAAGAGATATACATATCAAATCTAAACAGATTAAACACTATTTCACAGTTAACTTGTACAGTAGAATACTAATTTATTTGCCAAATGTTGATACCAGCAACGCTAAGTAGTAATCTGATTATAATCAGTAAGCAAGATTAAATACTATTCGAAACTAATATCTACAGAGTAACTAGTAACCTGATCATATGATCCGATTATATTTCGCAAGTAAGAAGCATAACTGTCCATTTAAACATATTATATACTAATTTACCATTAATCTACGCAGTTAAGTACTTACTACTTGATCATGATCTACATATGTAAGTAACTTACATGTATAATATAACTGTCAATGCAAACTTATTATTAACTAGTAATTTAAACAGTTAATTTACGCATTCGATAAAGTCGAAAATATAAAAGAAAGTTGTTATTAAGTATACGTTAGGTGAAGGATGATATCGCCACAAAGCAAGCCTCCAATCCGAAGTCTTGACATTCACATAATGCAACTCGTCAGCCGTACATATCGTCGGCTTATTCACCACTTTTTCACCTTTCACTTTAACCGTTCCGTTAACTTTTAACGGCGTTTCGTCGGTAGAATAAGCCCTAACGGTTGTTGTTATCAAACGGAGTGAATGTAAGCGGCGCAAGGGGAGGAGGCGGCGGAGGACGGTGGGTGAGGACATAATGACGGTGTTGTTGGTGTTTTGTGATTGTGATCGAGAATGACGGTGAATGATTGTTGGTGGTTTTAGTAATGTCATTTTGTTTGGAAAATGGAAAATGTGTTTTTCTATTTTTGGAGAATAATGAAAATTAGTTTTAGTTTTGGACTGTTGGTTGGTTGCGTGTGATGGAGTCAATGGGTAGTTGTGGCGGTAGTAGAAGATGATGATGACAGATTGGATTCAATTACTCAACTTATTATTAATCCACGTGCTTATCCATTACAATAATTTAGGGTCCGTTTGGTTTGTAGATGGGTTTAGGATTTGGATTTGAATTTGGATTAGGATTTGGATTTGGATTTAATGTAAGAGAGAGAAAATATAAAAGTTGTTTGTTTTGTATATGGGGATAAAAATTATAATAGTTGGTATTAATAAAATATAGTAATAAATAATGAATAAAACCTACTTTTAAATTAATAAACTATAGTATTTGAAATAAAATATATATTACTCATTAAAGTCACATGCATAAGACAAACTAGGAATAATAAAAAAACAATAAAAAATGAAAGTAAGTGGGTGTGTGAGTGTATTACCGGGCAAGTGGTTAGGATTTGTGTATCCCCACATTCATGGGGCTGAGTCCAAAGTTTAAACCCCGCGTACCTCAACCAAACTAATTATTTGACTTTGAGTCCTATTCCCACTAGCAAACGCCTAAAACCAAACGGGCCCTTAACTCACTATCATTAACAAAAATGAATCGATACTTAGAGCACTCTCATCCATAACACCATAACACCAATAACACAGTTCACGTCAGCGGCACATCAGCTTTAACATTTAACATTAATATCCCCAAAAAACACTCTCATTCATAACATTCCAATAACACCATAACACCAATAATATTTCATATTTTCAATTTCAACCCCTAAACTAAAACAAACACTTCATTTATTAAACTAAAACAAACATTTCATTAAAACTAAAAACATATTACAATACGAGATTAAAAAAAAATACAACGAAAAAAAAAAAAAAAAAAAAAAAAAAAAAAAAAAAAAAAAAAACTGCAGTTAAAAAAAAAACATATAAAATACTTATTTATCGTCGTCGCTCTGTTGTTGTTGTCCATGTCGTTCAAGATTATTCTGCCAAACATGCTCCATAAGGTCCTGTTGGAGTTGGGTATGCGTTTGTCGGTCGTGTATTTCTTTTGCCTTACGACTGTGAGTATCACATCTTTCGACCCATCTTCGTTGCCTCAAATTTCTTGACGGATCCACCCACAGTTCGTTATAGTCACGTAATTCAAATTTTTTATCTTTTACAATCATGTTATGCATAATAATGCAACAATACATGATTTTACGTATCGTAGCAATTTCATATTGACGTGCCGGTTGTTGTAGTATACTCCAACGACCTTGAAGAACACCAAAAGCACGTTCAATATCCTTTCGGGCACTTTCTTGTCTCCTTTTAAAGTACGTATGTTTTTCATCAGTTGTTGCCGTGAAGGATTTGACGAAAGTTGCCCACTGTGGATAAATTCCATCAGCCAAGTAATACCCCTGTTCATACCTAGTTCCGTTGACCATATAAGGTGCTCTTGGGGCATTATCAGCAAGAAGGTCGTCGAATAACGGAGAGTTATCTAAAACATTAATATCGTTATTTGCCCCCGCCATCCCAGAAAATGCATGCCAGATCCATAAATCTTGAGAAGCAACAGCTTCAAGCATAATTGTTGGGTATTTTTTTATCACCCCTAGCAAAATGCCCTTGCCAAGCCACTGGACAATTTTTCCATTCTCAGTGCATGCAGTCAATGCTACCAAGCATTCCCGGAAAACCATGTTTTTCTTCATGTAGTTGATAAATTTTTTGAATGTCGGCCCATGTTGGTTTTCTTAAATACTCCGGCATAAACAAATCAATAATACATTTTGATATGTGTGAAAACACATACCTTTTCTATATCAAAACTGACCCAAAATAACCAAGAAAGAGCCGTTTATTGTTAATATTTGTGGTTTTCTTGAGTTTGTGCTTGTGCAGGTACGGATATGTAAAAACACGCAAAAAGGAACCAAATCAGACGTAAATCCGAGCACGAGAGATTAAGAGAGCTTAAGCCGAGCCGGAAGATCAAAATTAAGCATTTATGAAGATTTTATTCTCCGAGGATGATTTTTGGAAGAAATAACCAAGTTTGATGAAATGTCAAAATTTGGCCCCTCAAGTTTCAACATTTGGCAAAAATGGCCCTTGAAGATTCAAAAGTTACACATTGGCCCTTGGTTTATTTGAAGATTGACAAAATCAGTCCTTGGAAGATACTTTCAGAATTTACATGTTTGGTCCTTGGAGTTTCAGCTTTTACATGTTTGGTCCTTGGTACACTAGATTATCACAATGCAAGTCCAAGATATCCTAAGTCCAATATCCATGTCCATTATCCATTATCAAACAGTCAGCCCAATCCATAAACATTTTTACCCGATCCAATAAATAAACTAAACACCCGGCTACCCATCTATCATACCCGGTATACATCCCAACCCGAATACCACTTAAACCCGGACATTTAACCCAGGTCAACGCAAGCAACCCGGTCAAAACCTTTGAAAAACAATAAAATAAGCCAAACGCGCCTTCCCCTGTCTTCCTCCCAAACGCACCCTTTTGCCACCAATTACCCACACCCAAACACTAAACCTCGTACTAAGGATCTTTCCATCCTTCTAGAACCACTGACATGTCAGGATAAGAATGCCCACGTGGCTAGGTGGAGCTCTCCTATTGGCCGTGACACATCAATTGGTGATTTGGAGCAATGTGATTGGAGGTGATGATTCATGGGATTTGTGTGGCTGCTATTTGCTTCTAGGCTCTTCTGAAAAGGATCCCAAGACTGATTTGAAGGCTATAAATAGACCCTCTTAGCTCACAATGTAATTCGTGTAGTGTAGTGTAGTATTTTTACCTTTCAATTAAGTCTAATGTTCTTGTATTGTTTTCAGTAGTTTCTTAATGTTTTCTTAAAGCTTATGTAATCTCAGTTTTCTTGTAATCTCATCTAAGTTTTCAATAAAATTTCAAGTTTTCCTTTTATTCTTGCATTTTCAGTTTTGGATGATAAACAAAGGTGTTTTTAAGGTTGCAATAAGCTCACTCAGCTTCATATAAGCTGTTGTGAGCTTATTTAGTGTTAACTTGTTCATCTGATTCATAAAAACTTTTGGTCAATAAAAGTCAACTAGGGTCAAAAATAAAGTCAAACTGCTTATTTGGTTTTTGCTAATTCTCAAATCTGTTTTTCATGATCTAAAAGCTATGCTTTCTTCTTCATTTCACCAGTTAAACTCAAAGAAGGGATAAATCCAACCATTTTGTACCAAACAGTCCTTATAAAGGAGTGTTTGGCACTAAGGGTTTTGACCCATTCTAGGTACCCTTTTGAGTTAAATCTGGTTTGGTCAATTAGTTTAGCAGTCTTAGTATTAATCTTGCTAGTTTAATCATATTTTATAAAGTTAAGAGTGGTTTTTAAGTTCTTGGTATCCATAAGCTGTCAAAACAGCTTATGGTTATAAGATTGTTGAAAGCTTCTTTTGAGTCATTGTTTGAATAAGTAGAGTCTTTTTAAGTCTTTGTCTAGTGCTACCTTAGTGTCATAAAGTATCAAATAGGTTGGGTCAGTTTTGCAGTTGTCAACAAAACCTTTACTGTCAAAGTCTTAACTGTTAAAACAGTTTTTTCAGTCAATTTCTCTAGCAATTTTTACTGTCTAAATCAATTCAAAAATAAAAAAAAATTAGTGTTGTGTAGAGTTTAGTGGCTATAGTTAGCTTATCATCAGTTTTCACAAATTTCCAAAAGCTTTTACAAGCTCTTAATAAGCTTTCAAAATTGTCCTCTTTCACAGATGTGTTTCAGTAAACACTGAGTCAGTCCTAGCCCCTTATATCAGATCTCTTCAATTCTTCAATTGAGCTTCAAAAGTTTTGAAACTTGTTTCTTTTCACTCTCTGGCTCAAGGTCTAAATCTGATTTAAGTAATTTTTGGATAATAAGCTGGTTTGCTAGCTTAAATATAAGCTCAAAAGTCGTCCCTCTTTCACCCTTAACTGTTTTAAGCTCAGTTAGCAAATTAAGCTTCTAGTGCTTATCAGCCTGTTAGAGTAGCTTAAGATGCTCCTAGATAACTTAGTATAGTTAGCTTATTAGGACTCCCCTCCCCTATAGCTTATTTGTATGATCACTTTAGCTTATTAGCTTATTTCTCTAGTAATCTTCATTTTAGCTTAATCCTTCCTTAATCACTAGCCCATTGCATGCTCCCATAGTTCCATCACTGTTGATTTAAGGTTCCTGTAAGCTACCTTTAGCTAGAAGTCAGTTTTATAGCTTGTAGCTTATTTAAAAGTGCTTATTTGCTATCAATTTACACTACAACCCACAATTCTCACACATAAGCATCATATTTGATATTTTTCTTAGAACCAGAATAACATTTTAGAATTTTCCTGAGATTTTCATTATTTTTGGTCACTGTTTAGTATTTTTCTTAATTAAAAACAGTTTTTAATCATTTTTAATTAGCTTTAATTGCAAATAATTAAGAAAAAGTTCAAAAAAATAATTTTTCATTTTTCCCAGTTTAAGAAAAATATAAAAAGCATAAAAAAGATTTTTCCTTATTTTTCCCTTTTTATTTGGTATTTTTCACAATTTAAATTAGATTAAAATAGTTTTAAATTAGTAGAAAATAGAAAAATAATCAGAAAAATAAAAAAATAGTTTTGAAAAGTCTCTTATGGTATTTTAGATTTTATAAAAATAGTTTCATATTTTTCCCCTTAATTCTCATAATTTTTAGTATTTTAAATTAGTTTTAATAGTTAAAAATTAGTTTTTAATTTTAATAAAATTCAGAAAAATCCAAAAAAAATAGTTTTAATTCTAAAATAGTTTTCAAATTGCATTTCTAGAGTAAAAGTAATTTTAGGCATTTTTTAGGATATAATTTAGACGTAGTTGCATTTTAATTACGTTTCGTTAATTACGTTTTAGTTAATTCGCATTTAGGATTTCCCGTAAAATAGATTCCCTTAATTTCTTTCCCCATTCCCGTAGTTTAATAAATCAAAATCAAACAAATCAAAACATCGAGCATTAAATTCCAAACCAAAAACGACGTTGGCAATTCACGCTTCGTTGGGAAACGATTCGGGTTGTCTAATCCGTTTCAACGATCACACACGGGATTTGATTTATTATTCTTTTTCCTAAAGGAATTTGAATCTATCTTCGTGATTATTTTTTATATCGATATTGAGGTTTTATCCATACACATACCCTTAAGCCTTCATTATCAGAGAATCAGTGTCTGAACCGTTTTAAGTTTCTTACGGTTAGTCATTCACAAGTGGCTAGCTTGTGTGAGTAAGCTTGACGTGTTTATTCACTGAGAATCAAATTTTGGCGCCGCTGCCGGGGAGGTTGTGTCACGACAATATCGTTTGAGGTTTGACGATTAGTGACTCGAGATCCTTCATTCGTGAAGTTACTATTTTTCTATAAAATAAAAAAGTAAAAAATATTTTCCTTTTTTCTTTTGTATATATATATATCAGATTAAAAATACAAAAAGATTTTCTCTTGTGTTTTTGCTAATAAATAGAAGACACCAATTATATAACATTCTCAACGGAGGTGTTATCATTATAAGTTCCCGAACTAAAGATCAAAAACTTGTCTTTGTGTCGCTTGTGAATTTATTTATTTCTATCGGATAAACAAACTGTGTGGTGGGTATAAGGACGGCCTGACATTAAATTGCGGCTGAAAAGAAGCGGGTTTTTAATAAGCTTCGCGCTGACCTACAAAGCTTATCCGCTCGCTTGTGCGTTTGTCTTGTAGAGGTGATTTATTCACTTGGGATTATTGGTTAAGTTCACTGTGTTTTCGAATACCGCTCTCTTTTAATTGCCCTGGTTTTTGAAAGTGCATGCGCACTCGTTCTAATAACTACAGACCGATACTTGCAACCGCTACAATTCCGAGAAGGCGAAATAGACGTGGTCCATTAGTCGAACCCGAGATTCGAACTAATCAGATCCCGCCCATCATCGAAATGGCGGAGGACAACCGATCCATGCTAGAGCAACTCCAGGCACCCATCGAGGGTTATGGAGAAGCCATCGTCGTCCCGGCAATCGTTGCCGATAACTTTGAGCTTAAACACGGCTTGATCAACTTGGTATCATCGAGCCAATTTTACGGATTTGAGAGGGACGATCCTCACTCTCATATCCTACGGTTTAACAAGCTCACGTCTATGATCAAGTACCGTAACGTTCCGGAAGAGGCTATCAAGCTACTCCTCTTTCCATTTTCACTCGAGGGGGCCGCCCGGATTTCGCTCGAAAAACTACCCCCTCGATCGATAACAAAATTCACACAAAGATTTGATGAATCATTTAGTGAGGCATGGGACCGATTCAAAGATTTGCTTAGGCAATGTCCCAATCATGGTTTTTCTGAGTTGCACCAACTTGATACGTTTTATAACGGTTTGAATGAGACTGACCAAGACTCTCTCAATGCCGTCGCGGGTGGTAATTTGTTGACCCGATCAACGAGAGATGCCTTGTCGATTATTGAGAACAAATCTAAAGTTCGTACCTCACGTAGCAAATCGGTTGCTGCCCGAGTGAATGGTACACAATCGTCTTCGTCTCACGGAAATACGTCTAGCACCGATGCTAAGATTGATAAGCTTACGGATATGATCCAGGCTTTGGTTAAGATTAATTCTTCTCCACCCGCTCAAGTCAAAGCGGTGGAAACGACTTGTACTACTTGTGGTGGCCCGCATGCCTACTACAATTGTACCGCCACCGATGGCAATCCTTTCGAAGCTAATGCCGTAACCGGAGGTAACCAATATCGTCCTCAAATTGAAACAAACCCTCGTGTTAGTAATCAAATGGGACCTCCGGGATTTTCTCCATCGAACAATCAGAATCGTTTCAATCAGAATCAAGTTCGTGGACCAAATGTTCAAAACCAATTCAAAGCTCCACCAAATCAATACCCAAACCAAGGAGTTAACTACAATCAAGTATATCACAACCCAAGCTATCAAGCTTCACCTTTGCCTTCAAATGAATTCACAACTTACGTTCAAAACACCAATTCTACCATCAACACTATGCAAAATCAGATTACGAGTTTGAGGAACGAGTTTCAATCTTCGTTAACTAGACAAAGCAATGAGTTTAGGAATGAGATTCGACTTTAGAACAACAAATTGGAGACTTCACAGAATAAACTCGAAAACATGTTGAATGCTGTTTTGTGTAAGGTCAGCCAACCCTCATCTTCGGGTTCTCTTCCGAGTGATACCATTCCCAACCCGAAGGGTGAGTTGAAAGCTATAACCACACGGAGTGGTAAGGCTTATGATGGACCCTCGTCTCCTACCCCGTTGGTAAGGGAGGAGGAACAAGAAACCGAGGTTATTGAAGAAAATGTGCAACCCGCACCCGTACCACCTCCGGTCGTTCAGACTCCGATTCCGGAACCCGATGTTCCGAAGACTACTCTTAAACCTTCACTTCCTTATCCTTCAAGACTTCATAATCAAAAGCTTCGTGATAAAACCGAAAACCAAATGGAGAAATTTGCTGAAATCGTTCAATCCTTGAATTTTAACATCAGTTTCACCGATGCTTTACTCCTCATGCCGAAGTTTGCTGCTATGATCAAGAATTTAGTGAGTAATAAGGAAAAGTTGGCAGAAATAGCAAAAACACCGTTGAATGAGAATTGCTCGGCGGTGCTCCTCAAGAAACTTCCCGAAAAGTTAGGAGACCCCGGCAAATTTCTTATACCTTGTGAGTTTCCGAGAATAGTGAAATGCTCCGCCTTGGCCGATCTTGGTGCGAGTATTAACTTAATGCCTCTCTCGATTTATAACAAACTTTCTCTCCCGGAACTCACTCCTACTAAGATGACTCTTGAACTCGCGGACCGTTCAACCTCTATTCCGAGAGGAATCGCCGAAGACGTCTATGTGAAAGTAGGACCACTGCATTTTCCCGCCGACTTCGTTGTCGTTGACTTTGATGCTGACCCCCGAGTACCTCTTATTCTCGGGAGGCCTTTCCTAAGAACGGGTCGTGCGATGATTGATGTTTATGAAGGAGAAATCACTTTACGATCTAACAAGGAAACCGTCTCATTTAATATTAACCATCCTTCGAGATACTCCTCCAATTATGATGATGCTTCTATTAATCGAATCGACGTTCTCGATATTGCTACGGAGGAGTATGCTCAAAAGCTTCTTGATTTTATGGGTGGCAATCCCACCATTCCTTCTGAAAATGTTGAACCATCTTCTGAGCCTATTATTGCCGACTCTTCCCCCTCTCTCACTCCGTTCGAGGGAGGTGACTTCATTTTGGAAGAGATCGATGAGTTTCTTGCTGATGACGAATCGATTCCACCGGGAATTGATGATGGTGTTTATGATTCGGAGGGAGATATCCGTTATCTTGAGCAATTGTTGAACGAAGATCCATTACCGTCACTCCCTCCGAAAGAGATTACGATTGAAGAAATCAAAGAAATACAAACGTCTAATGAAAATCCTCCGGAGCCCGAGCTCAAGGATTTACCTCCTCATCTTGAATACGCTTTTCTGGAAAAACCGAACAAATTTCCCGTCATCATTGCTAAAAACTTGAAAGATGAGGAGAAGACCGCACTTTTGGATGTCCTACAAAAACACAAAAATGCAATCGCTTGGCAAATTTCTGACATTAAAGGAATCAATCCTCGTTTCTGTACCCACAAAATTCTGATGGAGGATGATTGTAGACCCGTGATTCAACAACAACGTAGGGTTAACCCAAAAATTCATGACGTTATCAAAAAGGAAGTTCTTAAACTCCTCGACGCCGGAATCATTTATCCAATCTCCGATAGCTCATGGGTTAGCCCTATCCATTGTGTCCCTAAGAAAGGAGGAATGACCGTCGTTGCTAACGAAGAAAATGAGTTGATTTCCACACGCCTCGTTACCGGATGGAGGGTGTGTATTGATTATCGAAAATTGAATGATGCTACTCGTAAGGACCATTTCCCGCTACCTTTTATGGATCAGATGCTCGAACGTTTAGCGGGAAATGAGTTCTATTGCTTTCTCGATGGTTTCTCTGGTTATTTTCAAATCCCGATCGATCCAAAGGATCAGGAGAAAACCACTTTCACATGCCCTTATGGAACTTTTGCTTACCGACGCATGCCTTTTGGGCTATGCAATGCTCCCGGTACGTTCCAAAGGTGCATGATGGCTATTTTTCATGACATGATCGAAAAGTCTATGGAAGTTTTTATGGATGATTTCTCGGTTTATGGAGATTCTTTCACTTCTTGCCTCTCTCATCTAGACCACATGCTCAAACGGTGTGAAGACACCAACTTGGTCTTGAATTGGGAGAAGTGCCATTTCATGGTTCGAGAGGGCATTGTCCTCGGCCATAAGATTTCAAAATCTGGGATTGAGGTCGACCGAGCTAAAGTCGACGTTATAGCTAAACTCCCTCATCCCACTACCGTCAAAGGTATTCGGAGTTTTTTGGGTCATGTCGGGTTCTATCGCCGTTTCATCCAAGATTTCTCTAAGATAGCCCGCCCTCTGACCCATCTCCTTGAAAAGGATGCTCCGTTTATCTTCACCAACGAATGTATTGAAGCGTTTAATATTCTTAAAAAGAAATTAACTGAGGCACCGATCTTAGTTGCCCCCGACTGGGATTTGCCCTTTGAGCTCATGTGTGATGCAAGTGATTACGCAATTGGGGCAGTCTTGGGGCAACGTAAGTCGAAACATTTTCAACCCATACACTATGCGAGTAAGACATTGTCTGAGGCCCAACACAATTACACGACTACTGAAAAGGAATTATTGGCCGTTGTCTATGCTTTTGAGAAATTTCGACCCTACCTTGTCTTGTCAAAGACCATAGTGTATACCGACCATTCTGCCCTTAAGTATCTTTTGGCAAAGCAAGATGCTAAGCCACGATTACTTCGCTGGGTTCTCCTCCTTCAAGAGTTTGATGTTACTATTCTTGACAAAAAAGGAGCGGAGAACCTGGCTGCCGATCACCTTTCTAGACTTGAGAATCCTCATCAAAGTGTGCTCGAGAAAAAGGAGATTACGGAAACATTTCCTCTTGAGACACTTGGGATGGTTACTAAGAAAGACCCGACCACCCCATGGTTTGCTGACTTTGCAAATTACCATGCGGGCAATTTCATCGTGAAAGGGATGTCGTCCCAACAAAAGAACAAGTTTTTCAAAGATGTTAAGCATTATTTCTGGGACGACCCCTACTTGTTTAAGATTTGTGCGGATCAAGTAATCCGGCGGTGTGTTCATGGCCAAGAGGCTCTTGATATTCTCAATGCGTGCCATAACGGACCCACTGGTGGCCATCATGGTGCAAGCTACACCGCTAAGAAGGTTTTTGATTCTGGATTCTATTGGCCTACCATATATCGAGATGCTCATGATTTAGTCAAATCTTGTGATTCTTGCCAACGTCAAGGGAAAATTTCACAGAAGGATGAAATGCCACAAAATGTTATTCAAGTCTGTGAGATTTTTTACGTGTGGGGCATCAATTTTATGGGGCCATTTCCATCATCTAGAGGTAATAAGTATATCCTCGTGGCCGTCGACTACTTGTCCAAATGGGTTGAAGCGAAGGCGCTCCCCACCAATGACGCCCGAGTGGTTGTTAAGTTCTTAAAGAGTTTGTTTTCCCGATTCGGAGCACCTCGTGCTATCATCAGTGATCGCGGTACCCATTTCTGTAATGAACAATTTGCTAAAGTTATGGCTAAATATGGAGTTACCCATCGTCTTTCTACCGCGTATCACCCGCAAACGAGCGGACAAGTTGAGGTCTCGAATCGTGGTTTGAAAAGGATTTTAGAAAGAACCGTAGGAGAAAATCGAGCTTCATGGGCTGATAAGTTAGACGATGCATTATGGGCTTTCCGCACCGCTTACAAGACACCCATCGGGTGCACCCCATTTAAGTTGGTGTATGGAAAGGCTTGTCACTTGCCTATCGAGCTCGAGCATAAGGCATTCTGGGCCTTGAAACATGCTAACTTTGATCTTAAGACCGCGGGTGATCACCGAAAAGTTCAATTGAATGAATTAAACGAGCTTAGGGATCAGGCCTACGAGAATTCTTTGATTTCCAAAGAGAAGACTAAGAGGATTCATGATGCTAAAATCAAAAACCGCGTTTTCAACGTTGATGATCAAGTTCTCCTCTTTAACTCTCGCTTGAAGATATTCTCGGGCAAACTCAAATCCCGTTGGTCAGGACCATTCACCATCGCTCAAGTTTTTCCATATGGAACGGTGGAGCTTTCTCAGCCCGATGGCCCAAATTTCAAGGTGAATGGTCATCGCGTGAAACATTATTTTGGAGGGGACATCCCATCTATGGTTGTCCCGGATCTCCAAACTTTCTTCCCCATGGACAAATGAATTCGGGGATCGAGTCAAGCTAGCGACTCGGTGATCAAAAACAGTAGCGCTTCGTGGGAGGCACCCCATGCTTATCTCTATTCTCTTTCTATTTTCTAATAAGTGACGCGAAGGGGTCTGCCTCTTCGATTTCTCGTGTTTGGTTGTTTGTGATGTTGTGTTTAGGATGTTCCCGATATGAAGACTCTCGTGCTCGAAGTTTGTATTTTCTCCACTCGAGTTTCATGATCGATGCTGATGGAAATCCGATATCCTAATCTTATCGACTAACGTTTATCTTCTAGCATACTTAATAAACGGATTTTAGATTTTCGTGATACCCTTGCTTTAAACATTGAGGACAATGTTTCGTTCTAGTCTGGGGTAGGGTAATCTTCGATTTGATTTGACCGCACTTGCTTATTTCTGTTGTGTTTCTCTCGCAACCCCGTTTTTCCTTAGAAAATGAAAAATTGTGCAAAAATGAGAAAATTTAAAAAATTTTGTAAGCTTTTGTTAAGTCTTTTTGATTGAAAAGTTGGCTAGTCTCTTAGACAAGAAGCTATAAAATGCGAATTCTAGCTCACAAGGCCAAGATTTTGCAAGTTTCCCTGAGTGACTTTAAATATGCATGACTTGATTTCATGAGACGGAGCATTTGCTAAATTAATATATGTTTTGACACCTTGTTGACTTTCCGCTGGTGAGAGTAGGAATGGAATTCTGACTTGACCGGGCGTGTTGAGCCCTAGCTTGTTCCCTTAACTATAGGTAATCTAAAAAATTATCGGCTAAGCATCTGCGGATCTCATTATTTGGGATTTTAATTTTGCAGAGATCGAGAAATGATAGAGTTACTTATGAGTTTAGATGCTAAGCGTGGAGTAGTTGGTTCCCTTTAGAGCCCATCGAAGGTACTTATGGCTTTTTGTTACCACAAAATTGTTTCACCCCATATCTGTCTAAATAATTAGAGATGTCGAGTTTTTGGCGATAGTTAGTTCTTTATCTTCTTAAAAGAATCTTTGTTTTAAAAATTGGGTACACATAAGGATCCGTAATGAATAAGCAATAAGTGATATGTGAGAAGTAATAAGTAAAGTTGTGAGCTGCGGTGTCGAGATCGGACCCTTGGATCTTTAGCCGGGATTGAGTGAGGTCTTAGCCTAGCCAGCCGGGATCCTCATTTCATGAAGCCTATAGTCTTGGAATTACCCCGTGAAGCTCCGTGGTTCATAGCTCATATAAATAAAAGTAAAAGTTTTTAGAAAAAAAAAAAATGATGTTGAAAAATGATGAAAATTGAAAAAAGTCAAAAGTATAAGTGAATAAAAATTCCTTGATGTGGACCTCATTTTTACGACAATGGTTCTTGAGAGAAGACGGATAACTAATTAGCGACTTAGCTTTATATCTTTATCGGAATAAAAGTTATCGAAACAAGAATTTGAAGAAATTCATTTCTCACAAAAATAAAAAATTCTAGAGGAAAATAGGAAAATGGGAACAAAAGGTAATTACATAAGTAACTTCCATGGGTAGTGTTAGCATCTAGAATCATACTTAACAATGATTTCGATTTTACGCTTAGTTTGGGACTTGTGAAAAATCAGGGACGATGTATTCTATCCGTATGGTCACTTCACGCTGTGTTGTGTTTTCTACTCCGTGATCCTAACGTGTCGTTTGAAAAATGTTGGAGTTATTGATCGACATGAAAGTTCAACAAACCGTCATTCATAATCGGAATGTGCTTAACCGTAATATCTATACATGAGAATTGAAAGGTAAACGGGGCGTTTTTAGAATTAAGGCTTTCTTAATCTCTTTTGAGGAATCTTTACTACTTCTTCTCTTATAATTGGTTTGTCTGAACTGTTTTAAGTTTCTTACGGTTAGTCATTCACAAGTGGCTAGCTTGTGTGAGATAACTTGACGATTTGGACATATCAATGGTTTAGTAGAAAGAGATTGAAATCCTTAGTTTTAGAAGCGTGAGTTGATTGCATTGCGTGAGGACACGACAATAGTCTCGTCTGGGGTATTTTGATATGTGTGAAAACACATACCTTTTCTATATCAAAACTGACCCAAAATAACCAAGAAAGAGCCGTTTATTGTTAATATTTGTGGTTTTCTTGAGTTTGTGCTTGTGCAGGTACGGATATGTAAAAACACGCAAAAAGGAACCAAATCAGACGTAAATCCGAGCACGAGAGATTAAGCCGAGCCGGAAGATCAAAATTAAGCATTTATGAAGATTTTATTCTCCGAGGATGATTTTTGGAAGAAATAACCAAGTTTGATGAAATGTCAAAATTTGGCCCCTCAAGTTTCAACATTTGGCAAAAATGGCCCTTGAAGATTCAAAAGTTACACATTGGCCCTTGGTTTATTTGAAGATTGACAAAATCAGTCCTTGGAAGATACTTTCAGAATTTACATGTTTGGTCCTTGGAGTTTCAGCTTTTACATGTTTGGTCCTTGGTACACTAGATTATCACAATGCAAGTCCAAGATATCCTAAGTCCAATATCCATGTCCATTATCCATTATCAAACAGTCAGCCCAATCCATAAACATTTTTACCCGATCCAATAAATAAACTAAACACCCGGCTACCCATCTATCATACCCGGTATACATCCCAACCCGAATACCACTTAAACCCGGACATTTAACCCAGGTCAACGCAAGCAACCCGGTCAAAACCTTTGAAAAACAATAAAATAAGCCAAACGCGCCTTCCCCTGTCTTCCTCCCAAACGCACCCTTTTGCCACCAATTACCCACACCCAAACACTAAACCTCGTACTAAGGATCTTTCCATCCTTCTAGAACCACTGACATGTCAGGATAAGAATGCCCACGTGGCTAAGTGGAGCTCTCCTATTGGCCGTGACACATCAATTGGTGATTTGGAGCAATGTGATTGGAGGTGATGATTCATGGGATTTGTGTGGCTGCTATTTGCTTCTAGGCTCTTCTGAAAAGGATCCCAAGACTGATTTGAAGGCTATAAATAGACCCTCTTAGCTCACAATGTAATTCGTGTAGTGTAGTGTAGTATTTTTACCTTTCAATTAAGTCTAATGTTCTTGTATTGTTTTCAGTAGTTTCTTAATGTTTTCTTAAAGCTTATGTAATCTCAGTTTTCTTGTAATCTCATCTAAGTTTTCAATAAAATTTCAAGTTTTCCTTTTATTCTTGCATTTTCAGTTTTGGATGATAAACAAAGGTGTTTTTAAGGTTGCAATAAGCTCACTCAGCTTCATATAAGCTGTTGTGAGCTTATTTAGTGTTAACTTGTTCATTTGATTCATAAAAACTTTTGGTCAATAAAAGTCAACTAGGGTCAAAAATAAAGTCAAACTGCTTATTTGGTTTTTGCTAATTCTCAAATCTGTTTTTCATGATCTAAAAGCTATGCTTTCTTCTTCATTTCACCAGTTAAACTCAAAGAAGGGATAAATCCAACCATTTTGTACCAAACAGTCCTTATAAAGGAGTGTTTGGCACTAAGGGTTTTGACCCATTCTAGGTACCCTTTTGAGTTAAATCTGGTTTGGTCAATTAGTTTAGCAGTCTTAGTATTAATCTTGCTAGTTTAATCATATTTTATAAAGTTAAGAGTGGTTTTTAAGTTCTTGGTATCCATAAGCTGTCAAAACAGCTTATGGTTATAAGATTGTTGAAAGCTTCTTTTGAGTCATTGTTTGAATAAGTAGAGTCTTTTTAAGTCTTTGTCTAGTGCTACCTTAGTGTCATAAAGTATCAAATAGGTTGGGTCAGTTTTGCAGTTGTCAACAAAACCTTTACTGTCAAAGTCTTAACTGTTAAAACAGTTTTTTCAGTCAATTTCTCTAGCAATTTTTACTGTCTAAATCAATTCAAAAATAAAAAAAAATTAGTGTTGTGTAGAGTTTAGTGGCTATAGTTAGCTTATCATCAGTTTTCACAAATTTCCAAAAGCTTTTACAAGCTCTTAATAAGCTTTCAAAATTGTCCTCTTTCACAGATGTGTTTCAGTAAACACTGAGTCAGTCCTAGCCCCTTATATCAGATCTCTTCAATTCTTCAATTGAGCTTCAAAAGTTTTGAAACTTGTTTCTTTTCACTCTCTGGCACAAGGTCTAAATCTGATTTAAGTAATTTTTGGATAATAAGCTGGTTTGCTAGCTTAAATATAAGCTCAAAAGTCGTCCCTCTTTCACCCTTAACTGTTTTAAGCTCAGTTAGCAAATTAAGCTTCTAGTGCTTATCAGCCTGTTAGAGTAGCTTAAGATGCTCCTAGATAACTTAGTATAGTTAGCTTATTAGGACTCCCCTCCCCTATAGCTTATTTGTATGATCACTTTAGCTTATTAGCTTATTTCTCTAGTAATCTTCATTTTAGCTTAATCCTTCCTTAATCACTAGCCCATTGCATGCTCCCATAGTTCCATCACTGTTGATTTAAGGTTCCTGTAAGCTACCTTTAGCTAGAAGTCAGTTTTATAGCTTGTAGCTTATTTAAAAGTGCTTATTTGCTATCAATTTACACTACAGCCCACAATTCTCACACATAAGCATCATATTTGATATTTTTCTTAGAACCAAAATAACATTTTAGAATTTTCCTGAGATTTTCATTATTTTTGGTCACTGTTTAGTATTTTTCTTAATTAAAAACAGTTTTTAATCATTTTTAATTAGCTTTAATTGCAAATAATTAAGAAAAAGTTCAAAAAAATAATTTTTCATTTTTCCCAGTTTAAGAAAAATATAAAAAGCATAAAAAAGATTTTTCCTTATTTTCCCTTTTTATTTGGTATTTTTCACAATTTAAATTAGATTAAAATAGTTTTAAATTAGTAGAAAATAGAAAAATAATCAGAAAAATAAAAAAAATAGTTTTGAAAAGTCTCTTATGGTATTTTAGATTTTATAAAAATAGTTTCATATTTTTCCCCTTAATTCTCATAATTTTTAGTATTTTAAATTAGTTTTAATAGTTAAAAATTAGTTTTTAATTTTAATAAAATTCAGAAAAATCCAAAAAAAAATAGTTTTAATTATAAAATAGTTTTCAAATTGCATTTCTAGAGTAAAAGTAATTTTAGGCATTTTTTAGGATATAGTTTAGACGTAGTTGCATTTTAATTACGTTTCGTTAATTACGTTTTAGTTAATTCGCATTTAGGATTTCCCGTAAAATAGATTCCCTTAATTTCTTTCCCCATTCCCGTAGTTTAATAAATCAAAATCAAACAAATCAAAACATCGAGCATTAAATTCCAAACCAAAAACGACGTTGGCAATTCACGCCTCGTTGGGAAACGATTCGGGTTGTTTAATCCGTTTCAACGATCACACACGGGATTTGATTTATTATTCTTTTTCCTAAAGGAATTTGAATCTATCTTCGTGATTATTTTTGATATCGATATTGAGGTTTTATCCATACACATACCCTTAAGCCTTCATTATCAGAGAATCAGTGTCTGAACCGTTTTAAGTTTCTTACGGTTAGTCATTCACAAGTGGCTGGCTTGTGTGAGTAAGCTTGACGTGTTTATTCACTGAGAATCAAATTTGTTAAAATTATCAAGACATAATTGTGTCGTACTCGCACCCATTTGCAAGTATTCATCAAATGCATCGGGTGAGATGTCGTACACCAATTGGCGTATGGCAGACGTACACTTCATTAGAGCACTTATACTCATTCGACCATAAGCATCGGGTGTTTGCTTAAAGTAACTAAAATGATCTGGAATATTATCAGAAGTATAAGATTCAATACCTTCAACTATTTGCAGGAATAGTTTCCGGCTCATACGAAATCTTCTACGAAAATTCCGGTTTGAATACTTACAACCTTGTACGAAATAATCGTTGAGCAGACGTTCCTCTGCAAGCTCACGTTCACGATATATATGGGTACGAGGACGAGTAGGATGTTGAGATTCACTACCTTCTTCTTGTTCCAACTGAAGGTGATACTCGTACGCGGACGCCATAAATTGGAAGTCTGCTAGGTCTTCTGTGTCTGACCGAGACAGAGGAAAATCACCAGCTTGATTTGGATCCATTGTAAACGAATTTGATTTTTTGAATTATGAAAGTGTGAGAGGAAGTATATAAAGTGTGAGAGGAAGTGTGAAAAAAATAGAATTTTAGTTGGGTATTTATAGTGGTAAAATAATGTTTTTGAATTTTTTTTTAAAAAAAAAAAAACTAGCCGTTAGGGGGTTTTATGTAAATTTTTTAAAAAACTTAACGTTACAGGGACTACTTTTGTAACATTTTCAATTTTTTTTTCCTACCCTTAACGGGCGTTAAGGGGGCAACGCCTCCCCTATAACGCCGTTATCAAAATACCCTTCCAACGGGTAACGCCTTCCAACGGCGTTAACGTCGTGCCTCACGGCGTTATGGAGGTGAACAATGGGGGTGCTCTTACATCATATCTTTTAATGCATGCACAACAAATTGTGCATTACAATTTGTATTACACAATACTGTAATGCACAAATTATGATGCATGCATCAAAAGATGTGGTGTGAGTATCACCCCCTTTAACAAAACCAAGCTGAACCGAAACCGATTTTGTTGAAGACATGAGCTTAAAACCGCATTGAAATAAGTCGGTCGGTTTTGGTTCGATACAGTTTAGGTGAGTTCAAAAACCATAAATATATAAAACTGAACCAACTAGGGTCAGTTCGACTCGGTTTTTCAATTTGATTGCTTGAAGAAAGAGTAGCTAGAAGCAATGCTTTCAAATTCAGGTTGAACCAGGACCGGTACCCAACACAAAAATGGGTAAAAAAATCCTGGTTTTTAAAACCGGGTTAATCGATTAGACGCGCCGGGTTTTGAGTGACCTAGGTCTTGAAACCCGGTATGAGTTTGGTTTTATTCAAAATTTATATAAAAACCGGGTTGACCCGACGGCCGAACCAATTAACCCGGTATGAGTTTGGTTTTTTTCATGTTCGGTCCATTTTTGTCAGTTTTCATACGTTTTCGTCCGTTGTTACACGTTTTGGTCCGTTTTAACATGTTTTTGTTCGGTTTTACACGTTTTTGCACGTTTTCATCTCTTTTTACACGTTTCCATCTGTTTTTACACGTTCGTCTGTTTTTGCACGTTTTCGTCTGTTTTTACATGTTTTCGTCCGTTTTTACACGTTTCAATATGTTTTTACACGTTTCCGTCTGTTTTTGCACGTTTCCGTCTGTTTTTACACGTTTTCATCCGTTTTGCACGTTTTCGTCCGTTTTTGCATGTTTTCGTCCATTTTTACACGTTTCCATCCAATTTCACACGTTTTCGTCCGTTTTTGCACGTTTTCGTCTGTTTTCGATGCTTCGTCCGTTTTTGCACGTTTCCATCCTTTTTCCACGTTTTCATCTATTTTTACACGTTTTAGTCAGTTTTCGATGTTTCATTTGTTTTCGTCCGTTTTTACACGTTTTCGTCTGTTTTCGACGTTTCATCCGTTTTAGCACGTTTCGGCCCGTTCTTACACGTTTTCGTCTGTTTTTTCATGTTTTCGTCCGTTCTTACACGTTTTCGTTCATTTTTTCATGTTTTCGTCCGTTTTTTCAATTTCCCGTCCTTTTTTGCATGTTTTCGTTCGTTTTTGCACGTTTTCGTCTGAACGTGTAAAATCGAACTAAAATGTGTAAAAACGGACCGAAACGTGTAAAAACGGACTGAAACGTGTAAAAACGAACGAAAACGTGCCAAACGAACGAAAACATGTAAAACAGACGGAAACGTGTAATGATGGATCGAAACATGCAAAAACGAATGAAAATGTGCAAAAACGGATGAAAACGTGTAAAAACGGGCTGAAAATTGCAAAACAGACGAAAACGTGTAAAAACGGCCGAACACGTGCAAAAACGGACGAAACATCCAAAACAAGACGAAAACTTGTAAAAACGGACAAAAAAGTGTAAAACAGACGGAAACGTGTAAAAACGGATGAAAACGTGTAAAAACAGAGGAAACGTGCAAAAACTGTCGGAAACGTGCAAAAACGGACGAAAACGTGTAAAAACGGACGCAAGACACAACAACATGCAAAAACGGACGAAAACTTGTAAAAACGGACAAAAACGTGTAAAAACGGACAAAAACGTATAAAGACGGACGACAACATATGCAAACATATGAAATCGGACGAAAATGTATAATAACGAACGAAAACATGTAAAAACATACGGAAACGTGTAATGATGGATCGAAACGTGCAAAAACGGACGAAAACGTGTAAAAACGGACGTACACGTGCAAAAACGGACGAAACGTCAAAAATAGACGAAAACTTTAAAAAACAGACGAAAACGTGTAAAACTGACGAAAACGTGTAAAAACGGACGAAAACATGTAAAAGCAGACGAAACGTGCAAAAACTGACGGAAACGTGCAAAAACGGACGAAAACATGTAAAAACAGACGCAACAGACGAAAGCATGCAAAAACGGACGAAAACGTGTAAAAACGGACGAAAACGTATAAAGACGGACGACAATATATGCAAATGTACGAAAACGGACAAAAATGGACCAAACATGAAATGCCTATACAAACTCAAGGACCAAACATGTAATTTACAAACAAAATGGTTAACGAAAGTTATAAAAAAAACCTAAATCGGCCAAAAAATGTCTGGTACCTTAATTTAGAAAAAATAATAATAATAATAAAATAATAACTTGACTAAAATACACCGTTGGTCCCTAAACTTGGTCATACGCATCGCGATGGGACAAAGCAGGGCGTTATCATCGCGGGAGGTCCAAAACTTGGGCTTTATATGCCAAACTCGTCCCTTGACCAGGATTGCCACAGTCAACTTTAATTTTCTCGCTTTACTTCGAGGGTATAATAGACCATTCACAATTTTGACCCAACATATTTAGAATCTAACCCAACCTTCAACAATATTAGTATCGGCAACACACAACATTGAACCCTAAAATACAAGCAACACACATTCTACCCAAAGCAAAAAAAAAACTATAATGGCACAAAATGATAAGGGGAAGGCTTTGTTGAGTTCGTTGAGGAAAGAAGACTGCCCAAATGAAAAGGATTTGGGTGTTAAGAAGGAGAAGGAAGAGGCTGACATCGTGTTATCAAAGTTTAACGATTTGGGAGAAAGGATTAAAAATCTGGAAATTTTGTTTAAATATCTTAAGGAATGGAAGGAAATGAAGGAAAAGGATGATAGGGAGAGTTGTGGGTATAGCTAAGTGTATGTTTAGATGATAGTAAACTTTGTAATTGTTGAGAACATGAAATCGATGAATCAAAAATTAGGTTCTTATGTAAGTAATTGTGTTTGGTTGTGCATTGTATCTGCTTGAAATCGTTTTGCATTTCTTAATAGGTTTGACTTACCTAAGTCATACCACAATAGTAAATTACAATTTGTTACCTTTCATAAATTTGTTTGACTTGAGTAAGTCAAAATTCAAGAGGTTACAATTTGAGACATTGGGCGTGTTCAGTCCCACTGTCAACACTAACACCAAACCAATTTCTTCCTAAACAATACACTATTGTCAATACATTATTATTTAGTGCTAAAGCGTTTGCATTTTCAACACATATTTTTAAACCACTGTGTAGAAAACTAGAAGGGGGTTGAATAGTTTACCAATTAAAAACTTTGTTTTGAAACTTATTGAAAGATCAATTGATATTGATCTTAGATATGTTGATGAAATATGTAAGCAATATGTAAAGAGTAAATAAGGAAAGAAATGATTAAACCACAACAAGTTGTTTATAGTGGTTCGGTCTACAAGGACTCTTTCTCCTTGCCCTACTCCACTCCCCGAGTCTCACACTCGAGAGTTTAACTTCACTAGTCAACAAGCTCCTTTCACCGGTGGAGAAACTTTTGCACTTCGCTTACGCTATTTTCGACACTAAGCTAAATGTCGAGTTCTTTCCAAGGGTACAACCACTCCCACACACAATGTATTTTGAGGGCTAAAATACTAACCACTCACACTCACAAGATTATGATAGTTTAGTACAACAATGAAGTATGAATCAACACAAGATCATACAACACTAAACAAACAAGACTTCCAACTTCTCGTTGAAGCTTGAATGTGACTTGATCTTCTTTGCTACAAAAGAGATCACTGATATGATATGAAACTGAGTTAGAAAGGTTAGAGAGAATATATGTATGAGAGTATGATAGAAAGAGATGAAAAACTACTTGGTTTGGCTTTGCTATTTATAGCCAAAACCATCAGCAACCTCCACGGACCGCGGACCCCTTAAAAGGGTTCCGCCCGTTATGGCTTTTGGTGCCGCCGAGGTCTGACAGCAAGATATCAAGATCTTGCCAAAGTCAACCATATCTATGCAAGATTGTGTAAGATATGAAGAGTCCAAATCTACACAAATTATCTAATGAAATCTTCCAATGATTTCCATGATGCATCACATGATGTCATGTGTTGTTTTTATATTTTTAGAAATATTCAAATACTTCTATTTTTGTCTTTTTGGATGAGAAATCCACATTTGTTTTATTTTTGGGAGTATGCTCTTTAATGCTTGTGTTCTCATGATCACATGCCTTGAATTCATATCTAATCATTAGATTTTAATCCACATTTTGGGTCAAGCATTCATTACAATGTGTTGTTTTTCTATATATAACTCCCAAAATGCTTGCATACTCCATCTCCTTCTCACAAACACACTTCATCATGTCATCCAAAAACCCTTTAGGAGAAACATCTAGTACAAACAATCATGATATCCAAACCTTTGTACTTCCATCATCCAAAATACCACAATCAAATGCTAGGATATCCGCACGGATTAGTATCCGATCTTGTTGTTTAGCAAAACCAACCTCAAATGATTCATCCTCAAATAACTCACCACAAGATGCTTCCATTATAGCACCACCCTCGTCACCAACAAGTACACCAACTTCATCACCACCTAAAATAACTCTTTCGGAACTCCTTAGGACTCCAACAAGATCTACCCAACCTAAAGAAAAAGAAATAGTCTTTTCCACACCCCCCACATCACCAAATACTATTTTTCAAGATCTTGAAACATCACCACCTCTAGCTCCCATCACATTACAAGAACATCTAGGTTCTTTTCCACCACCACATACAAACATTCCGGATTTTGATCCATATTTTCCTATTTTTCCACCACAACTTCCGCATAACTCAAATCAAAACAACCCGGAAAACTTCCGCACTCATTACCCACATCATTTACATTGTGAACATTGCCAATCCACTAGGGAAATTGCAATAGAAGTTAGGGAAGAAATGCGTTTCATACTCATCCTCATCCTTGATCGCATCAATACAATTACTCATCAAAACCTCCATCCATAACCTTATGCAAGCATGGAAGGAATCTCTACTACTATTTTTTCACTTTTAATATCTTTTTGTCATTTTCAAGAACAAGTCTTGTTCTTATTTTTACATGCTTGTAAGTGGCTTAACTACCACTACAATTTGTCGTTTTATTACAAGGCCTTGTTTACATACCTTGGCTCCATATCTTGTTTCTCGACAACCATAAGATCAATTAAGCATGTTACTAACTTTCTTTTGTAGATTTTTTTTTCTCTTGACGCCCCAAACTAGGGGGAGCTACCGTCAAGGGGGAGTAAGTAGACTACTTTTTCCTCCAAGGGTTAACTTTTTGTTTCGACAAAAAGGGGGAGAAGAAGTAAAACTTAGGAGCTTTCAAACTTACATCTATTCTTAAGTTTTACTCATCATAACATTATATTTTGTCATCAACAAAAAGGGGGAGATTGTTAATACAAATAAACCGTAAAAACGTTTATTAATATTTTGCGATCTCTTTGTGTTTTGTTGATAACATATATAATGTTGTCTTAAGTATAATTATAAGGATACATGTTATTTTTGTAAAGCATTTACATATAATCTTTTAAATACAAAAATGTAGTAACTAAAAAGCATTTGTTGTAATAGTTAATTAGGATGGGTAAAAAATCACAACCCATGGATCTTAACCCATACCCAAAGAGACTTGATACAATGTATACTTAGATACATTGAATCTAGATATAACCCATGGACCAACCCATGACCCATAACCAAAAAACCCATGGGCAAAGAGGAGCGTTCCACTGATCCCTAGCTTTGTGCTAGCCGGATCCCAAGTGGAAGGGATCCGTGGGATCCGTGTGAACAGTGAGGAAATTTGCCTATAAATAGAGAGCCATTTCTTCATTCTAACTCACCCCTCTTCTTACTAAATCTCTCATACACTCTCATTCTCTTCTAACATATAGATCACTTGATCTAGAGAGTTGTTCTTCTTTTCTTTCTATTTGTGATCCTCATATAGGTCCTTCTCTAAGGCGAGATCACGAGTATTCTACAAGTCATCCAAGCAAGGGGTCCTTGATTGATTTGTCACTCCGCAAGATTTCTGTAGCGAAGATCTTGTATTTGATATTTCACATATTTGTTGTGTAATAGTTGTGTTGGTTTGGTCCACCGTGCTACGGACTCGGTATCTAGCTTTGTACCGGATAAAGTGTAAGCAACGTTGTGAAGGCTTCTCCGCCAAGTGAAGGAGTTTGTTGACATAGTGCTTGAACTCTCGAGTAGGTGACTCGGGGAGTGGAGTAGGGCAAGGAAGGTGTCCTTGTAGCCGAACCACTATAAATCGGTTGTGTCATTTCTATCCCTTATCTTTGTTTATTTGCTTACATTATCATTAGATCTATACGTTCTCAACATCCATACGATCTCACATAATACCGAATCTAAAGTTTTTGAAATCAACTTAAAATCGGCAAAACTATTCAACCCCCCCATTCTAGTTTTCCACAATTGGCATCAAGAGCTAAGTTTATAAAAGTTTTAAAATAAAATTGTATTTTAAAAACTTTTCGATCACTATGAGTTCTGAATATTATAAGGAAGGGCAATCTATGCAACGACCACCACTACTTGAAACTAATGGTTTTATATATTGGAAAAATAGATTCGAAACATATGTGAAGTCTAAAGATATTGATCTTTGGTACATTATTGTTGAAGGTGATTTTGAGGCTATCTCAAATGATGATAAAGAAAATTTAGTTCACATACCTCATGATAAACTAAATGATGAAATGAAGAAAAAGCTTTCTAAAAATAGTGAAGCAAAAATGGTTTTATATAATGCTTTACCGAAAAAGGAATTCGAAAGAATTTCTATGCTTAAAACCTCTAAAGAAATTTGGAATTCTTTAGTTGTAACTCATCAAGGCAACCAACAAGTTAAAAATAATAAAATTGATCTATTTGTTCAACAATATGAACAATTTTCAATATCGGATGAGGAAATTATAGATCATTCATTTGCTAACTTTAATACTATTATTACATCTTTACAAGCACTTGATGAATCCTTTTCTAGCCGTAACCATGTTAGGAGATATCTAAGGGCACTTCCATCAAAGTGGAGATCCAAGGTGACGGCAATCGAAGAGTCAAAAGATTTGACAATCCTCACCGTCGATGAACTCATAGGCAACCTAAAAGTCTACGAGCTTGTCCTTGCTAAAGATTCCGAAGCCTCAAAGGTGAAAGAGAAAAACAAATCTCTTGCCCTTAAAGCCAAAAAGGTTTCGAGCGATGAGGAGAGCTCATCTTCGAGTAGTGACGACGAAGAGTACGCCATGGCGGTAAGGGACTTTAAAAATTTCTTTAGAAGAAAGGGTAGATACGTCAAACAACCGTATGACGATAAGAAAGGCTTTCGGAAAAACAAATAGGATGAAAAGCCAAAGGATGATCGTACTTGCTTTAAATGTGGGGACCCAAACCACTTTATTAGTAAGTGTCCCAAACGGGATGATCAAAAAGCATTCGTGAGCGGCACGTGGGGAATGAGCGACGAGGAGGACGAAGAAATTTGTCTCATGGCAAATGACGAGGTATGTCACGAATACTATAGTAGTTCATCACTTGATGACGACTCATTGCATAATGGATATGATAAACTATGCAATATTAGCTTAAAACTAATTAACAAAAACAAGCTTTTAAAGAGTCAAAACCAACGTTTAGATAAAGAAGTCATAGAATTAAAAGCAAAACTAAAACGTTTGGAAAAGGGTAAAATAGCAAGTGGTGAATGTGAACTTTGTGTTCAACTTCAAACACTAGTTGATCATTTAGATTCTAAAATTGCTAGAATGAGTACAAACACCTTAGATACAATACTCGATGGTGTTAAAACCGGCAACAACCAAAAGGGTCTAGGCATACAACAACTTGATCCATCAACTAGTGAAAGTAAAGAAACAAAATTTGTTAAAGAATTAGAAAAAACAGCCACTGTTGTGGCGGATCCCACGGATCCCCTAAAAAGGGAACCGGCTAGTGTACAAACTGGGATCCGTGGATCTGCTGTGACAACTAGTGGTAATAACATAGCCTCATCATCTAGAACCGAGTTCGTTATCGTAAATAGGAAGAAACCAACTCATATCACCACTAGACATCCACCTCCAAAAATTAATCCTACCTTTGCAAGAAACAAAGCCACATCTTTTCAAAAACATAATGCATCTAGGAGACCTAATAACGTTTATCCAAGAAGTAACCATCAAATGGGATGGAACCCTAATATGCAAAACGGTTTCTCTTTTCAAAACTTTGCTCCATGGAATGCATACTCATCTTATCCATACATGTCTAACATGAATGGAATGTTTAACACTAATGGACCCATGAATAAATGGGGACCAAACTTTTGAGTTTATTATTGTTTTAGGTATGCTTAAAGGTCGACCTAGACCCCGATGAATGGGTCAAGGATAGCGGGTGCACGAGGCACATGACCGGCAATAGGGATCTATTCTCCACATATGAATCCGTAAATGGAGGTAATGTGGTGTTTGGAAATAGCGAAAGTAGAATCATCGGTAAAGGTACGGTTTCTAACAAATCTCTAACCATTAACGATGTGTGTCACGTAGAAAACCTAAATTTTAATCTCTTAAGTATAGGACAAATATGTGATAAAAAGTGCAATGTACTTTTTACCGAAACCGGTAGTAAGATACTTAAAAATGGCATAACCATAGGAAGAGGAATTAGGAAACATGGAGTCTATGTCATTAAAATCGGTAATGAACCTAAAGACAAACTATGTCTTACCTCTATGGATGATACTTCGACCTTATGGCATCGAAGATTGGGTCACGCCAATATGCGACTTCTTCAATCGCTATCATCCAAAGATCTAGTAAGAGATCTACCTAAGTTAAAATATGAACATCATTTTTGTGATGCTTGTAATATAGGAAAACAAGCTCACTCGAGTCATAAAGCTAAAAACATGGTGTCCACAACTAGGTGTCTAGAATTACTACATATGGATTTATTTGGTCCATCCGCTATCCAAAGTTATGGAGGCAACTACTATACTTTGGTAATAGTGGATGACTACTCTAGGTATACTTGGACAAAATTTTTAAAGAACAAAACGGAAACGTTTAACTATTTTGAAATATTAAGCAAAAAGATCCAAAGACAACTAGGAAAACCCATAGTGTCTATTAGGACGGATCATGGTAGGGAATTCGATAATGAAGTGCAATTCGGAGCTTTTTGTGACGCTAATGGTATTACTCACAACTTCTCGGCTCCACGCACTCCACAATCGAATGGGGTAGTAGAAAGAAAGAATAGAACCCTTCAAGAAATGAGTAGAACCATGCTTAACGAACAATCTATACCTCAAAAATTTTGGTGTAATACTGTTGATACCTCAACGTACATACTCAATCGAGTCTTAATTAGACCAATCTTAGGTAAAACTCCATATGAGTTACTCCGAGGCAAAAAGCCTACTTTAAATCATTTTAGAGTCTTTGGAAGCAAATGCTTCATTCTTAACACTAAAGATTACCTTACAAAATTTGATCCTAAATCAACCGAATGTATCTTTCTAGGTTACTCGCCTAATAGCAAAGCTTACGTCATATTAAACAAAGAAACAATGAAGGTAGAAGAGTCATTAAACATAAAATTTGATGAAAGTCCACCCAAACCCTCTCCACCTTTTGTCGATGACGAGATCATAGAAAGTGAAGCTATTGTAATTAAGAAAAAGATAAATGAAGAAGAAGAACCTTCAATTAGTGAAATCACAAACATTAAAGAGTCCAAAGATCACCCCGTAGATAAGGTCATAGGAAAGCTAAACGAACGAACGTTAAGGTCTCAAGTTCAAAACCTAAGTAGCTTATTTTGTTTTGTTTCAACTATAGAACCTAAGAACACACAAGAAGCCATAAAAGATGAAAGTTGGGTAATGGCTATGCAAGAAGAATTAAATCAATTTGTTTCTAATGATGTTTGGACACTTGTCCCTCCACCTAGTAATCAAACCATAATAGGAACAAAATGGGTGTATAAAAACAAATTAGATGCAAACGGAGTAGTATCTAGGAACAAGGCTAGACTCGTTGCCCAAGGGTATAACCAACAAGAAGGAATAGACTTTGATGAGACCTATGCCCCTGTGGCTAGATTAGAGTTTATAAGAATACTTCTTGCGTATGCTTGTGCTAATGATCTAAAGCTTTATCAAATGGATGTCAAAAGCGCTTTTCTAAATGGTCTTATTAATGAAGAAGTATATGTAGCTCAACCTCCGGGCTTCATCGATTTTGAAAAACCCAAACACGTTTATAAATTAAAGAAAGCCCTTTATGGTCTTAAACAAGCTCCAAAAGCTTGGTATGATAGACTCAAGTCCTTTTTAATTAAACATAACTATACCATGGGGTTAGTTGACAACACACTTTTTACTAAGAAAAAAGAGTCACACTTAATCATAGTACAAATATAAGTAGATGATATTATATTCGGATCCACTTGTCAAGACATGTGTGATGATTTCTCTAAAATCATGCATGACGAGTTCGAGATGAGTATGATGGGAGAACTTAGTTTCTTTCTTGGTCTACAAATTAAACAAGTAGAAGATGGTATCTTCTTCAATCAATCTAAATACATCAAGGAGATGTTAAAGAAATTTGGTCTAGAAGAGTCGAAACCAATTAGGACACCCATGTCATCCGACACCAAACTCACAAAAGATCAAGACGGCGAATCCGTAGATAATACTAAATATCGTGGCATGATAGGTAGTCTTCTCTACCTCACGGCAAGTAGGTCGGATATCATGTTTAGTGTCTGCTTATGTGCTAGGTTTCAAGAAAACCCCAAAACTTCACACCTAGAAGCCGTAAAAAGAATTTTTAGATACATTAAGGGTACAACACAATTAGGATTATGGTATCCTAAGGGCACGGGTGTAGAAACAATTGTATATGCAGATTCTGACCATGCAGGGGATTACGTTGATAGAAAAAGTACAAGTGGGGTGTGTACTTTCATGGGATGTTGTTTAACATCATGGTTTTCTAAGAAACAAACGGCTCTAGCAATATCAACAACCGAAGCCGAGTACGTCTCCGCCGGCAAAGCATGCCAACAAGCACTATGGATGAAACAAGCGTTAGTAGACTACGACATTCATCTAAGCGACATAGCCATTCTATGTGACAACAAAGGTGCCATCGACTTAAGCAAGAATCCGGTATTGCATTCTCGCACCAAGCATATAGAGATTCGTCATCACTTCTTAAGAGACAATGTTCAAAAGGGGAACATTTCTATTGAGAAAGTAGCATCCGAAGATAACATAGCCGACGTCCTCACCAAACCGTTGAAGCGGAAACAATTCAACCTACTTCGTCTTGGTCTTGGTTTAATGGAACACACGTCGTAATTTATTTTGACTCCACAAGGTATGTAAACACTAGCCTTCTTCCTTCTGAGTCTAGGATCTCTATTTCACGCACAACTCACAAACAATACGGGAATTTTCAAAACCCAAAGATAAGTTTTTTCACTTATAGCTTTCCTACTTTTTATATACACATTTTCAAAGAAAACCTACTTTCACAATGTTTTCTAAAAAGATGATACCTTCCCGTATCAATTTCAAAAAAGCAATCTCTCACGTCTAGGACAAATCACTTTTTCATTATTAATACAAAGTAAAAACCCGTTTTCATTGCATCTCATGTCTTTTGAATGCTAAAGGGGACACATAACTAATATGTGTTTTCGGGTACATTCATTTAAGCTACAATGAATTAGGAGCATTGACAACACAAGATTACGTACTTATGTACTAAATACGTGTTTTCGGGTTATCTCAATATGATACTTTTTATACTTCTAGTTTAATTTTTATTTCTTTTTAGGGGTCGAGATAACCGCAACTCCAAATAGTTTGCATATAGGCACACAATAGGCAAAAAATTTTGTACTGCCTGAAACACCAGACCCACGGATCCCAGCCTTCATGCTGGACGGATCCCTCAAGGGAAGGATCTGTGGGATCCGTGTATACAGAAGCTGTTTTCAACTTCTATTTTTGTCTTTTTGGATGAGAAATCCACATTTGTTTTATTTTTGGAAGTATGCTCTTTAATGCTTGTGTTCTCATGATCACATGCCTTGAATTCATATCTAATCATTAGATTTTAATCCACATTTTGGGTCAAGCATTCATTACAATGTGTTGTTTTTCTATATATAACTCCCAAAATGCTTGCATACTCCATCTCCTTCTCACAAACACACTTCATCATGTCATCCAAAAACCCTTTAGGAGAAACATCTAGTACAAACAATCATGATATCCAAACCTTTGTACTTCCATCATCCAAAATACCACAATCAAATGCTAGGATATCCGCACGGATTAGTATCCGATCTTGTTGTTTAGCAAAACCAACCTCAAATGATTCATCCTCAAATAACTCACCACAAGATGCTTCCATTATAGCACCACCCTCGTCACCAACAAGTACACCAACTTCATCACCACCTAAAATAACTCTTTCGGAACTCCTTAGGACTCCAACAAGATCTACCCAACCTAAAGAAAAAGAAATAGTCTTTTCCACACCCCCCACATCACCAAATACTATTTTTCAAGATCTTGAAACATCACCACCTCTAGCTCCCATCACATTACAAGAACATCTAGGTTCTTTTCCACCACCACATACAAACATTCCGGATTTTGATCCATATTTTCCTATTTTTCCACCACAACTTCCGCATAACTCAAATCAAAACAACCCGGAAAACTTCCGCACTCATTACCCACATCATTTACATTGTGAACATTGCCAATCCACTAGGGAAATTGCAATAGAAGTTAGGGAAGAAATGTGTTTCATACTCAACCTCATCCTTGATCGCATCAATACAATTACTCATCAAAACCTCCATCCATAACCTTATGCAAGCATGGAAGGAATCTCTACTACTATTTTTTCACTTTTAATATCTTTTTGTCATTTTCAAGAACAAGTCTTGTTCTTATTTTTACATGCTTGTAAGTGGCTTAACTACCACTACAATTTGTCGTTTTATTACAAGGCCTTGTTTATATACCTTGGCTCCATATCTTGTTTCTCGACAACCATAAGATCAATTAAGCATGTTACTAACTTTCTTTTGTAGATTTTTTTTTCTCTTGACGCCCCAAACTAGGGGGAGCTACCGTCAAGGGGGAGTAAGTAGACTACTTTTTCCTCCAAGGGTTAACTTTTTGTTTCGACAAAAAGGGGGAGAAGAAGTAAAACTTAGGAGCTTTCAAAACTTACATCTATTCTTAAGTTTTACTCATCATAACATTATATTTTGTCATCAACAAAAAGGGGGAGATTGTTAATACAAATAAACCGTAAAAACGTTTATTAATATTTTGCGATCTCTTTGTGTTTTGTTGATAACATATATAATGTTGTCTTAAGTATAATTATAAGGATACATGTTATTTTTGTAAAGCATTTACATATAATCTTTTAAATACAAAAATGTAGTAACTAAAAAGCATTTGTTGTAATAGTTAATTAGGATGGGTAAAAAATCACAACCCATGGATCTTAACCCATACCCAAAGAGACTTGATACAATGTATACTTAGATACATTGAATCTAGATATAACCCATGGACCAACCCATGACCCATAACCAAAAAACCCATGGGCAAAGAGGAGCGTTCCACGGATCCCTAGCTTTGTGCTAGCCGGATCCCAAGTGGAAGGGATCCGTGGGATCCGTGTGAACAGTGAGGAAATTTGACTATAAATAGAGAGCCATTTCTTCATTCTAACTCACCCCTCTTCTTACTAAATCTCTCATACACTCTCATTCTCTTCTAACATATAGATCACTTGATCTAGAGAGTTGTTCTTCTTTTCTTTCTATTTGTGATCCTCATATAGGTCCTTCTCTAAGGCGAGATCACGAGCATTCTACAAGTTATCCAAGCAAGGGGTCCTTGATTGATTTGTCACTCCGCAAGATTTCTGTAGCGAAGATCTTGTATTTGATATTTCACATATTTGTTGTGTAATAGTTGTGTTGGTTTGGTCCACCGTGCTACGGACTCGGTATCTAGCTTTGTACCGGATAAAGTGTAAGCAACGTTGTGAAGGCTTCTCCGCCAAGTGAAGGAGTTTGTTGACATAGTGCTTGAACTCTCGAGTAGGTGACTCGGGGAGTGGAGTAGGGCAAGGAAGGTGTCCTTGTAGCCGAACCACTATAAATCGGTTGTGTCATTTCTATCCCTTATCTTTGTTTATTTGCTTACATTATCATTAGATCTATACGTTCTCAACATCCATACGATCTCACATAATACCGAATCTAAAGTTTTTGAAATCAACTTAAAATCGGCAAAACTATTCAACCCCCCTTCTAGTTTTCCACAGTTTAGTTTTTAAGAAACTAAAGCATTCTAAAAACTACTATCATACATTATGGTTAGAATCATATTAAGATATGATTAGTCACAATGTAAATGCTTAAATGATGAAGATATTGTTTGAAAATGTTTGTTTTAATATCTATTAAACTTGACAAGCTTTAAGCTTTATAAAAATTAAATTTACTTTTGTCGTTAACAAAACTTAGGTAAAGATCAAAAATATAAATAACGTTTAATGACGATATTTGTATTAACACACTGCATTTGCTTTTTCTGATACAAGGGGGTGTTTGGTTTTACTGAAACAACTTTTGCTGATAAAAGGGGCTGTTTGGTTTTGCTGATACAAGCGGATGTTTGGTGATACATTATGATTTAGTGCTAAAGCATTTGCATTTTTAACACATATTTTTAAACCACTGCCTTTGCTTTTGCTGATACAAGGGGGTGTTTGGTTTAGCTGATTCAACTTTTGCTAATAAAAAGGGATGTTTGGTTTTGCTGATACAAAGGGATGTTTGGTTTTGCTGATACTAATTAGACTAAAATACACACAATATCACAATACAAGAACAGATTAAACACAAAAAACTTATATGATAATTTATCATTAATATACTCGGTTACAAGATCAGAAACAACTACATCAAACCAAGACCAACAACTATACAAAAGATCCAATTTACACACCCTTTTTACCAACCTATATTTCCAAAACTAGCACCCAAAAGACCTCATTTATCTACCCCCATGAAAAAACCCAAAATTCAGGCAAAATGCTCAGTCATTTTCTTAACAAAACATTCGTTGAAACGAATAGCTTCATCAGTTTGACCAACAATCTGTATGAATTGAACAAGTTGGTGTGTGTGCCTCGACTGGATTTTCCTCAGCGCATCCAAACAGTCAAGCATTATTCCCCGAGGTCCCAGAGCTTCGTTCTCTTCGATGAGCTCCCTACGCTTCATGATTCCCCTCTTCAGATGATCAATGCACTGAAGAACTAGTTTTTTCAAAAGCCCTTCTTGTGCAGCCTCTTCTTCAAACCACACAGCCATACGATCATTCAACTTGGATGAACCAACAATCTCCATGAGTTCATTCAAAATCGGGAAATCTTCCATTGGAAATTGTTTGTGTGTGGAAAAAGTGGTGGATGGGTATCGGTTGGTGTGCACAAGTAAACATCGTCTCCGATAAGAGACGGTCAAGTGTCTAATAGTGTCTTTTTTTCACACTCGGTCCCTGAATTTATCATGGTTGTCGTTGTCATACTTAAAACTCCCGCCCAATAATCACTTTAAAATACACAATTGGTCCCTCAAGTTGCCAAATTATGTATACTACAACTTAGTTGAAGATTAAACAACACAAAACCATTACAAGTTTGACTTTGTTAAGTCAAACTTCTAAAACATATCAATAAACTACAAAACAAATATTGAGTAATGGTTTTGCAATTTTGACTTTACAAAGTCAAATGTTGAGTAATGGTTTTGCAATTTTGACTTTACAAAGTCAAAATGCAAATACTACGTACAAAATAGCCATTCACCATAAACTACGACCACATACAATACACACAAACAACAACATATGAACAAGCTAATTTTAAGCAAACCATATAAACAAATATTGTACCAAAATACAAAAACTATTTTGCAACATGAATTGTCATAAGGTATTCAACCCACACATAAACTACAACCACTCAAAGAAATCTACCAGGGCTGTGGGGGAAGCTCGGTGGAGTTTCAACATCTTCCTAGCCAACTCCCAGTTCTTCCTGATATTTTCATTCCCATCATGACTCATACGCTGAGCTTGATATTGATTGTCTTTAGCGACCGGGAACACGCAAGTATAAACTTTATTAAAGTTAGCTTCATATATCAACTACAACAAGTTTTAAAGATTAAATTTCATTACTGTTACACATTTCTTTAACATTGTAAAATTATAAGTGTAAAACTCAAATTGTTCTTACCGTGCAATCACCAAAATCCAATGTAAGGGTCTCAAGATTTTGAAGTCTTTTCAGATGAAAGATATCGGATGTTGTGATTGTGGTCACAACATTATAAAGACCGAATCTCAAATCTAACTTCTTCAAATTCCTAACTTTTGCAATATCCCATAGTCTCATCTCGTTTGTACTAGGACGATTCATTTTAAGAGACTCAAGTGAGGGACAACCAGCAATAAAGTCCCAAACTGTACCGCTTAGAAAATTGACATGAATCAATTCTAAGCTCAGTAGATTTGGAAAGCCATGAAAATATTCCAAAGTAGCCATAGCACAAACATGAAATACCAGATGTTTCAACTCGGTACGAGAGTAAAGTTGGGTTGGGAACGTAACTCGATCACTATACCAGTTTGTAATAATCAGCTCCTCAATTCCATGCCTAGCCAAAAACAAGAGCCAATCACGAATCTCTTCATAATGAAAGTCGTCTCTTCTAAGCATTGATCTTGGCTCTACAGCGAAGGCAAACTTTCTTATTGGACCCATAGGCCGATTTAAGAGTCTAGTAACAAGCCTCCCATCAAACTCATATGTTAAATAATAAAAGAAATCCTCATCAACTATGACATCGGTGAGCAAAGTCCACTTAGACCTCCAGTTTCGCGCAAAACTAGAGGTTCTCACCGCTTCTAACAAAGGCAACCGATTCAAAATATTAGTGATCACTACATCTGGCATGTTGCTAATACGATCGATCGACATGGTTTTGTTGGAAATTGGGTTGGTATTTTGAGTTCTGGAAATGAGGATTTAGATTCGGATTTCGATTTTCAGTTTATCGTTTCTGGATAATGGTGTATTATGATTGGTAAAGTTGTTTGTTGGGTGGGTGTATTGGTTCGCGTGAAATTAAAGGCTAGCGTATCAGGGAAGAAACGACTAGTAGGCATAATCACAATTGGTCCCTGGGTTGAAGGTTGGGTCAAAATTGTGAATGGTCTATTATACCCTCGAAGTAAAGCCAGAAAATTAAAGTTGACTATGGCAATCCTGGTCAAGGGACGAGTTTGGCATATAAAGCCCAAATTTGGACCTCCGGCGATGATAACGCCCAACTTTGTCCCATCGCGATGCGTATGACCAAGTTTATGGACCAACGGTGTATTTTAGTCTAATAACTTTAATTGAAATTGAATCTAAAATAGATACCTTTTTATGCAATTTGCCCTTTTATTAAAGTATTCTTTAAATATCAAGCAAAGTTGCATGAATAAAAGTTTTAATTAAGCTTGAATCAAGTTGCAAGCTTCGTTAAAAAAAAAAAAAAAAAAAAGATCGAGCTTCATGTTTTTTAATAGAGTCGAGCTCGAAGTTGAACTCACATAAGACCCATTATACTGATAGCCGATTGTTGCCATGTACACGACCTGTTCTCCTCATTTGGCAATGTCAATTGGAGTATTGGACTACTGTGAATAGCTTGGCTAGTTTAAATGTTTATATTTGTCCATCCAACTTGAGAATCTTAAAACAAAATCGTTTGGTTTGGTTGTCCTTTTATAATAAGACAGAACGATTGGCCTTTCAACTTGTCCATATATTAATCAAAATAGATTTGTTAATAACTATTAGAGGGGAAGGTGGGGTGATTGAGCTCAAACTCTTCATCATTGTCACCTCAGCGCCACATCAGCATCTCACTTCTTCACAACTAACCACAACAAACCCTCTCACCTCTCATATAACAAACCTCAACCTTTTCAATTAGGGCCCACCACTACCACTTTATTTTTTTTATTCAATTTTCCAAATAAACTAAATTCATTTCATTCAAAATAAAAATATAATACATAACATAATAATAATAAAAATAAACACGATACGAAAAAAAAAAACGCCACGGGTAAAAAAAAATACAACACATACTAATGGATCGATCTTCGACATCCTACTTTGGGCAATTTTTCAAAATCTCCCAAACGTGAACATACTTGAACTCATTTCCACCAAATTATTGCTAAAAGTTTAGTTTCGCATTCTCGAGATGAGTGTGGTCATTTTGACCACTTCGACGCTGCAAATGTTTGTAAAATCGCATTGAATTTTTTGCAATCGAAGTTAATCCTCGTCCATTATCCGTGATTGAATTTTTGGTACGATGGTCATCTGTAGTTTGATCATTGAACATCTCCATAACGTCGTTACAAAAAATATTTTCGGAACGGTTATTTTCCATATCTAGAGCTTGCGAAATTTCTATCCAAACTTGCGCAAGCAACATTTTTTCAGACTTGTTCCACTTTGGATTTTGAGATTTTTTGTTTTTTTTGTTTTTTTTTTGAATTGATGTAGATGTGAAAAACGGTGGTTATAGTTTGTTATTTAAATGGGTGGTTTTCAAATTCAAATTCAAAAATCAGATTCAGAATTCAAATTCAAATAGAAGCGGGATTATTTAAAATTCAAAACGGTATACTTTTGAGCTGGGTAATTTAAATTCAAAATAAAAATTCAAATTCAAAATCAGATTCAAATAGGATCGGGATTCTTTAAAATTCAAATTCAAATTTTAAATTCAAACGGTATAGTTTTGAGCGGGATTATATGTGCCTATATATACAACCCTACCAGTCACAAGTTACACACACAACTCACATAATTCACACACAAAAATGTTTCGCAAAGATTTTTCTCAGCAATTCCCAAGTCCACAAAAGTTGCCGGAAACAAGCTTTTCAACTTCACCACATTTTCGTCCAACTAGCTTTCCAACTTCACCACAGTTTTCTCGAACTAGCTTTCCAACTTCACCACAGTTTCCTCCAACTAGCTTCCCAACTTCAGAAGAAGTTGAAGTTTACTCAACACCATCTGAAAATGTCTTTCCGGTGGATCTTGAAAACATCCCAATTGTTCCAACTCCACCTGTGAACAGTCCACAGGTGGATCTTGAAAACAACTCATTCGGGTTAAGTGAGGCTTCCCTTCGTCAACTTGAACAAGACGAAGAAAACTATAGGGAGATTATGGAAGAGCAGGCACGCGAGGAAGCTGCTCGTCGTGAACAAGAAGCAAGGGAAGCTCAGTATCTTCAAGATAACTACTTTGACATAATGGAGACTCGACTCGTTAATGGCGAGTTTAATTCCCCTTCAAGTTCTGAGGGTTTGGTCTTAGATGATTCATTTTTTTAAGTTTTAGTAGTTTTATTTTCATTAGTATGCGTTGTAGTTTTTTATGTTTAAGCGTATTATGTATTTCATGTTTTCAGTTAATTGTTCAAGTTTCAATTTGTGTTTTTCATCAGTATGCGTTTATGTTTGCATTCTTTTTTCCTCCACGAACCTTTCAATCTTTATAAAAAAAACACTTCAACTTCAAAAATAATTATCCTCTTCCACAAATTAAACTCAACAAATAAAAAGAAAATAGAGAGAAAAAAAATGACTACTTCTTCACCTCGTTGTGCAGACGGTGAAGCATCCCACGACGAGGCACAACGAATGGGGCGGTGTGGTGGCGGCCGATGGCGAGGTGCCATGTAGGCTCACTGCGAGCCACGGCGTGCCCACACCCTCCGCTCTTAGACATATCTCGTGAAACAAACTTGTATATCTTATCTTTATCTTTGCTACATATAAAGCATTTAAGACTTTTATTTTTAGAAGTCTTAAAAATTTTAAGCTTACACACTTACTATTATTAGTAATTTTTGAAATTAAAATTTTAAAAACACACTAATTGCACATTAAATTATGACATTAAATTGGATGCATGTTACAATAATAAAATATAACTAATATAATGAATTTAATATGTTTATAGTTAAAGTTAATAACTTTTTTAATTGGCATATATGATAATATGGTATATTAATTCTTCAGTCTCACAACACAAACACACAATTTTTAGAAACTATCATCGTTCATAGAAAATCGTTAAACAATATTTGGCAAAAAAAACGTAAAATCAAAAAATCATTAAACACAATTCGTCTCCGAACCCGCTGCTTTGCGCGAGTACCCTGCTAGTAAGTTTGTTATGTATATAGGGCTTCAAATTTTTCTAGGAGGGCCAAAATTATTAAAAGTTTGAAATTTTGATATGTAAATCATAAAAATAACCATAATAACATACACGTTATTATGATAAGGATAAGGAAGGAAGAAAAAAAAATAAAAAATAAAAAAGAAAACTCCTTCGACGACCTTTATGGTTCTTAACCCTTTAGTCTCTATGATGTCCAAACATGAAACATGCTAAAACTTTCAATCGAAACCGGATACAAGTTACTTGCCTGCTCAACTAGGTGCTGAAAGAAGTTATTTGCCTACTCAACTAGGTGCTACTCCTACTCCACAGAAGATTTGCTAGAATTAAACATGGAACTAATATAGGCTCTAAAAATTCGATAAATGCCAACCCAAGTTCCAAAACATGATAAATCAAACATAAAATTTTAAAACACATAACATATGATAATTAGTAACTTTCAAATATCAATCAAAATTTAGTAAATGAATGCCAAAACTCCACAAGCGAACATGAAAGAATTAGCAATTTGAAAAAACCTTCATACTTAAGCATATATATTGGGTGTCCTTTGCAACAAATTAAAGTTTTAGAGAAGGATTTTCATTCAAAAAATGCTAGACCCACATAATAATTAGAGTTAATTACATAAATCGTTCTTGTGGTTTGGTCAAAATTACGGATCTTGTCCCTATACTTTTTTTTCAGTGCGTTTCGTCCCTGTGGTTTACAAATCTTACCGATCTTGTCCCTGATCCGACCCGGTCCCAAAAAAAGGACCTCCCTTGCAAATACTCTCTAACATGAGGGACTAACATCATATTTTGGTTTTAACGATCGGAGTTAATTACATAAATCGTCCTTGTGGTTTGGTAAAAGTTACGCATCTTGTCCCTGTGGTTTATTATAAATTTTTTTTTTTAAATGTTTTTTCTTTTAAAAAAATTAATTTTATTAAATAAATTAAAATAAAATTAAAAAAAAAACAATTTTTTTTTTTTTTAATTTTATTATAAAACGGATGAAGGCGTATAAAAAAAATGTTTTTATACGGTTTTCTCTATTTTTACGTTTCATTTGTTTTTATACGGTTTCGTTTGTTTTTGTATGAAAATGTATGAAAACATTTTTTCATACAAAAAGGAACGAAACCGTACATTTTTGTACATTTCGTTCGTTTTTGTATGAAAAAATGTTTTCATACATTTTCATACAAAAACGTACATTTGTGTACATTTCGTTTGTTTTTGTATGAAAAAATGTTTTCATACATTTTCATACAAAAACGTACATTTTTGTACAACACGTACATTTTTGTACAAAAACGTACATTTTTGTACAAAAATCATTTTCATACAAAAACGAACGAAACCGTATAAAAACAAATGAAACGTAAAAATAGAGAAAACCGTATAAAAACGTTTTTTTATACGCCTTTATCCGTTTTATAATAAAATTAAAAAAAAGTTTTTTTTTTGTTTTTTTTTAATTTTATTTTAATTTTTTTAATAAAATTAATTTTTTTAAAAGAAAAAACAGTTTAAAAAAAATATATTATAATAAACCACAGGGACAAGATGCGTAACTTTTACCAAACCACAAGGACGATTTATGTAATTAACTCCAATCGTTAAAACCAAAATATGATGTTAGTCCCTCACGTTAGAGAGTATTTGCAAGGGAGGTCATTTTTTTGGGACCGGGTCGGATCAGGGACAAGATCCGTAAGATTTGTAAACCACAGGGACGAAACGCACTGAAAAAAAAGTATAGGGACAAGATCCGTAATTTTGACCAAACCACAAGGACGATTTATGTAATTAACTCTAATAATTACATACAAAAAATCCGCACGATAATGTGTGAGTAAGTGATTGACCTATTTTGTTATATTTCTCTCTCTTCTCTCCGATTAGACCAATCACTCATTGACACATTAGCGTGTAGAATTTTTTTGTGTAATTCTTATGTTAGTCTAGCGTTTTTCTATTCGTTATAAATATAATTTGGGAGGGCCATGTAGTAGGTTGACATCATTTGGGAGGGCCATGTACCTAATTTATAGAAGATGTCACAATAATATTAGAGAAAGTTGCACTAGTAATTAAACTTAGGGGGCCAACACCCTTCATGCTCCTTCAAAAGCTCCGCCCATATTTGTATACATAGTTCTTAATTTTTTCTAAATTGTTATGTTATCGGTTTATTGATAGTTACGTGAGATATGTCTAACAATAACAAATAGCAGGTATACGCGTAAATACATGAGGTTTCTTTCTTTTTAAGTTATTAAAAAATGGCGAGTATTTTAACTCAGATGATACTCAAATGTATGTGGCCTAATCGGAGTATCGGTGACCGTTTATGACCTTTTCTTGGCATTTCCAAATATATACCTAGTGTGCAGGGACGGATCTATGCTTGAGCTACATATGACATGTGCCACATACGGATTGGGCATGTGAGCTACAATTTTTTTCCTACAAAATTCTATCTTTTAATTTCTTCTTTTTGTGCTGTATATGTATTTCCTCATTCAACAGAAACTCCAAGGCCCAATAATAAAAGAAAGCAAGTAAGCCCATTTTATTTTGAATAAAAACAAATGTGGCCCAAATGATTAATTATTAGCGCGGTTTTTGTGGTCTTTCATAAAGATTCGCATAAATATGTAAAGCACGAGCAGAACCAAAACAAATTATAGATTTTTTTGAACGAGTGTTAGTCAGATTGTTGTGCTTGTTTGGTAACGACATTATTATGTGATGAAGCTCCTATAGACCATGAAACGAAGAGACAATTCGTTGGCATTCTAAGTAACTTTGGCATTCTATGTAATATCATGCTTTTTACTCTATATTAGTTGGAGTTTGATATGTGTTTTATAATGTGGTTTGATATGTTGTGCTGATACGAAAGGGCTTGTGTGCTGATATTAGTATCAGCACAATGCCAAAACTCCACACCAGTGTTCAGTATTTTCACTTCTTTTACCAAAGGGCTTGTGTCTCAATGGTACATCTTGCTGTGTGAGAAACTCCCTAACCAAATGAGGACATGTGAGATAATCTATGGTGTATTGTGAGATTGTTAGTTGCCATTCTAAAATAATAATAATAATGCTCTCTTTTGTTTTCTTCTATTATCCTAAAAAGATTTGTCATGTTCGATGCAAAAGATTAATATTGTGGTTTGATATGTGTTTTAAGGTGAAAGGACATTCCCATTTTGGTGCCTACCCATCAAATGAACCAATATAATCGTTTTGTGGACGCATTGCGAGCCTGATTTTGGTAAATTAGGTTGCTCCATTCCAAAACTGTCAAACCAATCTAGCCAACAATCTACCACATAACTGGCTCAATTTCATCGAAGATGATCATAGTATTACCCTAAGCACTAACATTGCCCTTTTGGTATTCGAAAGTCAAATTTTCAAGAAAAGATCGCATAGTTTATAGATATTTGATCATCCACCGCAAGCCTTTAAATTCCCAAATTCACCACGAGATGTCGCGTGTCAGCAGAAACCCTTGATCATAAACTAAAGAAGAAACGTGAGGTCGCATTTCCATGTAAATCATTTATTAATTGTACAGTTTAGTTACAAAAGCCGTGTTAAGAGTGAATTAATGAATGCATACCCAACCTGCTTGCATGTCTTAAATTCTTCATTCAAGACCTTCAGTAGAACTGTAAAGCGAGTTCATCAAAGTGATATGAAATACTTCAGTAGAACTGTAAAGTGATATGAGTACATACCAATTTTCCAATCAATATTCCATAGTCCATACATAGATTAATGACTTTGTATCTGCCTAGCTAGTACATGCATTTAAGTCTCTGTAAAGGAATTTATTTTTGACTATTTTTGGGCCACCTATCATGCCTGTCTTCTTTTGGCATTCATAATTTTCCGAGGTAGATCCAGCTATTCTTCAGGTTCTTAATTTGCAAGCTTGCTCTTTTCGAGCAGTACCATATCAATTTATGTTTTGTGTATGTCCTCCGAATAAAAAAAAGAAAAGACTGGCTAGTAATTGATGCAACGTTTCCCAAACCCAAAAGCATTTTCTTTCTTTTTATTTTTGACTTTAAAAGAATTTCCCGCGGGGCTGGCAGCAGTTCTTCCATACCAACTTAGCTGCAACTGGTATCAAGTTAGAAAGCATTTTTAATGCATGTTTTAAGAGACTTACAACATATTTAACGTGTTTTCGTACTAGCTAACTTTTAATTTTACCCACCAAAGAAAAAAGAGCACACGGTATCCGTATCATACATTCATAGTGCATCCTCAATGTCATTAGATGACACCAAATGCCATCCCGTACCCCACATCAGTGTCATAGTCGGCGTAATTGGCAACGACAATTGAACAAACTTGCTTTTTATTGTGTGTTTCGGGTGTCTTTCAGAGGGTCTAGTTTCCTATGTCATGAGTATGGTATGATATGGTTCGGTGTTATTCACTGTGTCATATACCCTGTAAATGGGGAGGGAAATGACATTTCCCCACTATGACATGATTCCCCTTTACAAGGAGCAAAAACATCGGTAAACAATTAACTACAACATGAAACTTGAAAAATGAAAAGTAAATAGACACCACATTCTTGGGTAGTGAAAGCAGGTATTGTGGATGCCAACTTGCAGTAGTAATATGCACCCCACTCTTTTTTGTGGGGTCTTCACCAGATTTCACTCCTAGGGTTTATTTTTGTTACTTCATGTGTGATGTGTTACCATGATCTGTACTTTTACCCTGTTTGATGCAACTTCACAATCATGTTCTCCAGAATCCATTAGTGTTTCACTTCACTTTAAGAGGACTCTAGAGGGTGTTCCTTATTATCCACTTATTTGCTTATTTTTAATAGTTTAAAATACGTAATCCCAAACACCCCCTTACAAACTTGGATTGGATCGTGATGCAACTCATGATCAGAGAGGAATAACACCATGGGGCAAGTGTAAGATTTTTTAAAATATAACTATATAATTTGACCCCTGACAAGATATTTGTAGTGCAAACCTTTTATATCATTAACATTTGCCCGCTCGACAATGACCCATGATACGCACATATATCAAAACCCGACACAAGCCCACCTACATAATAGAAGACTAATCACGGGCAAAATCTAAATCAACTTTCCAGGTGCCTAAATAATGCTCAAATAGATTTGTATGTGTTATATAGCTTTCATATCTGGTTTCTGCAAATATCACAAGGGCCCAACATGTTTCACTCAGTAGGACACTTATTTATATGCATGGTGGGCATGTGACTCAAGGACACTAAAACAGAATGGTGGGGGAAAAAACATGACACCAGTGACTGCAATCATCTAATTCCAAACTAACGTCTTTATGGCTTCTAACCATTGGTTTTGGGTACAAAATCTTTGAACACAGTCTTCCATTTAGATTTTCGTAAAGCGGCTGTCCCGTTTGACTAAAATTTGTGATATTTCAAGTGTAGTATAAATCAAGACTTGGCCCTTTACCAACTTATAAATATCGGACACCAAAATATAGTAAATATGTAAACTTGGTGCTAAAACCAGTGATTTTTAATATGTTATGTTAATATTTCAAACTGTCTACATATAGAGAATCTAGAAATTTGACATGCTGACTTCACTCGACAATAACCTTTTTACGGCTGTCACTTTAACTATCTAAAAGCCTACGCTATAAGATACAATTTCCTCTATGATGCTGATTGAGAGGTGCCCATTTTAGAAGAACAAATACCATACCACTTGCTAGATTGGAATATAGGATATCTTCAAAATATGCAGCCACACAAAGTAAACATTGAACTAAACCACTTGCCAAATCATAGTTCATTATCAGTTGACGATAGATACAAAACCAAGGTTGACAAGAACTCCTATTTTCATTCAATAACCAATAGTATATATAGCATTCACATATGCTAGAATAAAAAAATATAAACTGCTTTTACGAGGTGAGTTTATTTTCAGTCGCAAATACATATCGCAAGCCAATACACAACTTAAAAGTAAAATAAGTAATAGTGATATAAAAAATAGAACAAAAAGATTTAAAAAAATAAGACACGCTTCACTGCAAAATTTTCACTGGAAACTCACCTTTCAAGGCTGTGATGTTTTCACTTGCTGTTTCATACTATTTTCCGTCTGAATATGAGAACCACCTTCCACAGGAAAATTTGAGCTCATCGTTTGATACTGTGCAGCAGATTGAGGTGGCATAGGCTGAGCGGCATAGTATAAATGTTGTCCTTGTTTTGATAGATCAGCAAACTCGTATGCGTAATTACCACCGCTACCACCAGAAGACGCAACTGCTTGAGACGGTTGTTGAATGTGTGAGTAAGCAACATACTGAGGCTGCGGCTGATGTTGATGTTGACTAGAAGGAACCTGAACAAGTTGAGGACCTGATGCACCAGAACTATTTGTTCTATACACTGGTGACTCAGGTTTACTTGCGGGTTGGACAGTTCGGGGTGTGGTAAACAGACTAGAAGGAGTCGGTACTTGACTATTAGGAGGAGCAGATATAGCAGGCATGTAATACACAATTTTACGCTGGTCAAGAGCTGAAACCGGAACATGATGTTGGCTCTGGGGCGGGTATATTGGGTAGTACGAAGCCATGGGAACAGCCCCAGACGGGTGGTGATGAATATACTGTGGTGGTGGAACAGCAGTATGAATAAACTGATGTTGCTGATGCACTTGAGGATGTTGTAGGTCAGTTTGAGTAGTCGTAGTAACAGCAGCAGTACTAGTTGACATTGAATAAGCAGAATCATGAATTTGTTGCTGTTGCATCTGAATTCTAGTGTTTTGATCATTGGTAACTCCATTGGGTTTGTGTAGGTCAGTTTGAGTAGTCGTAGTAACAGCAGCACTACTAGTTGACATTGAATAAGCGGAATCATGAATTTGTTGCTGTTGCATCTGAATTCTAGTGTTTTGATCATTGGTAACTCCATTGGGTTTGTGTAGGTCAGTTTGAGTAGTCGTAGTAACAGCAGCAGTACTAGTTGAGACTGAATAAACAGAATCATGAATTTGTTGCTGTTGCATCTGAATTCTAGTGTTTTGATCATTGGTAACTCCATTGTTGTTGTTATTAAAATATTGAGTTTGTGTAGCTGCATCCTGATATATAACAGACGGGTTTCGTCTTGATAACGGATTCGTTAGACTACCATCACTGCAGTTCATAACAAAATATACACTTCATTAGTCTAAACCTCTAAATCACACAATTTTCACTCGCGCATTTCAACATTCTGAAGTATTGGATCATCAAACTGTTTTTGTTATATATCTGTTGATTTGGAGCAAAATAAACAGTTCTCAAAGCAACAATCTAATCTTAAAGTGCTTATTTGACATTAAAGTATTAAAGTAGAGAGATTATGCCATAAAATATGCATTACCTTCATCAATATCCCTAGTACTTTTACATGAACTTAAAAATGTACCAAATTCTCCCATATCATACTGACACATTACTCAGTATGAAGTATGTCAATGCCGTTTTTCACCACATTGAGGTGATGACACCCCACTCAATGCGGTTTTTCAATGTGGTAAATACAACGCTCTTTAGTGAATATGTATTTTAGTGTTTGGGTAAATGCAGTTCTAGTGTGGTAGGGTGTGTTTGGCGAAGATAGTGGTAGCACTGTTTGTTTTGATAAAGCGTTTGGTAACATAGCTGTACAGTCATAATTAGTATGTGGAAACGCTAGTCGCTCGTAAATTCCACTAGAAGTAGCATTTTGATTTGGAGTGTTTAGAAAAAGTAGGAATGCTTGTTGCTTGTTTCCAAACAAGCATTTAGTGCAAAACGCTAACCGCTAGTTCCTAGTTGCTCCAAAACGCTCCTAAACGCTTACTACCAAACACACCCCTAGTTTCCGGTGTGGTTCTCATGACGAAACCTAGTGTTCCAAATATGATATCTAGGCATACTAATATACATTCACACTATTTTATAAATAACCTAAAACACATAATAACATAATTAAATCAAAACTTCTAAACAAAAAAAAAAATATACCTCGAAACCGAATCCGGTGAAGCCATATCAAACCCGGACGAAACTCTCTGCCCCAATCCATTACCCGAAACCTTCGCCGTCACCACAACCGGATCCTTCACCTCCTTTACCTCCCGTACCGCAACATAATTCACCTCCTCCTTAACCTGACCATTAACCTTCACAGGCGAATCCGGCACCGATCCAAACCCCGGCAACTCCTGTTTATTCACCTCCTGCACATCCTGCACCACCACAACCTTCTTCTCCACCTCCTTCACCTCATCTTCTTCCAACTCTAACAAAGAATTATCCGAACAAAACGACAAACAAGACGTCAACAACAACCTCCCATTAAGCCCTTGCACAAAAACCTCGTTACTCTTATCAGAACCTTCTAGAAGCACCGATCCAATAGACTTGACACTCTCAACAAACTCATCCCCCCTAACAGAATCCGAATTTCTCGGAAACAAAAATAACCGAATCCTACTATTACTACTACTATTATTACTAATACCGTTATATTCATCAATCATGTGTTCCAAATCTTCATCTGTACTAACCGAAATCAACGAATCCAAATCCTCTGAAGGCAACTGATACTTGATCAAAAACGACGATGAGTTAGCATCAAACGACGTCGTTTTGAGTATTTTTTTAACGAGTTTTGACAGAGAAGGAGGGTGATGGTTGTTGTTGATGTCGAGGGTGATGAGACGCGTGTCGCCGCCTATGTAGCATAGTGTTTTGTCGTGTGGGCGAGGGAGGATGTGGCCGTTGTAGCTGCAGAGGAGGCGGAGTTTGGGTGGCGCGTGGGTGTGGGGATGGGGATCGGTGGCGCGTGGAGTGTGTTCCATTGGGAGGAAGAGGGAAGAGGAGTTTGAGAAGAAGTGGGGGGAGTTGGTTATATAGTGTTGGTGTTTACACTTTTTTATAAAAAAGTGAGAAAGTAATTATAGGGGATTTTATAATGGTGTAAGTAACGATTTGATAATTACTAGTACTAGTTATGTATATCTTTGTTGATATTGATATTGTATAAACTATGTATGTATATATCTTGTTAAAGTTTTATTATTTTGTGATATACTATTTTGGTTTTAAAATTATTATCAACAAACAAAAACTATACAGTTTATCTGCTCTCACGCTACAAGCACAGGTGATGGCATTTCGAATGACACTTACAAGTATATCATTGGATGTTAATAATATTGTACGCTATTAGGAGTGTTTAAAGATATGTTTTTTGCAAAGCAATATTGATCTGATATTCTGATATTTGTATCTTTATTGATATCGATACTACGAGCGTGGTATATATCATGCTAAGTCTCATTACTTTATCGTATATCAATTTATTGTGTTTTAATCATATTTTTTTACTCTTTTTTTTTTTCGTACAACATTATAACCAAACATCATTTTTTATGACTTCAAAGTAACAAATGAAGTGTTGTTGACCAAGAAACTTTGGTCTAGCAAATACTCATGTAAATTATTCAACAAAAAAATTGAGATTCAAATCTCAAATGAAACAAGTGTGTGTGAGATCATATCATATTCATTGAGATTGTTAGTTTGTTTCTAACAAAAAAATATTATCCAGTAAAGATTTTGAGAAATATATTAAACTATACTCCACATAAAAACAAAAATTTATTCAACATAATAAAAACATCAAACATTTTATAACGACAAAATTGTTTACCGTGCCACTAAAATTGAATCCACACTCTCCACTTTAATAACTAAGAATATGAACTCACATTTTTGGTAATTTGTTACTAAATCAAATACTTATAAAACTTGTTAGTGATCGGTAATTTTGGCCTTTCTAGCAAATTCAGGCAGTTATAAATATAGGATAATTCCATATATACCCAATTTAAACATGAGAATGTCATATATACCCAAAATACAACTTTTGAATGCATGATGTACAATGCATTTAAAGCATGTTTTGGGTAAATATGACATTATCATGTTTAAGTTGGGTAAATATGGAATTGGCCCTATAAATATAATTTTGAACGATATAAGAAATGTATGATTTTGTCTGGAGGTGGTAAAATGTGCCAAAAAACAAAAAGATTAGTTAAATGAACAAATTTTAAAAAGATTTTGGCATATATAGCCTTATCATTTTTTTGAAATGGGCACATATAACCCATTGAAAACTTAAATGGGCACTAACGGGCATATTTTTTTCTCAATTGTAGAACATTACGACCGTTTTAAAGAATTTTTTATATATATAATATAATTAAGTTTTTTTTAATATAAATAAGATATTACGTTTAAGGAATTTATTTCGTCGTTTTAGGTATTTTATTAAGCGATTTGTATAACATGTGTCCATTTTGCCTGTGCCCGTTTAGCCCGTGCCCGTTTAAGCCCGTGTCCATTCTAGCCCGTGCCCATTTTAGCCCGTGCCCGCACAACCCGCCGGTTTTGCCACCTCTAATTTTGCCTTTCTAAAAATGTAGTTGAAGGTAAGTATTAAAAATAAGGATGGTAATTTGGGTCGTATTCAAGTTGGTGGGTTGACTGACGGGTTTAAATATTTTAATCTAAACCTGACCTATTTATTAAATATTCAACCCGAACTTGTTTAACCTCAAACCTAATTTGTTTATTTTTGTGTTGGTCTCGGGATTATGTTTCGTGTTGTGCGAGGAATTGCCATCTCTAATTAAAACCAAATAGGTTGTTGACGCTTTAAGAGCACAAGATATCGTGAATACCAATAACACGTTATTGGTATGTCACATCAGCGCCACATCATACACGTTCCAATAACTAAAACACTCTCCCTTATAACATACTACTAACATGTTATTGGGTCCCATAAAATACCCCACTAAAAATACTCACTCACTCACAATACACAAAAAAACCACTAAACATCACAAATGGCTTGAGCCATTGAAATGGCTCAAATACCTTTGGCTCACCAATGGCACCAAGTGATTGTATGGTTTAGCTCACTAATGGCATGAAAAATGAACCTTTGACATGTTAATAGCTCCCCATACTTTGTGCTCTAATGATCCAATATTATAAGAACCCTTAGCCGATTATATAAACATGAACTTTTTGGACCACCAATTATTCCTATAAAACTCTAGCTAGTTTAGCTTTAAAGACATCAAATGACTGTATGAACATGTCGTTGAAATTATCATCGTTCTTTATCAAATGATAAATACTTCCATTATGTGTGTCTTAAGTTGGGAATATTCTATGTGTTTCGTGAGATGTTAAGTGTAATTATATATCAATATTAATGGATGAGTAATGGATAATCTAGCAAACAAACATACAAAGATGTCTGTCTATACAAGTTTTCTATATAATTCATATCAAGTTTTTTATACAGGTTTTCTATAAACTGGGCGAGTATCCGCGTCTAGCGGTAGCGGTTTCTAGTGCAGATAATTAATGATTTGTGATATTGTGGTGAGTGTTTTGTGTAACGTTTAAAATAGAACGTGAACCGGTGAAAATGCAATTGCAAACGGTTGTACTATACGATAACTAAAGTCTAGACAAAATTCTTAACATCTATCAAACAACATATAAAATATTTAATGAAAATGAAAGTAAACATTACATCAGTTATGAGATAAAAACTAACAACACACGTTACTTGTCGCGTAAAAACTAACAAGGATGTGATTAATGGTGTCTTTGTTAAGAAGAACGCAAGTACCAAAATTAGCATGAATGTGATTAGCCCAAAAAAAATGGCTAATTTTGGCTATTTTGTAAAAGATTTAGGCACATTTAGCCCCATATTTTTTTAAATGGGCGTATTTAGCCTATTGAAAAGTTAAATGTGCACAAACGGACACATATTTTCTCTTAATTGTAAAACATTATAATCGTTTTTAAGAAAAACTTATACATATAATATATTTATATAACGACAGATCGTTTTGTATTAAAAAAAGTTTATGGGTTCTAAACAAAAAATAATAAAAGTTTGAAGATTTAGGGATTAAACATAATGTTTTGAAACCCGGTTCGACCTGGATGGTTCAACCGGTTGAACCGTTCCCATCGAAAAAATGGTCGATTTAAACCGAGTCAACCCGACAGGTTTGGTCAAAACGGGTCAAATTAAACAGGGTCAACCCACCGGGTTTGAAGCGTCCCGGGTCAACCCGGTTTTTTATATGTATTAATAGTTTCAAAGTTTCACTTTTTACTTTTTGGTTTTTCTTTTATATATAGTATATAGCAGGGTACCCGCGCGTTGCGGTGACGGGTACCCTGTGACGATTAACCGGAGAAATAGATCTCGATGAGACCTGATTCACCAGTTTGTATCGGTTTCAACGGGTTCTCTCTAGTTCATTTTCGGATGGTTGTTATTGGTTAGCCGAACCGGTGGCGACACCGGTTTCCAGTTGAACCCGTTGGTCTGGTCTGATTTTCAAAACTATATGTACCATCAAGTTGTTAGCTTGTATGAAGTTTTGTGTGTTTTATTAATTTGTATAATGTGTATAATAACATGTACTTTTCATTTTAGGGTGTTTTAAAAATAACATTAATTAGTGTGTTTAATTATTTTATATGGGACAAAGTTGGGCATTATCATCGTTGAAGGTCCAAAACTTGTGTTTTATACTCGTGACTAGTCCCTTGACCAGGATTGACATAGTCAACAAGAATTTTATGGCTTTACTTCGAGGGTATAATATACCATTCATAATTTTGACCCAACCTTCAACCCAGGGACTAAATGTGATTATGTCTACTAGCCGTTTCTTCCCTGATACGCTAGCATTTAATTTCGTGTGAACCAATACACCCACCCAACAAACAACTTTACCAATCATAATAACACCATTATCCAGAAACACGCTTCTACTGAAAATCGAAATCCGAATCTAAATCCTCATTTCCATAACTCAAAAGACCAACCCAACTTCCAACAATAACATGTCGATCGATCGTATTAGCAACATGCCAGATATAGTGATCAGTAACATTTTGAATCGGTTTCCTTTGTTAGAAGCGGTGAGAACCTCTAGTTTAGCGCGAAACTGGAGGTCTAAGTGGACTTTGCTCACCGATGTCATAGTTGATGAGGATTTCTTTTATTATTTAACATATGAGTTTGATGAGAGGCTTGTTACTAGACTCTTAAATCGGCTTATGGGTCCAATAAGAAAGTTTGTTTTCTCTGTAGAGCCAAGATCAATGCTTGGAAGAGACGACTTTCATTATGAAGAGATTCGTGATTGGCTCTTGTTTTTGGCTCAGCATGGAGTTGAGGAGCTGATTATTACAAACTGGTATGGTGAACGAGTTACGTTCCCAACCCAACTTTACTCTCGTAGGGAGTTGAAACATCTGGTACTTCATGTTTGTGCTATGGCTACTTTGGAATATTTTCATGGCTTTCCAAATTTACTGAGCTTAGAATTGATTCATGTCACTTTTCTAACTGGTACAGTTTGGGAGTTTATTGCTGGTTGTCCCTCACTTGAGTCTCTTAAAATGAATCGTCCTAGTACAAACGAGATGAGACTATGGGATATTGCAAAAGTTAGGAATTTGAAGAAGTTAGATTTGAGATTCGGTCTTTATAATGTTGTGACGACAATCACAACATCCGATATCTTTCACCTGACAAGACTTCAAAATCTTTAGACCCTTACATTGGATTTTGGTGATTACACGGTAAGAACAATTTGAGTTTTACACTTATAATTTTACAATATTAAAGAAATGTGTAATAGTAATGAAATTTAATCTGTAAAACTTGTTGTAGTTGATACATGAAGCTAATTCTAGGATGAATGTGCCCTTTGTATCCCTGATTAACCTTAAGTTGTCCGATGTTGATTTTGGGAATAGTGTTATGGTATCATTCATCATTGAAATGATTCGTGGATCTCCAAATTTGAAAATGCTGGATACCAGAGTAAGTGTAATGCTGTAATGCATATGTATCAAATAAACATTCCTAAATTTCCATGTTTCTGTATCTCAACACTATTTGATTTTTTAGGCTGCAAACACGCTTAGTGTTCTACCTTTGGAAAAAATTTCCAATGTTGTAGACAGAAACACAATCAGCCATGGCCAGCTACAGACTGTGGTGTTTCGAGCTTTTCCTAGAACAGAGCATGAATTAACTTTAATAAAGTTTATACTTGCGTGTTCCCGGTCGCTAAAGACAATCAATATCAAGCTCAGCGATAGGAGTCATGATGGGAATGAAAATATCAGGAAGAACTGGGAGTTGGCTAGGAAGTTGTTGAAACTCCACCGAGCTTCCCCCACAGCCGTAGTAGATTTCTTTGAGTGGTTGTAATTTATGTATGGGTTGAATACCCTGTTACAATTCATGTCGCAAAATAGTTTTGTATTTTGGTACATTATTTGTTTATATGGTTTGCTTAAAATTAGCTTGTTCATATGTTGTTGTTTGTGCGTATTGTATGTGGTTGTAGTTTATGGTGAATGGCTATTTTGTACGTAGTATTTGCATTTTGACTTTGTAAAGTCAAAATTTCAAAACCATTACTCAATATTTGACTTTGTAAAGTCAAAATTGCAAAACAATTACTCAATATTTGACTTTGTAAAGTCAAAATTGCAAAACCATTACTCAATATTTGTTTTGGAGTTTATTGATATGTTTTAGAAGTTTGACTTAATAAAGTCAAACTTCTAATGGTTTTGTGTTGTTTAATCTTCAACTAAGTTGTAGTATACGTAACTTGGCAACTTGAGGGACTAATTGTGTATTTTAAAGTGATTATTGGGCGGGAGTTTTGAGTATGACAACGGCAACCATGACAAATTCAGGGACCGAGTGTGAAAAAAAAGTCACTATTAGACCCTTGACCGTCTCTTACCGGAGACGCTATTTACTTGTGCACACCAACCGATAAACCCACTCACCACTTTTTCCACACACAAACAATTTCCAATAGAAGATTTCCCGATTTTGAATGAACTCATGGTGATTGATGGTTCATCCAAGTTGAATGATCGTATGGCTGTGTGGTTTGAAGAAGAGGCTGCACAAGAAGGGCTTTTGAAAAAGCTAGTTCTTCAGTGCATTGATCATCTGAAGAGGGGAATCATGAAGTGTAGGGAGCTTATCGAAGAGAACGAAGCTCTGGGACCTCGGGGAATAGCGCTTGACTATTTGGATGCGCTGAGGAAAATCCAGTCGAGGCACACACACCAACTTGTTCAATTCATACAGATTGTTGGTCAAACTGATGAAGCTATTCGTTTCAACGAAGGTTTTGTTAAGAAAATGGCTGAGCATAATGCCTGAATTTTGGGTTTTTCATGGGGGTAGATAAATGTGGTCTTTTGGGTGCTAGTTTTGGAAATATAGGTTGGTAAAAAGGGTATGTAAATTGGATCTTTTGTTTGGTTGTTGGTCTTGGTTTGATGTAGTTTTTTCTGATCTTGTAACCGACTATATTAATGATAAAATATCATCTAAGCTTTATGTATTTAATATGTTCTTGTATTGTGATATTGGGTGTATTTTAGTCTAATTAGTATCAGCAAAACCAAACATCCCCTTGTATCAACAAAACCAAACAGCCCCTTTTATCAGCAAAAGTTGTATCAGCAAAACCAAACACCCCCTTGTATCAGCAAAAGCAAAGGCAGTGGTTTAAAAATATGTGTTGAAAATGCTAATGCTTTAGCACTAAATCATAATGTATCATCAAACATCCCCTTGTATCAGCAAAACCAAACAGCCCATTTTATCAGCAAAAGTTGTATCAACAAAACCAAACATCCCCTTGTATCAGCAAAAGCAAAGTGTAACACCCCAACCCGGCAAGGGTAGAAGTGTCACATTCTGGTGTCATATCAGAACGTACAAATAAATTTTACAAGCAGAAACATTATAAAATAAATTACCAAGTCATATAACGGATGACTTACAAAGAAAATACAAAATCCAATATGTCTAAAATAAAATGAAATCCCAAACAATAGCCCATCAAAATAAATCCAAGATAGTAAGGTATCTAGGGTCAGTCCACTCACATAATCCAACTCTCAGCCCAATCAAGCCCATCTTCCAACCTAAAACCTGTCGCAGGAAAAGAAATGCGGCTGAGCTTAAAAAACCCAGTGAACAGATATAACAAAACGAAAGCTAAACAAAATCAGAGATACAAATGAAATAAGGAAACTGATAACAAGGTCGCAACGAAATGAGAACAATGAGTCAATGAGGATCCTACAGAAACACAATTATACAAATATCCAGAAAGAACATATAACAAAGGAGAACAAAGCAAGTAACGCATCCAGAACATACATATAATCACATATAAGCAAACAGACATACAAGCACCGAAACCAAATCAAGCATAACAGACGTCGCATCCACTCAACATAAGAATGGCATGCAATCAAATCACGAAATCAGAATATAAATAAGCCCATTGGAAAACTAAAAGCAAGCGAAAGCAATTAATTAAGAAGTGAGCATGGCAGTCAGGCAAGACAAATAACCCACAGTTTATAACATCACAGTATCATAACAGATATATAAGCGTGACAGGTCAACAAGTAGGAATAAGAACATCAACAGATAATCAATAGCCCATGAACACAATTAAACAAAGGGATCCATGATAAACAGATAAATCAACCGATTACACTCAAACATGATTACCAGGCCAATCAAGGTTCACATGATAGTAAGATAACATACATTCAGATGACAATAGTTAAATCATATAATCGCATACTAGTCATATCGTAGCAGGATAAACAGTAATCACATAGAACATGTAATAACATAATCAAATTCAATAATCATATCTTAACCCGGTACGTGAATGGAATGGTAGTAGGATGAGTCACATAAGGGTACAAAGTAACGGGCAATCAATACAGAATATGGTGCGTTGGGGTAAACAGACGTACAATATAGGTATATCAACAGTGTAAGGGTTGTCAGAAATCCATCCCGAGCCAACAATACAATACAATACAATCAATAGTGGCATTAGCAGCCCAATATCCAATAGTAGCCATTGTATTCGGAGGGGTGACCTCGGAATACCAGATCAATAGGAAGGGGAGGCCTCAGTAACTAATATGGAGTAGCTAGCTCCCAAACTGTGAGGGGGTGTATAGCACACACGCACCACATCACCAATACAATATCAATATCAATCCAATACAATACAAATCTAGGATGCATCCATACGCCCCTTCAGAACAATAGTGGCCATAACAATAACAATGAAGCGCGCATAATCAATACAATATAGGGACGGTGTGGAACATCACTCAACCACACTAGAGTCATGCCATTGGTGCATCAATGACACGGACATGGAACCCCCATGCCTAGTTAATGGCTCGGGTATCAAACTGACAGGTCAAAACAAAAGGTCCAAAGTGTGGCAATATATCAGTCATCATAATCAGAATTCAGTATCAATGGTTCCGAATTCAGAGGTTCATAGCAATAGTTCAATATCAAGGTCCAATATCAAAGGTTCAATATCAAGGTTTAATAGCACAGATTCAATAGCGCAGATCAATATCGACAGTTCAGTAGCAAAGGGTTCAATAACGGAAGTTCAGTAATAGTGGTTCAATAACAGAGGGGTCAATACAAAGCAAAGATTCAATAGCAATGGTTCAATATCAATGGTCAATAGCAAAGGTCCAATAGCAAAGGATCGATATCAACGGTTCAATGTCAATGGGTCAATATCAAAGAGTCAATAGCAAAGAAATATCATAAGCGAACAAATTCAAGGGATCAGAAAGTTAGGAAAATCCATACTAAAAAGGGATAGAATATCTGTACCTTAGCAAATGAAAGCGAATGGAAAAGTGAGCACGGAGAAATATCGTCACGCCTTCTTCAACGAATCTACACGAATTAATGATCAGCTTATTATTAATAACTTATTTTAAATCAGATTACTCGTTTTAGTTGACTTTCCATTTTTGTAACTTTTCATAATTAGTATCTTAGTGGCTTTCCGATTAAGCAAGATTTGTCATTTATATTCAAAGTTGACATTTAGTTAAGTTTAAGTATTCAAAATGACAATTATATATGAATTAGGGTTCATTTATCGCAATTTATAAAAGTCTAGGGTTTAAATGTCAAAAATCAAAGTTCTAACTTTATCATTTAAAACACAATTTAAAGTTTTCATATTAAGACTTCATGCATGCAATCTTCCCTTCATATAGTCCTAATATGAAAATATAGCCGAAGTCGTTTCGCAACCTATATTACTTGCTCTCATTACACAATCGATTTGGTACTTAAAAAGGGTGCGTTTTACTTATGAGAAAGGGGTCAAAATATGGCTACTAAACACGACTCAACGTGGTCACCAAAGCACGACTCCACAATACAACCCAACCCGACACCAGGTTGCTTTGTTCCGCGACACGACCATAGACATGACGAAAGCATACAAACGACATACACACAACACAAGTCCAAAACAGATTGCGTACATTCACCACAATCAACTCTCCATCTTAACTAAACTATACTTGACCCCATGATTTTATGTGATATAGCACCTGTTGGAAGGACACTAAACGCACACACAATGAGACAACCTTTAGACGAAATATAAGGAATATCACAACAGGTTTATGCATGGTTTGAATTACATGTTTTCAAGTGACCAATCATAGCTTGATACAAAAATTACACAACGTGACTAATGCATGCAAAGGAGGTCAAATAGATTCAAAATCTTAGGGAATGATATAAAACAGATTCAAGACCAAATCTCATGCACCCTTTATTATTTATTTTTTTACTTGACATACATATGTACGTATCATGAATTTTATGTAACAAACTATTTACTCTTTTGACATATTATTAGGTGATATTTAATTGCATTAAAATCATGTGCTTGGAGAAGCATAGATCACGACCCCAACTCAGGAAACAAAAGGAGAAAGCGAGGGGTTGATTTACCTTTGAGACGTGCAAAGGAAAGGAAGAAAATGAGGCTGAACGAAGCAAACCAAGCACCCTCTTTGCCTAGCCAACACTCACGACAGCAGCACCCCCCCAAACCAACGATACAACCAACCCAGCATGCGTTTTCAGCCTTGTACACGAAGCCTACGACCTTCTTCCTTGAATTTCCTCTTGGCGAAAAAATGGAAATGGGAAAAAAATGCCGTCACTTGTAATGTATTAGGGTTTTGGATGTGACTTCTCAGACCCAAATAATCACAAGGAAACGTACCTGATTTACAATTCATCATGTCCGCCACCCTGATAACTTCAGAATCATCAACCCCAATACCCATGAGATGAGACTTCCTAATATTAATTCTCAACCCCGAACTCATATTGAAACACCTGAGAATTCTGATCACATTCATAAGATTACTAACAGACCACTCTCCCATAAAGGAGCAATCGTCGGCGTAAAGCAGGTGGTTAATAAGCAGTCCTTTATTCGGAAATTCAAACCCTCTCATAACTTCCGACGACTGGGCATTCCTCATTATACTGGACAACCCTTCCATCACAATCAGAAAAAGAAAAGGAGAAAGAGGATCTCCTTGCCTCATACCTTTCGAACATTGAAATTCAAAAGTCGGAGAACCGTTAACAAGCACCGCGGACCTGGCAGAGGAGAGAATACCTTTGATCCATTTACACCACCTCTCCTTGAACCCCATTTGAACCATAATAGACATCAAGAATTCCCAGTTAACGTTATCATACGCCTTGTTGAAATCGACTTTAAAAACAAAAGCTTTGCTCTTACTTTTCTTCGCCCATGATATCATTTCATTGATAATTAACGGCCCGTCAATTATCAGCCTGTCTTTCAAGAAAGCCGATTGATTGACCGATATCACTTTGTCCAGGACCTTCTTAATTCTGTTAGCAATTACCTTGGAAACAACTTTACTGATAATGCCGACAAGGGTTATCGGGCGATAATCATTAAGGGAGCCAGGGTCTTTAATCTTGGGAATCAAAGCAATAAAAGCCGAACTACAACCGTGACTGATCTTCCCTTCCTCGTGGAACGTCTTCATAATATCATAGAAATCTTCTTCAAATAAATTCCAGTACCGTTTAATAAATTTAAAAGAAAAACCGTCGGGACCAGGAGCTTTGTCATCTCCACATTCGAAAGTAGCACGTTTTATCTCCTCCTTTGTGAATCTAGACTCAATATCTGAAGCCTCCAACTCTGACAGACTCGAAACCAGGTTGCAAGAGATATCAGGTCTGTTAATTTCATTCTCTTTAAACTTGGCTCTAAAAAAATCGAACACCATTCTCTTGATCTTCTTCGGTGTCTCCACCCACGTGTCCCCATCCATCAAGCCCGGAATAAAATTTGAAACTTTTCGATTATTGATGAGACCATGGAAATACCGCGAGTTCTCGTCGCCATCAACATTCCATCTAACTCTAGCCCTTTGTTTCAAATCCTTGTTTTTACTTTCTTCGATTTCAAAAATCCTTTTTTTGCATTCCGTCCGGGACCAAGAGTCTTGCTCGTTAAGATCATGATCCTCCAAATTAGCCTCGATTTCCTCGAGCTCTTTCTTACAAAGCTCCAATTCTTCCCCTTCCTTTTTGATCTTCTCATCTCTCCAAATCTTAAAATTGTTACGGAGGCTTCTGAATTTCTCCAGTAACTTAAGATCGGGGGGCCCCGAGAAAGAGAATTTACTAAGGGTCTCATTAACCACATCACAACAGCCCGTATGATCAAGCCATGAATTGAAGAAGCGGAAAGGCTTAGGACCGAAGTTACTTTCCATCGTGGACCATAGAATCGGATTATGATCTGAGAAAAGTCTAGGAAGCACCCTAAGAGAGGCATTAGGCCAATAATCCAAGACTTCTCTACTAACCAAAAGTCTATCGATCTTACTAAGCTTCTTCCCACTTTCATCTTCTTTCAAGTAAGTAAATTTACTGCCTTTCATCTCATACTCGAATAAATCGGCCTTATCAATGAACGAGTTGAATTCCCTGGCGTTATTAGACTTATATTTAGAACCTTTTCTCTCTTCCTTGTACCTAACCGAATTAAAGTCCCCCATCATCAACCACCAGCCCCCCTGCCTGTTTTTAACATCGAGTAACTCATTCCAGACCTTGACTTTATCACGGAATTTCTGAGGGGCATACACATTAGCAAAATATATCATGTTCGTACACCCCTTGACAACCCCTTTACAAATAAGAACATTATCCATTTTTATCACCTCAACTTTCTTAAAGATCGAAGGGTCCCAAATGCTAATAAGACCCCCCGATCTACCCGAAGGCTCTATTATGTCGAACTCCATACCTCTATTTCCCCAGTATTTCCTAATTCTGTCATCTAAAACTCCCCCCGTTTGAGTTTCTTGGATGGCTAAGAAAGAAACCTTTTCATTACAAACAATACCTTTAATCCATTTAGGTTTAAGATCTCCACCCAACCCTCTAATATTAATAGAGAGACAATTCATTGGAAGACGGGATTAATACCTTCATCTTCGATCGACTTAATAATCCCACTGGAATCCTTTGAGAGATTGATACCGATCGTCTTACCGATCTCCTTGGTCAAGCGGACCTCTTCTTTAATATTATCCGATTGGAGCTCCACCTTCTTGATATTATCCTCCCCAACACATATTGAAGTTTCAGTACCATTCTTTAATTCCTCTGGTGAGTGAAAGCTATTGTTAAGGTCAAAAGAACTCATATCTGATTGGTCCTTAACCACCGGCTCTTTCAATATTTTTGGATTATTGTCAAGGCCTAAAAGACCATCTAGCGAAAATGGGTCGGACTCCCTGGGTCTTTTCTTGGGCCTGCTGGAAAGCCCATCAAATTTATTAAACCATTCCTCTTTAAGTTTAACATTAAAGTCTTTTTTCTCTTTCTTGATATGAGCATTTGACGAGGAGAATTCGAACGAATCGGCCTGGCCCAACTGGATATTAGCAGTAAATGCGTTCTCCTGTTTCCCATGCATGTGCTCGTTTTCGTCTATTCTTTTTTCCCCATGCATAAACCTTTCATTCTCCTTTCTAGGGGCACTACATTCCCCTTCTTCCATTTCAGTGGATGTTTTACATTCCTTCGTGGTGTTTTTGCCGGAATCTTTCCACCCAGGACCCGCCGATGTTTCTCTAGAACTTTTGTGGATCACGCAATTTGGACTCCAATTAAAATTCTTTTCAGTTAACCAAATTTCGAACTTAATTCCTTTCCATGATAATAAGACTGTCTCTTTAACTTCCTTACCATCATCCACTAAGACCCCAACCCCTTCCACCGATTTGTTCTTCTCGTCGTCCGAAGAAGACGACACCGATATCACTTCCCCGACGAGTTTTCCAATATGGTTGTAAGTTGAAGCTGACGTTAAATGTAACGGGACACCATAGATCCCTACCCACGCTATCCTTTTGAAGGGTATGATTTGTCCCGACCACATCTCAACTTTAGAGAATTGGTTCTTCCACATCTTTTCATTGAGAGCAAACGCTTGGGCTGCCTCCTTACTAGAGAAAGATATTAGCATGCATAGGCCACCTACATAGCTCATCTCCATGTCTGGTTCTTCTAGCTCTCCCAGGAACGAATTTAAATTATTAAGAATGTTAAGATTCTTACACCAAGTTAACAAAGCCTTCCCATAGAGCTTCGTCATTGCTAATTCTGCGGAATCCATGTTAATGGATTTTTCGATAGGTTCCGACCTTCCTTTCTCTACTACGACATCCCTATATGAAAACCCAGACGACTTGACTCCCCAGTTGCCTCCCTTGCCGTTCCTGAATCCTTCCACTTTGCCTTTAACCCTCTCGTCATTATTGTCTTCCATCGACTTCCTTTTTAAAACAATACCGGCCTTTTCATTTTCATCTGCGTGTCTCGCCACGTTAATGGCAAGAGAGTGTCCACCCATCTTGACCGAGCTCATCATTTCTTCCATGTCCTTCCAGTTTTTAACCCCTTTGAAGCTCACAAAGCCAAATCTCTGCCCCTCTTTGTTTCTCCTTCTTGCAATGTAGACTCCCCCAATCTCCCCATATTCTTTGAGTCTTGTTGCTAGATCCCAAGGACGGCACCTGTCGGGAATGTTGGAGACGAAGAACTTTATCACCTTGTTCCTCTCGTCCTCCCGGTGGTGGTGGCTTCTTACCGTGTCTTTTTGTCTTCTCCTATGGCGTACCTCTTGCCATTCTCCTCTCTCTCTCCCTTTTTCTCTCTCACACATACTTAATGGCTTGTTTTTTTTGCTTAAAAGATAAGGATTTTGGAAATCGAAGAAAGTAAAAACAAGGATTTGAAACAAAGGGCTAGAGTTAGATGGAATGTTGATGGCAACGAGAACTCGCGGTATTTCCATGGTCTCATCAATAATCGAAAAGTTTCAAATTTTATTCCGGGCTTGATGGATGGGGACACGTGGGTGGAGAAACCGAAGAAGATCAAGAGAATGGTGTTCGATTTTTTTAGAGCCAAGTTTAAAGAGAATGAAATTAACAGACCTGATATCTCTTGCAACCTGGTTTCGAGTCTGTCAGAGTTGGAGGCTTCAGATATTGAGTCTAGATTCACAAAGGAGGAGATAAAACGTGCTACTTTCGAATGTGGAGATGACAAAGCTCCTGGTCCCGACGGTTTTTCTTTTAAATTTATTAAACGGTACTGGAATTTATTTGAAGAAGATTTCTATGATATTATGAAGACGTTCCACGAGGAAGGGAAGATCAGTCACGGTTGTAGTTCGGCTTTTATTGCTTTGATTCCCAAGATTAAAGACCCTGGCTCCCTTAATGATTATCGCCCGATAACCCTTGTCGGCATTATCAGTAAAGTTGTTTCCAAGGTAATTGCTAACAGAATTAAGAAGGTCCTGGACAAAGTGATATCGGTCAATCAATCGGCTTTCTTGAAAGACAGGCTGATAATTGACGGGCCGTTAATTATCAATGAAATGATATCATGGGCGAAGAAAAGTAAGAACAAAGCTTTTGTTTTTAAAGTCGATTTCAACAAGGCGTATGATAACGTTAACTGGGAATTCTTGATGTCTATTATGGTTCAAATGGGGTTCAAGGAGAGGTGGTGTAAATGGATCAAAGGTATTCTCTCCTCTGCCAGGTCCGCGGTGCTTGTTAACGGTTCTCCGACTTTTGAATTTCAATGTTCGAAAGGTATGAGGCAAGGAGATCCTCTTTCTCCTTTTCTTTTTCTGATTGTGATGGAAGCGTTGTCCAGTATAATGAGGAATGCCCAGTCGTCGGAAGTTATGAGAGGGTTTGAATTTCCGAATAAAGGCCCGCTTATTAACCACCTGCTTTACGCCGACGATTGCTCCTTTATGGGAGAGTGGTCTGTTAGTAATCTTATGAATGTGATCAGAATTCTCATGTGTTTCAATATGAGTTCGGGGTTGAGAATTAATATTAGGAAGTCTCATCTCATGGGTATTGGGGTTGATGATTCTGAAGTTATCAGGGTGGCGGACATGATGAATTGTAAATCAGGTACGTTTCCTTGTGATTATTTGGGTCTGAGAATAGGGGGTATATGAACCGCATCAAGAGTTGGGATTTTCTGATCGAAATATTTAAGAATAGGCTCTCTAGATGGAAAGCATCCAGCTTGTCCATTGGGGGGAGAGCCACTTCGATAAAATCGGTCTTGGAGAGCCTTCCCACTTATTATTTCTCGCTCTTCATTGTTCCGGTTAGTGTCATTAATAGTCTTGAAAGTATCATCAGAAGATTTTTGTGGGGAGGTGATAATGAAAAGTCTAAGATTCACTGGGTAGCCTGGGATAAAGTATCGTACCCTATACGGAATGGTGGGCTTGGTTTGACCAAATTGAAAGAAGCTAACGAGGCTATGATAGTGAAGTGGTTATGGAGATACAGGAACGAGACTGACAATCTATGGAGAAAAGTGGTAGATTCTGTCCATGATACAAAGAAGTGTTGGTCTCATATACCTTTTCGTCAAAACTATACTAGTGTATGGAGCAACATTGCCAAAGCAATTACCAAGTTGAAGGTGGGTGATGTGGGGGTAAATCAGTTGATAATAGGCATATGTGGTAATGGTAGAGATATCCGATTCTGGTTGGATCCTTGGGCAAGTAACGTGGCTTTCAAGGAAAAGTTCCCGGGTCTGTTCAAAAAAGAGGTAGATAAGAAATGCAAGGTCAGCGAGAGATATTGTAGAGACAGGTGAGGTTTTGTTCTTGGCGATATGGATCTTCTTGATAACGAGGTGGAGTTTGAGCTTAGGGGTATTTTTCGTGACTTGGAAGGTATTGAGCTCACGGAGTTAACTGATCGATGGGAATGGAAAGGAAAGAATCATAAATCGTTTAGTGTTAAAGGGGTGAAAGAAGTGATTCAAAGTCAGCATGACTACAACAACAGATTTGTCTTCAAATGGGCGAAATGGATCCCAAAAAAATGCAACATCTTCATGTGGAGACTTGGGATGGATAGAATTCCTACAGGTACCACTCTTAGAGATAGGAATTGTCTTTACGGGTCCGTTTCTTGTGCTTTATGTGGTTACGAGGAAGAGACTGCTGATCATTTGTTCAGCTCATGCGAAGTGACAATGGAAGTTTGGTATAGGATTGGTCGTTGGATTAACTCCCCTCCTCTATACATGTTTTCGGCTCGTGACATTTTCAACTTGCATAGGTGGGGAATTACGGATAAAAAGAAGAAGAAAACAATTAAAGGGATCCTTTTCATTACATGTTGGTTTATTTGGAAAGCTAGGAACTCAAATATTTTTGATAAAGATCCCATTGATGTTAAGCGAATTATTTTAGATATCATGGGGTTCGGTTTCTTGTGCTATAAAAACCGTGGGGGGAATTCTAGTTTAAGTTGGGGTAAATGGTGTAAGTTCAATTTGTTGTAATTGTGTTGCTCCTTTGGTGCCCCTTCGCTAGTTGGCGTTGGTTGGGCTTGTTGTGAATAATAGTAAACTTTCAAAAAAAAAACATATGTTCTAGTTACATTCAAATGTTTTGTTAACTTGTACAGGAAATTAGTTCCATATAACTTACAATGTGTTATAATTATTTGTAAACATAAGTGTAAGTTGGTCATTAATATCTTGCATAAATCATTTATAAGTTAAGTGTTAAACGTAGTTAACGAACTTGACGTGTTTGAAGAATTTCACAAATATTAGCTTGAGGGGCAAAATGGTCATTTAAGACGTTTACGATTTTTAGGGTTTTACACAAAGGCAGTGGTTTAAAAATATGTGTTGAAAATGCAAATGCTTTAGCACTAAATCATAATATATTGACAATGGTGTATTGTTTAGGAAGAAATTGGTTTGGTGTTAGTGTTGACAGTGGGACTGAACACGCCCAATGTCTCAAATTGTAACATCTTGAATTTTGACTTACCCAAGTCAAACAATTTTATGAAAAGCAACAAATTGTAACTTACTATTGTGGTATGACTTGGGTAAGTCAAACCTATTAAGAAATGCAAAACGATTTCAAGCAGATACAATGCACAACCAAACACAATTACTTACATAAGAACCCAATTTTTTATTCATCGATTTCATGTTCTCAACAACTACAAAGTTTCCTATCATCTAAATATACACTTAGCTAGACCCACAACTCTCCTTATCATCCTTTTTCCTTCTTTTCCTTAAGATATTTAAAAAAAATTCCAAATTTTTAATCCTTTCTCCCAAATCGTTAAACTTTGATAACACGATGTCAGCCTCTTCCTTCTCCTTCTTAACACCAAATCCTTTTCATTTGGGCAGTCTTCTTTCCTCAACGAACACAACAAATCCTTCCTCTTATCGTTTTGTGCCATTATAGTTTTTTTTTTTGCTTTGGGTAGAATGTGTGTTGCTTGTATTTTAGGGTTCAATGTTGTGTGTTGCCGGTACTAATATGGTTGAAGGTTGGGTTAGATTTTAACTATGTTGGGTCAAAATTGTGAATTGTCTATTATACCCTCGAAGTAAAGCCAGAAAATTCATGTTGACTATGTCAATCCTGGTCAAAGGACTAGTCACGAGTATAAAACACAAATTTTGGACCTCCAGCGATGATAATGCCCAACTTTGTCCCATCGCGATGCACATGAACAAGTTTAGGGACCAACGGTGTATTTTAGTCTTAGAATTATGTTGTAGCTTATTTAAATTGTACATTGTGAAAATTTTATTGTACTTTTTAGTAAGGGATGTTTTAATTGGTTGTTTTTAATTTGGTAGCTATGCTTTTAATTGGTTGTACAATGTGAATAAATTATTGTACATTTAAGTAATGAGGTGTTTTAATAAAAATATTAATTACACAATACATTTCTTTCACCTTTGATTCTCAACTTTTCACTTTTCAATGTTTGACCGTTTTTCTATTATATGTAGTATAGATAACATTAAATTTTATTTCATGGGTAATGCAATTCAATGACGAGTATGTTGTCGTAGCAGTGTCGTAACTGCGTTAGTGGAGGTTTTGTGCAAAACTACTTATAAGATAACGAAACATGACTATTATAAATATATTGTAATGATCTAGCTTTAACTTTTATGAGTTTTTCATCACTCTTGCCCATTTGAAGTAAACTTTAACAAATATTTAGAACAAAATTTCATATATCGTCAACATTTTGATGTTAAAATGAATTTTGAGGCTACAACTATATAATTGTATATATATTTTGATGCCTTTAAAACTTTGAGGCTCTGTGCGGTAGCACACCTCGCACACTCTCGTATACGACTTTGTGTGATAGGATATTCAAGTTGTCAAAAGTTGTTACAGATCAATCATTTCTCCAAAAAGTTTTAATTAGCGGTAAATTGTTAAATGGTGCATTATTTGAGTGACGAGTCCGACACTTTCCGAAGCATTTAGCTTTAGATAAAAAGCATATATTAGTCAATAGTTGTGATTGAATCAAAAACCTGTAATTTTAAAGTTTTCAGTTACCAATCAGCGTTTACGGTAAAAGATTATACAACTGTGTCAATGCCCCAATAGTATCGATCAGCCATTTACTTATGCGTTGTAAACCGTATGCAATGATTAGGGTGGTGACAGTCATGATCTCATGCCTCATCCATGTCTTATTACCCACCAATAATATCATTCCACCTCATTCATGACTCTTTCATTCCTCACCATACTTTTTTAGTGGCAACCATGATCCCATGCCTTATCACCCACCAATAATACCAACGGTCACAACATTAAAGCACCAACTACTAGTTTTTGCAACTCCAACGTCTATGATTCTTCGATATACAATGCCAAGCTTGTCCATGATTCATCCATGCCGCGCCAGTGGCAACGGTGTTACCGAGCGGTATGGTTCATGCCGAAGATTCATACCGAGCCAGTGCCACCACCCTTAATCTTACAATAATCAACTAAATTGGTTGTCTTTAAGAGACTTTAGACCTTTTACCAAACCAAACAAATATCTTATAACTTCATTTCTCATGTTTATGTCAGATTATCTTTCATGTTTATATGTTTTGAGTTGAGATCAACATACATCACAAGTTGTTTAAAAATTCAATGAATAAATATTAGTTGTTCATTTTTTTTTTCTTTCTTTTTATCAAAACTAAAAACTCATTTTTCAACTTTTTTTTAAATAAATAATTTTGAAAACGGTAAATCATTAAGCGACAAACAATACGCTATCACGACAAGATTTTTTTTTATCTTTTAGTAGATTGGTACTTTGATATACTCTCTAATAACTTTTTTCGAGTCCATTTTAGTGCTAAAATTTACACCCTGAAAAATCACATGTAATTTATTATTTTAAAATCACGTATAATTTCATAAATCACATGTCACATGTGATACTCATAAATCACATGTGACTTTAGAAATAACAGATCAACTCTAATTTTATAAATTATATGTGATTTTTCATTATGTAAATTTAGGGTTATTAGACAAAAAAGTTACTAAAGTTTGTGAAAAAGTTCACCTAAGTTACTATTGTTTTTTTCGTTACAAAGAGGTAACCAAAGTAAACGGGTTTAGTAATTGGGTTACTCAAAGATTAAAAAGTTACATAAATGTTACTGCGAGGGTGGGCTACCGGCTGATAGCCGGTTTCATGGCCACGTCAGCCATGTTACCGTTTGGGATTTTGTTTTTTTGGATTATTTAAGGGTAAAATACCCCACCAACCCCAACATAACACTTTTCCCCTTTTATTTCTTCATCTCCAAAATAATTAGGGTTTCAAAAACCCATCTCCACCCAAATCCAATTATCTACAATTCAATAACAAAATGTCGATTCTTTGTGGCTGTGGTGAACTAGCAAAGTGTCGTACATCTTGGACACAAAACAACCCTGGACGAAGGTTTCTTGGTTGTCCTAACTTCATGGATCAAACAAGAAATTGTAACTACTTTAGGTGGGTTGATGGACCTTTACATAGTCCTTGGTATCAAGCAATCATGTATCAGCAACATGCTAATTTGGTCAATGCACAAGCTCAAATTGCTCAAAAGTCAAGAACCGCATTCTACAATAGGGTTTTGATTGTTGTCATTGTTGTGATGTTTATTGCTAGGTTTATTTAGGTGATGATGTAGTGTTAGACTATTGGGTTGTAAGTTATGTAATGGTTTCTTTTGGTAAGGGTATGTTATCTTTTGGTAAGGGTCTGTTAGTATTGTAGTATGGGTAGGGGATGTTATCTTTTGTATCAGATGTAATCAAATGAAATGGCAAGAATGTAAGTGTTTTAACTATGTAATGAAATGAACTAGTTTACATATGAGTTGCAAAATTGGACTACATGAGGTAGTATGCATACTGCATACTGCAAATGTTAAAAAGAAATATGGCAAAATTGGATAAATGATACTAAATATGCATACTGCATATACATAACTTGCATTAACAGTTGATCAAAGTGTTTACATATGGAAATTTTACAAAATAGCCTCACAAGCGGCTTGCCATACAAAATTAGTGGCAGTTATACTGCATATCAAGTCAAGTTATACTGCATATCAGCAAGTTACCAAATATCCTAAAGTGGTTACATATCAAGTCATATGGCAGATGTACAAAATAGCCTCACAAGTGGCTAGCCATATTTAGTCAAACTTTTTGTGAGTCTACTCCAATGAAATTGCATCATCTGGAGTTAACCCTGGTCCAGGTGATGGTGGCTTGTGGAACTTTAGATGCTTGATCCTCTCAGATTCCCTCCTTATGAACACTGGTGGGGCTTGAACTTCTTCTTCCATGCTTGTTGTTCCTGAAATTCACTTGTTTCAATTGCTGCACTGCTTGATGCCTTTTTCCTTTCTTTAGCTTGCTGCAAATTTTATTGTGCAAGTCTTCTCACAAGTGGTTCCTGCATAGGCTCTTGTTCAACAAATGGTTCCTTTTCTGGTGCTTCAGCATGGATTCTACAATCTTCAGGTGTGATTCCAATGGGCCAAGCTGGAACAGGTAATCCCTGAATGTTCTGCAAATGTTAAAGACACAAATGTAACTAATGTAATAATCTTAATTTTATAAAACAAAAAACAAAAGAATTACTTACCCCTAACATGGCTTCTCCATCCACTGGATCCCAAGAAACTCCATAACCTAAAGGCTTCATTCCACCAGCATACCTGAATGATCTTGAACCATCTCCTTTTCCTCTGCACCTAACAATCTTTCCATTGATGGTCCTAAGCCTAGTGCTACTACTACCACCAGATTCATCACTTGCATTTCCACCTCTAACTTGCACTGAACCACCACCTCTGATTCTCACACCACCACCTTTGATTCTCACACCCCCTCTATGATTCACTCTTACTGGACTTTGTATCTCTGGTGGTGTCATCTCAAATCCCACTGGAGGTGTTGAAATTTCAACTGGTGCAGACCCAATTATTGGTATCTCATCTGCATCACCTTCTACATTTGTAGAAGGTGTTTGTGCAGACCTTTCCTACTAATCCTACTCCTATTTCCACCATCTCCCTTCTCAAAAGCATCCCTTTTTCTCTTATATCCTGGTCTTCCAGGCATTCTTCTCTTAATTGGTGGTAATGGCTTCTGATAATCAATTTCAGGCCATTGATCCATCCCATTCATACTTTCAATGTATGGAGTATAAGCAGCCACATACTTCTCCTTACTATACCAATGAGCTACATAGTCTTCTGGATCCTTATGTAGAAAATAAATAGCTGCAAAACCATGTTCACATGGTATCCCATTCAGCTGCCAACTCCTACAACTACAAGTCCTCAACCTTTCATCCACCTTATAAGCCTCATAACCATTTCTAACCTCAAACCTACTCTCACCACTTGGAACCACTTTCCAATGCCTACAGTTAAATTTACAACATTTTTTAACACATATGATATAATTAAATTTAAAAAGCATATATGAAATTAGAAGAATGTAATGAATATACCTGTGTTTATCCTTTAGAATCTCAAACTTTTTTCTAATGTTTGGGCAGATCCTATCAGTCCACTTTGGATGTTTCTCCCTCATCTTTTGCATCCTTTCCATCATACCCACTCTGATATCCTCCAACATATTGGTAATTGGTTTTCTTCTAGCCTCAACAATCAGTGAATTGAAGCACTCACTTATCCCATTCTCCACTGCATCACAACACCTATCAGTCTTAAAAAATGCTCTACTCCAGCTTTCAGGGTTTCTGTCCATAAGATGTTTGTGTGCTTCTTTGTTGTTCTGTTTGATACAGTTCATCACTTGATGAAACTTAGCAGGATAACTTGCCTTGGCTGCTTTCCAAAACAGGTTTCTAAATAGAACACCTGTGAACTTTTTCCTAAAGTTAGCATATATGTGCCTTGCACATTGCCTATGCTCAGCTAAAGGCATCACATCCTTTGTAGCCTCAATAATTCCCTGAAAACCAAAAAAAGTTAAATATACTTGAAAGAATATAAAATACAAATCATGCAATGTTATAGTGAATGTACCTTGTGTTGATCTGATATGATTGTCAATCCTTCACCAGCTTCCATTCCTAAGTCCTCAACAAGACACTTCATAAACCAACTCCAATTCTCCTTGTTTTCTATACTGACCACAGCCCAGGCTATTGGATATATCTGATTATTTCCATCTCTACCTACAGCTGATAACAACTCACCTTTGCATATTGTTTTTAGAAAACATCCATCAAGCCCAATTACTCTCCTACATGCTGATAACCAACCTTCTTTCAGAGCTTTAAAACATACATAGAAACAATTAAAATAGTTCTTCCCATCAGTCATTGTGGTGACACCAAGCTTACAAGTAGATCCCTCATTTGAACTAAGTACCTCAGCTGCATAAGACCATAACATCCCATAGTGATCTTCTAAACATGTCTCATATTGCTTTAAAGCTTTGATTTTTCCCCTTCTAGCTTGACTTATACTAATTTTGCATTTATACTTTTTAAGTACTAAAGCCACAATGTCCCTAACTTTTATACCAGGATTAATCAAAATCTTTTTTGCATAATTTTTTGCAATCCAGTTACTTGTTATCAGTGTACCATACTCATAAGACCTAGAACACACATGTTTATCAGTGAGTGTTTTGATTTGAAAAGACTTTTCTTTTTGCATCCAAGATGCCCACAACCTGAATGGACATTTCTTTTCTTTATCATCTCTTGAACATTTAGCCATGAGTCTCTTAGGGTTGTTAACCTCATAGTATAACTTGTACCCATTTACTAATGCATAGAAAGCAAGCATTCTCTTTAGTTGTTCAGGACCCTCAAATCTTTCACCTAACTGTGGTCTCATGGACTTCCATTTGATATCAGGATCATGGACAGGCCAGTGATCACCTAACTTATCTTCATCATCTTCAGGGTCAACATGCACTAATTCTTTTTCAGCAAAGTCCTCTCTAGGCAACCCATTGAAAACACTTGTCAAAATATTCTCATCAAACATCTTAGAGGCTTTTTTCTTAGGTGTAGGGTCTCTTTTCTTAGTCCTAGTAGCTAAGACTTCTTCCTCACCTTCAGACAAATGGTCAATAGATGCAGTATCACTTTCAGTCTCACTACAATAATCATACACATTATAATCATCATCCTCTAAATCACTACCACTATTAGTCAAAGGCTCATCATTTCCTCCTACATTGTGCTCACTAGTTGTGGCATTCAGTTCAAACTCCTCATGTGAGGCATATATGTGCAACACATTGTCATTCTTGACACCACATTGGACACATTCATCAAAGTGACTGTCATATTTTATGGCTTTTAATCCTAAGTGAAACTCTAAGCCAGGCACCAAATAAAACAGAGACTTCACAGGACTGGTAAATTCAGTTTGCAAAAGTTTTATAAAACGAGGTAAACCTAATGAAACAAGATCAACATTAGGTATTTCAGAAAGCATTTCATAGTCATATGAGAGAGGATTTCTTACAAACACCCCACCCCGATGATACTTATAAAAAAAGATGAAGCTGGAGATTCCGATTCCATCTGAAACAATATAAAACAATAAAGATTGTTAATTTTGTTAAAAAAACCCTAATTATTTGTTACGATTAAACTATGACTGGATAACTTAAAACAAGAATAATTAATGTCCAAAACTAACCTTTCTTGGGGTAGATGCAAACCCTAATAACACTTGATTAAATTAATTTGGATTGATGTTTTTGAGAGAATATGTAATCGAAAAGGGGGAGTGATATTGTTTTGTCGGGCGAAAATGAAATGAGATCTGATTTGGGGACCCTTTATAATAGTCAAACCCTAAGTCAAGATTATTAATAAAAAAAAGGAATAAAAAATGCCACGTTGGGAATGTAACCGGTATCACAAGGTTAAAACATTTTCAGTGACTTAAGTAACCGGTGACTAAACTTTGGTTACCTCTTTCTAACGAAAAAAACAATAGTAACTTAGGTGAACTTTTTCGCAAACTTTAGTAACTTCTTTGTCTAATAACCCGTAAATTTAACACTAAAAAAAAACTCTAAAAAAATATATAGAAGTGCCCCTATATATAAAAGTGATTGTCGTGATAACATGATTCGTTTCGCGTAACGATTAACGATTTGTGAGATATTTAGTTTAAAAAGATTTGAAAACGGTTTATTTTAGTTTGATAAAAAGTGAATGGGTAGCCTTTGTTCATTGAATTTTTAAATGATTTGTGATATATGTTCAACTTTTGTTTTCATGTTTTATGGGTGAGCACAATTTAATGGACGTGTAGAATTACAGATTGTGATAATCTTTTTTCAATTTAACGAGATAAATATGATTTCAACGACCATATCCCCTGATTTTACCACATATGTTTTAAGATATACTCATAGCAACATTTGATTTCATATATAATCTACCAAAAATAAATTATTATGTTAATTAATTTTGAGATTACATACTTTGTTAATTATCTTTTTAGAATAGCAACGTCAAAAAAAAAAAAAAAAAAAAAAAAAAAAAAAAAAAAAACTCCTTGATTTATATGTTGAAAAAATGATTAAGTAATTACATGTTTTTTGTTTGGTGTGACAAGAAAGAAAACTCAGACCGAAAGGCAAACAAAACAAATACATCTATATCTCGCTATTAAAAACGTGTAAGACATTAACGTTTGGTTTGTTGCCAGGAATGACAATGGGTATCGGATTTGGAATGAGGTGGAATGATAATGGGTATGAAAAAGTGTATCATTACGATTGTTTATGTTTGGTTGATAAAATATGGTATGAAAAAGTGTATAGATATTTTAATTTTGTAGTGGAAAAAAGAGGGGTCCACGGGAATAGATTTCATAGACACCAAATTAGTGTGTAATGAATCTATAACTATGATATACCCACAAACACCGACTATGACTTTGAAAGTCATAGTCCCATTCCCATTAATGCAAACCAAACGGGGATATAATTTTTGTGGTTCATTATATTCGAAATGGTCATTTTAACAACAACGATAGTCAAAAAACCAAATTAACACTCATTTGAACATGTCAATGCTTACCCTAAGTTACAAAATGTACAATCATGGCTTTTGAGTCCCAAAAATAAGTTAAAAGAATCTCCACTTGTTATACTTATTAGGGGCATGCTTATACGTTAATTATTGTGTTAATATTACCTTTTTTTTTTTTTTGCTAATAAAAGATATTGCTTATATTGTTTTTGTAGTTTTATACTTCGGAAACAAAATTTTGTTCAAAACAAGTCAAGTCTTATATGGACTCAATCCTACATGGGAAGTTGATAGATGACTTTGCCGAGCTCATCAGTGCCGCGTTGGGTATTCTCAACCTTTGGCCTTTTCGTAAGTCATTCGGTGCACTTATCGATGACTATGTCAAATAGTAATGTCATTTGATGAGTTTTTTTTTGTTTTTCTTTTTCTTTCCTTCAAAAAACGGCAAGACTTGAACCCACAACCAGTGATCTGTCACCTCTTAAGTTTTTTCGTTTCTATGATTTCAATCTTCCAACTTCGTTGAAGTTTCAATAAATTATATATAGTAAGAAAACAAAAACAAGAAAAGATGATTAAGAATGAAAACAAAATACATAAACATACACGTATATTTTGTCCTAAAGTACGCAAATTTATATTATATTTTTGCATAAGTTGCAGCTGTCATACACATACACGTACGCATATATATGTGACAAGAAATACATGAACGAATAATAAATCTAATCTATATGGTGAAGTAGTGAACCAATTACAGTAAAACCTCTATAAATTAATAGTGTTGAGACCGAGATATTTTATTAATTTAGCGAGATATTATTATATCGATAAATTAATAATTTATTAATTTAAAGAGGTTTTACGTATGACCATTAAATTTTTAAGTCTAATAAACTAGCTAGTTGCAATGTATACTCAATAGAGACGAAATAAATTTGAAAAACAAGTTCCAATTAACATTCACACTTTATGAATATAAAATTAACCCTTTTTGTTGCAATACGAGAAGACAACGTACCAACTATTTAGTGCAATAAGGATATTTTAAGGTCAACTCAATATAGATTTGAAGTTCAACAAAAAACAAGTGACTGTGGATTCATTTTCTACTAAATAATCTTAGGATTTTGAAGTGCATCTCTCTCACACACACATACATATATAAATATATATGAAATTTTTAGTAATTATTAATTTATAGTCTCGTTGGGACTAATATATATACACTGGGGTTTCAAAAAAATTATTATCTTATTATTTTATCGATTGGGGTCTAAATTTGTACTGGTCCCAAGTTGGGACCGGACAAATTATTAATTTTATCGAGGTTATTAATTTATCGAGTATTAATTTATAGAGTTTTTACTGTAATAAGTTATACACATGTCACATATGTACGATAGCATTGTTTAATCCTAACTTTATTTAATCATGTACGGGTATATTCTTTTTTATAATGAGATCAATAATTTGATCGTCTGGCATAGTGAGAGGGTAACCCCAAAATGTGGTTAGGTTTAGATTCGAATATATTATATGGCGAAAGTGTGCGAAACATATAAAAAGTTTAGGTCCGAGGTTTTTTTTACCTTTTGCAATTAACTAATCTGCAAACACTTGAACATAACGCAACATGAGAGGTGTTTGTTTAAGTTATGCGTGGGGCTTATGGGCTTATGATATCTATTTTGCGGCAAAGCTTCAATTTTCTGATTTATTTTAAAAATTCGTTGGCTTATATAAGTTTTTAATAAACCAACGAGTTTCAAAATAAGCCGGAAATTAAGGCTTATAAAAATAAGCCGAAAAACAAATGAGCTCTTAAGCCATATAAAAGCTTAAACAAACACCCTCATATGTATGTCTTAACTTCGTACATTGATTACATGTATATATATACACGAGCTAAAAAAAGAAACATAAAGATTACGAACACAACCAATATATTCGTGTTTCTAACAAGATAATATGATATAATATAGAAATTGTCAACATTTGTGTATTGGATAGCTTACATGGCTAGGCTGAATCTAGTAGTATTATTTTGTGACTATAGAATATTCAAAATTTTGACTCGAATAAGAACACCTTTATTGAATCCTCTGGTTTGTTCAAAAGTGACATATCACACTTTTAATTGAATCAATGTCACTTTGATATAATAATGAAGGAACCAAGATTGCTTATTTTAACTTCACCTTGCATAGATGTTTTTAACTTGTTTAGCTATTTTGGTAAATCCATTGACTTACTAACATGTATGTGACTATACATAATTGGAATATAAGCCCAATTTCTTAGCTACATAGTAGAGTAGATCATGTAAGCCCAATTACTTTACAAAGACAAAAGTAGAGGATAAGTGGACATGGTTAAGGCCCAAATAAAAACAACAAACAACTGAACAAGTTAAACATCATCACAATATCATTTTTAAAACAAAAATGCGAAAAATAAAAAGGATTTTAGCCACACTTTTTAAATAGAAGTGAAAATTTTAAAAAAAGATGCATCTATTTTTATATGTGCATTTGAAATTTATTGTTATAATTTTTCTCACTATTATCTTTTTAATTTTTTTTCTCATTTAATCCTAACTCATCACCTAAAAATGAGTTGAGCTCTAGAAAACAAGTATTTAAACTTATTTTTGTCATACTATTTTTGAAATTTTTTGTGTACCTTACTTGCTTACCTTCACAAACAATCAAAAATTTCTTGATACATGCTAGGATAATGATACATTGAGATCCCTAGTATCATCTATTTGTCATTAATACCTTTTTTGACATTATAACAAATAATCTATGAAATGTCAAATACATTACCATATAGTCAAACTACATTGAATGTTATGATAAGAGTAAGAGTATATATAACAAAGACACGAAAGGAAAAAGCTGTATCGTTAATATGGTAACATCATATATAGGTTGGTCCCTTCAATAAAACCGTTATAAGTCACAAATCATGTTTAACATTCAAAACCAAGAAATTACATAATAATGTTGATGCTTATACAAGTCCTTTTTTTTTTTTTTTTTTTTTTTTTTTTTTAAATAAAAATAAATAAATAACATGACTGAAACAATTACGATGATGTGGATAAGACGTTACTTACAAGATTTAAAAGTCACTTCATACAATTAGCAAATAATGAGTCATGATGGAAATCCAAGTAAAAGAAAGATGCTTCACGTCAGTGAGAGATTAAGACTATGTTTGGCGCGCAGCATTTTAGAGCTTTTTGGGGCAATGAGTTTTTTTATTTTTATTGTTCGTTTGGCAAAAGAGCGGTGATCTTTGCTATTTTTTAAGAAAGCTCATTTTTCCAATGCTTCTTTAAGAAGCTGTGAGCGGTGAGCTGTGAGTTATGGCTACTGCTCACACCTCACTGCTCACAGCTACTTTTACCAAACACACCCTTAAGGCTTCTCGTCATAGAAAATTAACAAATGTAAATGATGAGTTCCACTTTCTAATAAAATAAAAACGACACGTCGGTTTAGGAAAAAAAAAAACTTGATCGCATAAAACTTTACTTCGGTCTAGCAAAAATATCCCATCAACTTTTGAACACGTGTCGAAAATTATATAAAACCGCACAATCTATCAGTCGTACAAAATAAAATTTAAAAAAATGGGCAATTCCATATTTACCCAACTGAAACATGATAATGCTATATTTACCCAAAACATGCTTTAAATGCATTGTAAATCATGCATTCAAAAGTTGTATTTTGGGTATATATGACATTTTCATGTTTAGATTTGGTAAATATGGAATTATCTGTTACATAATGATAAAACCCCTAGGTTATGATTATTATTCATGCACATTATATAGAGATTACATGAGTAAACCCTAATGGACCTTAAGCCCACAGACCGGGCTTGGGCCGATTACCTCTAATACTCCCCGCAGTTCGAGCGGCGAAATCGCGAAAGCTCGAACTGGAGTAGTAAACTAAGAAAACAAAATAAAGCAATAACTAAAATAAAACGGGATAACCCAAAGTATCCCCTATTCTAATTTTTTGTTTACGGATAACCAAAGTATCCGAAGGATAAACCAAAGTATCCCAAACAGTCGTCTCGGGAATAAGAACCCTAGATTCGACACCAACAAAAGTCGTCTCGGGAATAAGAACCCTAGATTCAAGACCAACAAAAATCGTCTCAAGAATTAATACCCTGGATTCGACATAAAACAAACAAACAAAATAATAACCGGAACCACATCTTTCAATTCCATGTCAAGCGTGTACCTAGTTGGCATTATGTGATTGTACATTCAATCAGTAACAAACAATGGTTGTGGTGGGAACATAAAAGAAAAATTAATACTCCTTAATTAGTACAGAAAAGACGAGCAATATGAGATTTGGTTTCGGAATTTGATGTGTTTTTCTGAATGTTGTGTTTTTGTGATTAGGGTTTGACAGGGTGGTTTAGGGAGGCGGCTCAACATAGGTGTGAGGACCAGACCCGCTCTGAAACCATGTTAGATAATGATAAAACCTCGTAGGTTATGATTATTATTCATGCACATTATATAGAGATTACATGACTAAACCCTAATGGACTTTAAGCCCACAGACCGGGTTTGGGCCGATTACCTCTTATATTATCCCTTAAAAAAACTATTTTTTTTTAACTTGAAAGTGAACCCAAAAATAAAAAATAAGCCATGATTTTGAAAACTTGTAAAATAGTCAACTCCACCGTTAGATTGGATGTAACCTGGCTAGATACTTCAAATATAAATAACACCTTTAAAAACGATTAAGTAAAAGGTGGTTTTTAATTACGTCTGTTTGATTAAAAAAAGCTTTTTAGTCACAAAGCCACAATTTGTTTTAAAAAAAAAAAAAAAAAAAAAAAAAAAAAAAAAACAACACTAATTTGATTATTGATTTTAATACTCGAAATTGTAGTATTCATTTTGAATACGAAGCCATAGAAAGTCTCGCAAGTAGGTGTCGTGACCCTTGCTATATAAATTAAAAAGTTTGTCAGCAAACAAGGTTAAAACTTAAAAACTTAAAAGAATAAATAATTTTATTAAACTAAAATACCGCTACTTATAAAAGACAACACAATCTTTTAAATTAATACGTATTTACAATTTATACAACCAACTTTCTTTACTCTCATTTTCCTTACACTCATATATACATAGAAAAAAATTATACACACAAATTAACGTTACTATAAAGCATCACCGCTTTATGCATGTTATCGTCTAATATCCTAAAAAAGGTAGCTAGTTTAAATGTCTATATAGCTTTTGTACTGCTTAAATTAAAAAGGAAAGCTTCTATACTCCGTATTTAAAAGGCAATCAACACGCCTATCAAAAGGTGGTACCGGCTTTTAAGTCTAATAATCAAGCCCTTGTGGCCATGTGGGTGTACAATAACAACAAAAATGTCTCGAGTTATTTGACATATTTCATTATTTTCACTTTATCCAGATCAATTATTCACCCCAGTTTCAAAAGAGGAAAAATTTGACATATGTCAAAGTGAAAAAGGTTATTTGCATAGGCACATGAAGTTCGCGAATAAATGGGATCATAATGTCTACAATACAATACTAGTTAAGCAAAACAAAAACTAGATTTTTGTGGTGTTTATGTTAACCGGTCGATAGAATTATTTGGAAATTAAGTAAAGAAAAAAACGCCATCAGGTAACAAGGTTTCTCATCTGAAAATGAATTCCGATCTAATGAATTCCACCAAACACTTATTAGATCTGTGGTGATTTCCGATCTACCTTCCGGCGGGTTCAAACGCCATCATTACTTTTTCAGTTTTTTTTTTTTTTTTTTTTTTTTTTTTTTTTCAATAACTCGTCTATTCATCACCACTCAATCTTCGATCCAAAAAAAAATTTAGGGCCTCATTGTTTTTTGTTTCTTTGTTTGATCTCCCTTCAATCCAAATCCATTTTGTTTGGCTTTTCTTTGTCCGTGATGGGTAGCTATAAAAGCAAGGAAGACGACGTTGCTAAGATCTCTACGTCAATTTTTGTTACGAATTTTCCGGATTCAATCTCTGCCAAGGATCTGTTTAATGCTTGCAAAACCTATGGTCATGTCGTGGATTCATTCATTCCGACAAAGAAAACTATGAATGGTAAACGTTTTGGTTTTGTTCGGTTCATCAATGTGTTTAATGTTGATAGGTTGGTGGGTAACCTGTGTACGGTGTGGATCGATAGACACAAATTGTTTGCCAATGTTGCTAGGTTTAAACGAAACTCTTTTAATGGATCTTTTGATAAGGAGAAGGCAACAGGAGGACCCAAAGTTAATATCACCAAACCGCATTCAAAAGTAACAGTGAATGACAAGAATTCCTTCTCTAGGGCGTCTTCTTTTGCTTCGGTTTTGAAAGGTACTTCTGTTAAGGTTAATCTAAATTCCTCATCTCCAGCCATGGTGTTGGATGATGAATGTGTGGTGAGTCGTGACTTGGATAATTTTGTTATGGGAGAAGTCAAGGACTTTTCTTCTATTAATAATCTACATGTTCTCCTATCGAATGAAGGGTTTCGTCATGTGAAACTTGTGTATTTGGGTGGTTTGTGGGTTATGATCGAGTTGGCATCATCCAAGACTAAAATGAGGTTCATGAAACATGTGGGTGTCGCATCTTGGTTTCGTCATTTATGCAATGCTCAGGCGGACTTTGTATCTAGGGATCGGATTGTTTGGATTGATATTGAAGGAGTTCCTTTACATGCTTGGTCGCGCTCCACTTTTACAAGAATTGGGTCTCGCTGGGGTGAGGTGATTGATCTTGAAGATGGCAAGGAGGATTGTTTCGCCCGCAAGCGTATTTGCATTAAGACATGTCACGAGGAGAATATTCTTGAGAAATTCAAGGTCATTGTTCGTGGTAAGATTTTCGTTCTAAGAGCTAAGGAATTATGTGTATGGTCTCCGTCGTTCAAGGACATTGAGGATGGTGTGTACTCTTCGGAGGATGATTCTGTGAAGGATGGTGAAGAGAATAATGTCGAGTTTAGTAAGCAGGTGAATGAGGTAGACGAAAGTGATGTTGAAGGCGTAGCAGACACTTTTTTTGGTGAGCAGGAGGAGCCTTTGGGGCATGGGTCAGAACATAATCAGCCTTCACACGATCAAGAGGTCTCTAGTGACCCTTTTAACCTTAATGATCTTCTTAACAAACATGGGAAAGACGATAAAACCTCTGGGATTGATTCTAGTATACCTTTTCCACCTGGCTTTACACCAGAGAAAAAAGCTCACAGCAATGTTGCCCAAGGTGATCATGATACGAATAACACTACACCACAATGTCGTTCGGAAGGTCTTAGCTCACGTGTATTGGAAGATGCTCAACCTTGTAACGTTCATGTTTCTCCTGAGGCTGGTCTTTCACTTAAAAAAGGTGGTTCAATTCTGGAGGTTTTAGACGATATGATCAAGGTTGGTCAAACTATGGGGTATGACATGGTAGGTTGTATGACCGATATGGAACGAATCATAGGAGCTTGCGAGGGTTTCCAATGAATTGTCTCTCCCTAAACGCTCAAGGCCTCGGATCCAAGGCTAAGAAAGACTGGATCAAGGAGTTAAATAATAAACATAAGGTAAATTTTTTGTCTATTCAAGAAACCAAGTTGGATCATATTTCTGATATGGATGTTAAAGTTTTATGGGGTAATTATAAGTTTGAATTTATTATAAGTGAAGCAGTTGGTAACTCAGGCGGCATCTTATGTGCATGGGACCCGTGTGTTTTTCGTAAAGAGCAACATATTATCTCGGATAACTTTGTTGCTTTATATGGTTCATGGATTCGTAATCAGGCGAAGCTTCTAGTGATATCCATTTATGCACCTCAATCTATTACTAGTAAGCGCGTTTTATGGAACTATATTTCTTCCCTTATCAGTCGTTGGGATGGTCATTGTATGGCATGGGCGATTTCAATGAAGTCAGATGCATGGATGATCGTATGGGGTCGGTTTTCAATGTGCAAGGTGCTAACGAGTTTAATAGTTTTATATCAAATTCGGGGCTTATTGAAATTCAATTGGAAGGGTTCTCATTTACTTGGTCTCATCGGTCGGCTAAGAAAATGAGCAAGCTTGATCGTTTTTTTGTCACAGATGGTTTACTCTCGTTTTTCCCTCACTTATCGGGTATTTGTCTTGATAGGCATCTTTCGGACCATCGTCCTATTTTGCTTAGAGAGGTGGCTACTGATTATGGGCCTTCTCCTTTTCGGGTTTATCACTCATGGTTTAGTTTTGAGGGTTTTTGATAAGGTTTTAAAAGGTACCATTTTGAGGGGTCGTTTAAGTCCTTATTTGACCACTTTTGTATCCGTTATTGCTTAATATCGTTCCTTTTCACTTTTTAGGTCTCGTGAAGGCAAAATGCCGGAATGACACTTATTTGGACAGAAAGGCGCGAATATATGAAGAAAATGGCCAAAGTCGAAATCAGACACTCACAGTCGCTGAATGTAGAAGGCGACGGCGTCAGGTTCTATTTGCGACGCCGTCGGAGAATTATTGTGACGGGTCAGAACGCAAAACTCGTGTTTTCAAGAGACGGCGTCTAGTTGTGAAAGAGTAGGCCGTCGCTACTCAGACGGCCTAGATGCGATCCAGACGACGTCAGAAGCTGAAGAGGACGGCGTCACGGACATAAGGTGACGCCGTCGCAAGGTTAACGTGGCCAAGACGAAACCCTAATGGCGGCGACACGACGGCGTCACTAAACATAAGGTGACGCCGTCGCAATTGTAATCTTATATATAGAATCCGAATTTTTCAGTCTTTGTGTGGAGAGTCTTTGGAGTAAAAACCTAAAACCGAACCTAAGGTGTCTTGTACAGTATTTTAGGGTTTTTAACCCTATCTTACACCAAGATAAGTCTTTGCTTCATTAATTCAATTATGTCTTTGATTATTTGTGTGTATGCTTGCATGTTCTCCATGTCCGGCTAATTTATTTGTGTGTTTGCTTAGGAAGTATGAAACTTAATTATTGAATATTGATTGGTTGTTTCTTATCTTAGTTGATTAATGATCTAGTAATGCGATAGGTCATTCGTTGTGTACTTAATGCTTGATTCATCTTTGTGAACCTTAGAGTATGATTACCTGAGTGATTGTAGGCTAAAACATCCGAAGAGTGCCTTAGAGTAGGAGTCTATAATCTCTACGTGGATTTGTAGACAAGACCCTTTGGTAAGTTCAAAGAGTTAGGGAGAAACGCATACCCTACAACTTTAGAAACACAACGCAACTAGGAATAAGACGTGACACTCAACCATCAATAGGAGATAATTAAGGAGTAATACAAACTAAGTAAACACATCTTTAAACTATCATACGAGCACACATTAATTAGACATAGACTCCCACAACCTTAGTTTAGATAATTAGATAATAGTAGAGTAATCGGTAGAAATACCAACCCCCCAAATCCAATACCCGAGATTCGTACCTTTCCATTTTCATAAAATATAAAAAGATAAAAAATAATCTTCCTCAACCTTAACCTTAGCGTAGTAACTCCCTACTAGCATTCCTATTCCCCTAGAGAACGATATCAATACCCGTGGCTTACCCTAATTACTACACTACAACGATTAGGTTCACTGCCTAGGGTGTTATAAAACTTGCTCGAAGAAAAGGAAGTTTCCTTGACCCCGAATGACGCGTGTAGCGTTATCAAGTTTTTGGCGCCGCTGCCGGGGAATAGAATAGCTAGTTAGTAGTCCACCTCGTTTAGGTTTCCTTACTTGATTCCTATCAAGTAACTTTTTTCTCATTTTTAGCTTCCTCGTAGTCTATCCCCCTTCTTTGTGCCTTTGTTCGTAAAACTTTTCCATTGACTCTTCCGTTCACCATCATGGAGAACGCGAATCCACCAAAACTTTCACCCAATCAACAAAATCCACTACATAATCTACCCTTTCCACTCCAAAATGAGATCCTGAGGTTCCAGCAACATCATGATGAATCCTTTCCTGAGGCTTGGACTCGCATTAAATATTTATTGCAAAAAGTCCTTTATCATGGTATTGACTTACTGTTTCCACTACAATTCTTTTACACTCGTATCGCCCACGAAACCCAAAGGAGACTTGACTATGTAGCGGATGGGGATATTTGGGGACGTGGTGCTCGATTTGCATGGGAAACCTTTGAGATTCACGCCCAATTTAGAAGTGGAACATGGGACCCAAAAAACGAATCTTTAGACCTATTTTCAATTTGGAAACTTCGGTCGGAAAAGTTGTTTGGGAAGGAGATGATTAGAGTTGAGGTACCAAGGTGCATGTCATGGTTAGGCGCTACCACAATACAAAATGAATACATAGGTGATCTTGATAAGATGGAGGATAGAGTAGAAAATCCAACCCCATCGGATAACCCACAAGTCTTACCATCACTTGAGGAACACACATCGCCTATAACTTACCCGGAAGAAGTAGAAGAGACTATAGGAACCCCAATTAGAGAACCTTTGGACCAAACGCCATTAGAGAATGTAGGTTTAGATGCTTGTTGTCATGACCTCTCTCTTAGTCCTAGGGAAGTTCCATATTTTGATGAACCGGAGCCTCACTTAAAAACCTTACCCAATTTTCCGTCTTTAGATGTGAATCTTGGAATTGAATTAGGCCCCAATCCACCCATCAAAATAGATAGTCCGGGTAGTTGCTTGATAAAGGTGGTAGATTCTAGGCCATGTAGAGTAGAAGCCGATATAGGAGTAACCCATGACCTTACACACTTATATCACCCATTCATGGTTGATAACAAGAAACACTATGGGTTTAAACCGGGTTTATTAGGTCAAGATGGATCCTTAACCATGAATCTTTTGAAGTTGGTAGAAAATGATCCATTCTTAGGAGAGAGATTTGATTCTCTCGCTACACCAATAGACTTAGGTAAGGTTATAATGAATAGAGCACACTTCTTTGAGCATATAAATCACCCATCATCCTCTCCTCACGTAGCAAATTTCCACCCTAAGGGTGTGTATTGCTACTATCACCCGCACTTGAACTTAAGTGTAGGGAAAACTTCCCCTTTATCTGTTAAATAAGGGTAGAGTCAGGCTCGTGACTCGAACAAAAACAAGCGCTTCTTGGGAGGCAACCCATGTGTATTTGTTTTTCATTTTCATTTGTGTGTCGTATATCTTTTATTGATTGTTTATTCTCATGTTTAAATTTGTAAAAAAGCTTTATTTTGTCTTTAACCTCGTCTTAATTACATATAAAGGTATTTTACATAAGGGATAAGTGTAGGGAGGATTACACACGTTTTCAAAAGAAACGTAAACATGAGAATAACAATTAACTAAAAGATATATATGTTTGTTTGTTCGAGTCAAATGCTTGTATCGAGTCATAATGAATGTTTTGCAGAAATTTTTTTCAGATTCTAAAGATGTAAATTTTCCAGAAATTTTTCCAGAAAATCGCAGACCAGTTTTTGTCAGGATAACCTGACGGCGTCAGGATTGCAACCTGACGGCGTCAGGAAGGAGTAAAAACATCAGATTACTTTTTCTCGTTTTCTGAGCTACTTATAAATTTTTGGAATTTTCCAGGTCTTAATTTTCTTATAAATTCTGTAAACATTCATTCCACAAGCATTATATCCTAGTTTAAATCGAGTCTTATATATATTATTACCGCCGATTTTATGCGAAGGTTTCGTTTGTTTTCTTCAAGTGTGCAGGTTTTATTTATCAAGAAGAAGATACATAAGATTGGAAGGAGCTTTTCACGCTTACATTCTTCTTGGAAAGGATTTAACCACTACTTCACACACGGATCATACCGAGCTAATCAGGGGAGTATTAGTTTCTTTCGTTTTTAATTACCTTCTTTTATCATAACTTTGATACTTTCGGGGAACATTGGGGACAATGTTCAGTTTAAGTGTAGGGAGGGAAAATAAAACAGGAACTTTGAAACTATGCTTATCCTTGACTATTTGCTTTGTCCAATTGTGATTGTGTAATAAACCATGAGAAATGTCGGTTAGGGTAATTTTCGCACCAAATTTAAAATTTTTTATGACATATAGGAGTGGGCCATTAGTCTTAACAAACGCGTCTCACGGATAGGAAGTTGCATGACTAGCACAAAAACCCTTACCACCCAAATTCCACCCAAAATGTGAGGATCGCCCTTAGATTAGTAGGAATTAAAAGCATTCATCTTTAATGCTTAGAGTGTGAACCGGTAGTATAATAGATTCTAGAACTTGTTTTGTGATGCATTCCGAGATCGCAAGTGAGGCTACACTTGTGTAGTTAGGAATAACTAAATGATAAGAGGCATTAGGATAAACCCTTGTTTGATACCTGTAATATAATTACTTCTTCCACATCGGTTGAGTAATTCCCCCACACCCTTTGCGTTGTACTCATCTTTAGTACACGATACCCCTGGTTAACCCCTCAGAGCCTATCCTTTTCGCGGTTCTCGTGATATTTCGGTTTTTCCGGAATATCAATGAAGAGCATTGTTTACACCCCACCCCCAAATATACACCCAAATCGCCTTAGCCTACCCCTTATGCACTCACTTTTAGTGCAAATGTTTGTTATCACCCTAAACCCTTAGTTCAATTATCTAGTTGCTTGCATAAGTTGCTAAGTCGAGTCATATCCTTTGTATACAGTTTTGGGATGATTGGGATTCATGGGAAAAGTTAAAGTTTATGAAATGACGGGAAGGGAACGTAAAATTCAAATTCCCTTTGTTTACGTAATAATGTACCCCAAGTGTTTTGATCTTGTCAAATCGGGTCAAATTAGTGTTAGAATAATAAAAACTCAAGTGTAGGGATGTGCCTGTAAATCCCTATCTTAGAGGATGGTAGAGTAAAAGTGTATGAAAAAAAAAAAAAAAGAGAAAAGAAAAAAAATAGAGTGAAAAAAAAAAAAAAAAAAAAAAAAAAAAAAAAAAAAAAAAAAACATACGGGCTACCATCCTACATCTATCCTTTAAATTTATGTTTGTTTATTTCAGTTATCTAGAGTTTAGAGTGTCGAGTCTTGGCTTAGCAACGCCATTCTTCATATGCAGTTAACATAAAGATTTTTGACTTGCCACCACTAAATAGCCTATCCCACCAAACCCTTATTTCCCTACCGTAAGCCTAACATTACAACCCTTTAAAAGACCTCTTTGATAGTCTTTCCTAGGTGCTTACGCCAAAGCGATGGAGGTTTGATCTATTCTCAAGCCTATGGTAATCTATGTACTAGGACCGGTTAATGAGTGTTTATCTTCCATTTCCTATATTGTTATATTTCATTTATACACCTGAGAGAGATGTGAGTATCCAAACACCCCATGTGAGGTGCTAGTATGTAATTTCCGTGCTTGTTATGACTTTTGCGGGGCTTATATGTGTTGTGGACCGTTTTGAATTAATGCTGAATGACCCCTAACTTATAAATTAATTGGCTAAAAGCACATTTGCTTGAGGACAAGCAAATAACAAGTGTAGGGATATTTGATAAGGTTTTAAAAGGTACCATTTTGAGGGGTCGTTTAAGTCCTTATTTGACAACTTTTGTATCCGTTATTGCTTAATATCGTTCCTTTTCACTTTTTAGGTCTCGTGAAGGCAAAATGCCGGAATGACACTTATTTGGACAGAAAGGCGCGAATATATGAAGAAAATGGCCAAAGTCGAAATCAGACACTCACAGTCGCTGAATGTAGAAGGCGACGGCGTCAGGTTCTATTTGCGACGCCGTCGGAGAATTATTGTGACGGGTCAGAACGCAAAACTCGTGTTTTCAAGAGACGGCGTCTAGTTGTGAAAGAGTAGGCCGTCGCTACTCAGACGGCCTAGATGCGATCCAGACGACGTCAGAAGCTGAAGAGGACGGCGTCACGGACATAAGGTGACGCCGTCGCAAGGTTAACGTGGCCAAGACGAAACCCTAATGGCGGCGACACGACGGCGTCACTAAACATAAGGTGACGCCGTCGCAATTGTAATCTTATATATAGAATCCGAATTTTTCAGTCTTTGTGTGGAGAGTCTTTGGAGTAAAAACCTAAAACCAAACCTAAGGTGTCTTGTACAGTATTTTAGGGTTTTTAACCCTATCTTACACCAAGATAAGTCTTTGCTTCATTAATTCAATTATGTCTTTGATTATTTGTGTGTATGCTTGCATGTTCTCCATGTCCGGCTAATTTATTTGTGTGTTTGCTTAGGAAGTATGAAACTTAATTATTGAATATTGATTGGTTGTTTCTTATCTTAGTTGATTAATGATCTAGTAATGCGATAGGTCATTCGTTGTGTACTTAATGCTTGATTCATCTTTGTGAACCTTAGAGTATGATTACCTGAGTGATTGTAGGCTAAAACATCCGAAGAGTGCCTTAGAGTAGGAGTCTATAATCTCTACGTGGATTTGTAGACAAGACCCTTTGGTAAGTTCAAAGAGTTAGGGAGAAACGCATACCCTACAACTTTAGAAACACAACGCAACTAGGAATAAGACGTGACACTCAACCATCAATAGGAGATAATTAAGGAGTAATACAAACTAAGTAAACACATCTTTAAACTATCATACGAGCACACATTAATTAGACATAGACTCCCACAACCTTAGTTTAGATAATTAGATAATAGTAGAGTAATCGGTAGAAATACCAACCCCCCAAATCCAATACCCGAGATTCGTACCTTTCCATTTTCATAAAATATAAAAAGATAAAAAATAATCTTCCTCAACCTTAACCTTAGCGTAGTAACTCCCTACTAGCATTCCTATTCCCCTAGAGAACGATATCAATACCCGTGGCTTACCCTAATTACTACACTACAACGATTAGGTTCACTGCCTAGGGTGTTATAAAACTTGCTCGAAGAAAAGGAAGTTTCCTTGACCCCGAACGACGCGTGTAGCGTTATCAAGTTTTGATTCCATGGTAGCGAGAATTTGGAGTAATACTATTCTTGACGATAACAATAAGATGGTGCGGTTCAAGAAGAAACTTCAAATTTTAAAAAAGGAGATCCGGATATGGGTTTGTGATTTCAAAAAAAAGCAGTCTGGTCGTCTTGTGGATACTCGTTCCAAGTTAAGTGACATTGACAATGTTTTAGATCAAGGGGGTGTTAATGATGACATTCTTTTGTCACGTATAGATCTTCTTAAAGAGCTTCATGACATCCAGTCTACTGAAACTCGTGACTGTATGCAAAAGGCCAAGATTCATTGGGCGGTCGAGGGTGACGAAAATTCTAAATTTTTTCATGGAGTCTTAAATCGTAAACGAGCTAACTTGGGTATTAAAGGTATTATGGTTGATGGTGAGTGGGTGGATGACCCGTGTCGTGTGAAAGAAGAATTTCGGTTACATTTTGCTAATAGGTTTCAGGCCCCGAGTGCAAATCGATGCAAACTCAATTTTACCTTTCCTAACCGATTAAATTCTGATCAGGTCGATGTGCTGGAGAGCCCGATTACTCGAGATGAAGTGCGTAGTGCCGTGTGGGGATGTGGTGAGAATAAGTCCCCTGGACCAGACAGTTTCACCTTTGAGTTCTTTCGTAAATATTGGGATATTCTTGGTTCAGATTTTTATGCTGCGGTGGAATGGTTTTTTGATCATTGTGCATTCTCTAAGGGATGTAATTCATCCTTTATTGCTCTCATCCCGAAAACCCATGATCCTAAGTTCGTCATTGATTACCGTCCTATTAGCTTGATTGGGAGCCTTTATAAGGTTGTCACTAAAATTCTCTCCAACCGTCTTTCGTCGGTTATCTCTCACCTCATTTCGGATGTTCAAACTGCTTTTCTTCCCAATAGACAAATTCTGGACGGCCCATTCATCATTAATGAATTCCTGTCCTGGTGTAAGCATAAGCAAAATCAAGCCAGGTTGTTCAAAGTAGACTTTGCTAAAGCTTATGACTCCGTAAGGTGGGATTTTTTAACTGATGTTCTTATAGCGTTTGGTTTTGGGTCCAAATGGTGTTCGTGGATTCGGGGAACCTTAGAGTCTGCTATGGCTTCGGTTCTCATTAATGGCAGCCCTACGTCTGAATTCCAATCTCATTGCGGGTTGAAGCAAGGAGATCCTTTAGCCCCCTATCTTTTTATTCTTATAATGGAGTCGTTACACCTTTCGCTTGCTAGGGCGATTGAAGCAGGGATTTTCAAGGGTATTGATATTGATGCGTCTCTTAATATGTCTCACCTTTTTTATGCGGATGATGCGGTCTTCATTGGAGAATGGTCTGTTGCTAACATTTCAGGTATTACTCAAATTCTCCGCTGCTTCTCTATGTTGTCTGGCCTTACTATCAATATTAAGAAAAGTCATCTACTTGGAATTGGGGTTCCTCTAGAGAAGGTTACTACTGCTGCTCAGAATCTTGGTTGTTCGACTATGACAACTCCTTTTAAGTATTTAGGGATAATGGTTGGTGGTAATAGCTTGAAAGTTCAGGCGTGGGAAGATATGATTGGTAAGCTCAAGGCCCGCCTTTCCAATTGGAAGCTTAAAACGCTTTCTGTCGGAGGTAGGCTCATACTTTTAAAGTCCGTTCTTGGGTCGACACCTATTTATAACATGTCTATTTACAAGGTGCCTAAATTGGTGTTACATACTATGGAGTCCATTCGGAGGAATTTTTTCTTTGGTGCTCAATGTGATGAGAGGAAAATCATGTGGGTCAAATGGTCTAAGGTCCTTGCGTCCAAGAAGTACGGAGGTTTAGGTGTTTCAAGTTTCTATGCCTTAAATAGAGCGCTCCTCTTTAGGTGGGTGTGGAGATTTATCTCATGTGATAACTCTTTGTGGTGTCGTTTCATTAAGTCTATGCATGGCTCTTCGCTCTCTAATGTGTCTCCTTTTCGTCTCTCGACTTGGAATTCCATCATTCGGGAAGTGCATTTGCTCAAAGATCGTGGAGTTGACCTGATTTCTCATTGTCATATTCGTGTTGGTAATGGGTTACGTACTCAGTTCTGGAATGAGGTTTGGATTGGAGACACTCCTTTATGTGTTAGGTTCCCTCGTATCTTTGCTTTGGAGTCTAGCAGAGAATGTACGGTGGCTGATAAACTCCAAAACTCGGTTACTAATTCTCTTCGTCGACCTGTTCGAGGAGGGGTCGAAGCTTCTCAGTTAGATCTCTTGCAAGAGACTATTGCAGCATCGATGTTGTCTAATATGGAAGATAGATGGGTTTGGGGTTTAAATGGGGAGGGTGTTTTTCGGGTCAAGGACGTTCGTTGCTTGCTTGATGATCGTTTTTTGCCGAAAGCTCCTACAGCTACTCGATGGGTTAAATATGTTCCAATCAAAGTAAACGTTTTTGCCTGGAAGGTCTTTCTGGATCGCTTACCAACTCGTTCTAACTTGCTGCATCGTGGTGTTCAGGTTCCAGATCATATGTGTCCGATCTGTTCTTCAGCTCCTGAGGATTCATCGCATTTATTTTTTGGCTGTTGTCTGGTTACTGATGTCGTTAGGCTGGTATGCCGTTGGTGGAACCTGGATTGGTCTCCTGTTGGATCGTATTCCGATTGGCTTGCTTGGTTCAATTCCGTTAGGTTAAGTTCTAATGTGAAAGGGTTACTGGAAGGGGTCTTCTATATCTCATGGTGGAGTGTTTGGCAGTATCGGAACCAGTTGTTGTTTTCTACAAAAATTCCCCGTAAAGATATTATTTTTGATGATGTTGTTTCGCGATCTTATACTTGGTGTCATTCTAGGTGTAATCGTAATTTTAGCTGGGATAGTTGGTTGCAACACCCCTATTTAATTTCTTTGTAACTTTCTAGCTCCTTGCTAGTTGTTTTAATAAAAGTTGCCGTTTAAAAAAAAAAAAAGATTTTTGTGGTGTTTAAATTTTTAAACAACCGAGATGATTAATTGTACACATGGTTTCAACTAGTCGCACATACACAAATGTGTAGACACTTGTCATTAGAATTTGCTTTCAGATGTCTTTACAAAAATGGTGTGACACGATGCAACATTATTGACATAACTTTTTGACTTCTTGTGCAAATTAAAGGAAATGAAGCAAAAAATTTTCTAAAAATATACACCCTTGTACTATTTTGTTGTTGATATTCTTATTAGAACATCTAATGGAAGGTAGAGGTAGAGGGTTTTTTTTGGAAAAAAATGTTTTTAAAAGTTTTTCCTTATTAAAGTGATGCTTTTTTTTTCATCAAAGTTTTAGGATACTTGGGTCTTTTAGAAGATTACATTACCAAATCTTTCACACCAATATGATCTATTTATAATAAAAGTATTACTTAATTTTTTTTTTCAAAGACTTATGTATTGAGGCTTGTTTTGAGTAGTAACTTTTTTTGATAAGAATAGTCTCTCTAATAGCTTGAGCCATTGTAAATGCTCAATGGTCATCAAACTCATCATTGTCACTTCAGGTCTTTATTGTCACTTCATCATTTTATACAAATATATCCACAATCACGCACGAACAAACAAACAAAAAATGAGTGCAAAAGCATTCGATGGTTTGCATCACCAAACTATATGGAAAAACCCACCAACGCGAGCGGTCTCGCGTTGGTGGTGCAAGGGGTGGCCAGTGGTGTAAAAGGGAACCACACGCGATTGGTGACCATTACACTTGGTCATAGCTACATCTAACGGAAAAAAAATGTTAAAAACAATCACAAAATATATCAGTTAAGGTAGTGTTTGATAACAACTTAAAGTGTCTGGCCATATAGCTATTTTTAATTAAGTCACCAAATGGATGTTTATTTAGTGCTTAAAACTAACATATGACATCCTAGAAAAAGCCAGGGAGATGAGGGTCTCCAAATTAAGTCCATACATTTTATCCTGATTTTACGTATTTACCTTCCCACTTCTTAACCTTATTTCAAATAAAAAGGTTTAACAATAATTTTTTCGAATTCAGACACTTTATTCAGCACACAAAATAAACAACTGTTTATTCATCTACAAACAAACATCATATATTTAGACAAACACTTTAATTTAACACGACTTAAAAAAAAAAAAAAAAAAAAAAAAAGCCCCTAAGCATCATAGTCTAAATCAAATACTCCTTTCACATTTGAGTAATCTAAAGGGATTAAGTTGCAAAATATCAATATATTTTTTAAAGTGTTCTGTTTTGGTACATGTACTTTTTTGAAGTTGTAAAATAGCAATGTACTTTTTCAATGTGTTTCAATTTGATATGTGTACCTTTTTTTAACTTTATTTAAGTTGTAGAATAACAATGTACTTTCCACAAGTGTTCCAATTTGTTACGCCATCTACGTACCAAATTGAAACACATTAAAAAAATACATTGTTATTTCTTCAACTTTAAAAAAGTATACGTACCAAAACGGAACATTTAAAAAAATACATTTGATATTCTGCAACTTAATCCCTAAGGCTTGTCGCAGTGGGAGCAAAATCATCGGTTGGGCAACGTGAAAATCCATGTTCGACCGATGTGGAGTTCGGTTGTGGCCAATGTGGAGTTCGGTCTCCACATCGGTTGTGGAACGAAAAAAGTGGACATCGAGCGCAAATTCAACCGATCTCATTTAGAACGTTTTGTCACTTTCGTTTGTATTATTTCAAAATTAGAACGTTGGCAAACAAACAAAAAAAAAAAAAAAAAAAAAAAACTTTTTTTAAAACCAAATCTACCCATCTATAAATACTCACTTCACCTCAAACATAATTCACCACTCAACATTTCTCATCTATATTCAATAAACCATTCTAACTAAATACCCACCAAACACAAATTTTAATATGTCGTCATTCGAGCATTTATTCGGTTCTTCTTCGTCTTCTGACGAGGAAGAAGTTTTTAGTGAGTTTGTGGAGTTTGCGGACTTTGCTTGGAAGGCTTACAAAGCATCACAGCCAAAAACCCGACGAAGGTACATACGTAGGGATCATGAGGGTGCTCATAATCGTTTAGTGGCGGCATACTTCTCCGAAAACCCGCAGTTCGACGAAAGAACATTCTCTCGGCGGTTCCGTATGAGCCGAGAGCTATTCACAGAAATTGTTCGAGAGATAACCGATCACTCTACTTATTTTCGACAAACTGCTGATGCTAGAGGCGTACCTGGTATTAGCCCGTTGGTCAAGTGTACTGCTGCCATTCGTCAGTTGGGATACGCGGCCGTTCCTGATTCTCTAGACGAGACTCTGGCAATTGCTGCAAGCACAGCCCGTGAATGTCTTCGTAAGTTTTGCGAGGTTATCATGGAGTTATATGGTCGTGAGTATTTGCGAAGGCCCACGTATTCTGACCTTGAAAGAATATATGCTCATCACGAGCATAAGCATGGCTTTCCTGGGATGATGGGAAGCATTGATTGTACAAGTTGGGAGTGGGAGAATTGCCCGAATAGTGAGAGAGCTCAACATTGTAGTTGTGATCACGGGCCACATCCATTCATTTTGTTGGAAGCGGTCGCTTCCCAGGATTTATGGATTTGGCATGCGTTCTTTGGTGTCTCCGGAATGAATAACGACGTAAACGTTTTACGTCGTTCACCTGTTTTCAATGATATCAAATCTGGGAGAGCAGCAGACCTTGAGTTTGAGGCAAACGATGTGGCTTATAAAAGGGGATATTATCTCACTGATGGGATATATCCACAATGGTCCGTTCTCATGAAGTCTATTTCAAATCCTCCCACGGCTGATCGTAAAAGATGTTTGTACAAGAGGAGGCACGAAGCCGCAAGGAAAGATGTTGAACGGGCTTTTGGTGTGTTGAAGAAAAAGTGGAAAATGCTTAAAGTTCCTGCTCGAGGGTTTTTTAGAAATGATATCCAAGATATTATGTACACATGTATCATATTACATAATATGATCATCCGACACAAGCAGCGGGCGATATGTCCTACATGGTTTGAAAATGAGGGACACCAAGATCATGATCCCTTAAGAACGCATCCAGAATCAATGGTGGTTACTCAGGAGCTAATGGACTCAACAACTCATCAAAACTTAAAATCTGATTTGGTCGAACACATTTGGAGAAATCGTCGACATCATGTCGAAGCAGTGAATCAAGTCGATAGTGACGATGACGAAGACGATGAAGAGTTTTTGTAATGTTTTAACGTTATTTGAATTTCGTATTGTAATGTTTTTTTTTTTTTTTTTTTTTAAATTCGTAGTGTAATGTTTTTTTTAATTTCGTAATGTAATGTTTTTTTTAATTTGAGTGAAATTTAAATTTAATGTTAAAAATGTTTGAATTAAAAAAAAAAAAAAAAAAAAAAAAAAATCCTCGGGTCGTCGACTGGGGCATCCGGGTTGTCCCAGGTCGCTGGAGAGAGAAAGCTGACGTGACGCAGGTTGTCCCAGGTCGTCACAGGTTGCGACTGGGACTAGCCTAATCTAAACATGGAAAACCAAATCATAAACTTATCTACTCCGTAATAGTCAAGGGTCTAGTTTTGAAAAATAATTCAAACAAAAATAAATAGTCTAAACAAATGAGGAGTTAATCGTTATGCACACCCACTAACCAACAACAACAACAGCACCCACCACTCCACCTCAGTAACCAACCAACAACCGTATCCTCCGCCCCTTCACACTCACTTCTTATTTTCTCAACAACAAAACAAACAAACTTTGAACTTACTAACACTGGGCCCCACTTCCAACCGGAAAACATATATCTCCTCATCAGGTACAACAACAACAACCACCACCACAATTCTCATTTCTTCACTTTATATAAATAAATCTTACTATAAAATTAAATAAATAAACTAATTATTCTTTTTAAGTAAGTTTCCTTTTACTATATTATAAAGATTCAGTATATTCTACTTTTAGTAGTACTAGTTATAATTTATTTATTATTGTTGAATCTATTTAGCTACTTTTTTATTTAGTTAAAATTAAGCTCTATGTTTTATTATCATTATTATTGTTAGGGTTTTGAATTGCGGCAGTAGAACAAGAATGCGTTTTCAGGCCGTAAGAAATATCTTTCAGGTAATATATTCACTTTTTTATTTATATATTGTTAATGTGAGTTGATGTAACTATTTGTTTCTAAATTTAAATTGCGGAGATGTGACTCGAATTTATGATTTGAGATTTAAGTTGCAAAAGTTTGGATACAGTCGTAGCTAGGGTTTACGGTATGAGTGTTCGTACTTGACTGAACCGTGTTAATTCTTTGATTGTGAGTTGAAGCGATTGTATACCTAACTTTTTGAATTTCGAATTTTGTGTGCAATTTGTGACCATTTTACCCCTACGTTTTTTAACCAACCTATTAACAACGGAGGGTAAATTGGTCATTACATATGAACAAAATACATACAAAGGTCGAAATTCAAAAGTTTAGGTATACAATAGCAAAAAATAAAGTTGACTACACAACACTCGAAAAAGTGACAAGTTAAATACATTTTAGGTTATTATTTGTATAAATTTAGACGGTGTGGTAGCTAGGATTTACGGTATGAGTGTTGTGTAGGATGATTAAACCGATCGACTGAACTGTGAATTCTTTGATTGTGAGATGATGCGAGTGATTGTTTATATAAATTTAATTTGTTGAAATGTGACTCTAGATGTTATAATTTGAAGAATTTAATTTTTATAAGTTAGGACTCAGTTGTAGCTAGGGTTTATGCTACGAGTGTTTGTACAGGATGATTAAACTGATTGGCTGAACCGTGAGAATTCTTTGATTGTGAGTTGATGCGGTTAATTGGTTATATAACTTTAAAATGGAAAATTTGAAATTTATCTTTGACTTGTATTATATGAGTGTTTGTTGTGTAAGATTTTCAAACCGATCGAGTGAACCGCACAAATTATTTGATTCTTTGTTGGTTTTATGAGTGACCACTGAGTGTTCCTGAACATTGCCTTCACATATTGTCCTTGGGGCGGGGCGTGTGTGTCGGTCATCGTTTTTTATTAAGGTTTTGTGAATGATTTACTGATAAAATCCAACTATAAATTATGTGTTTTAGATATAATCAACGGAAGTTAGTAGCGATTCTATGTTATATAGAGAGGATTTTTTTCAGGATAGCTAGAGGGGGCTAACGACATTTTCAGGATAGCTAAAGCCCGAGAGAGGCGGAGGAGGGACTTAGGATGCGTAAAGTATATCAAAGATGTAGGCGGCCAGACCATTGTGAACGTAGCGGATATCAGGAAGAGATGGGGAGAGTACTTTTCCTCTCTTTTCAATGTAGGAAGGGCTGAAGGCAGCGCGGAACAAGAGAACCCTAGCCACCGAACAGAGTGCGACTATTCGACGATTAGTCAACCAGAAGTGAAGATCGCACTTCAGAAGATGGGAAGAAACAAAGCGGTAGGGCCGGACCAAATCCCCATAGAAGCTTGGAGGTGTCTGGGTGATAGGGGGTTAGATTGGTTGACATGCCTCTTCAACAAGATCTTTTACGGGGATAAGATGCCAGAAGAATGGAGACTCAGTGAAGTCATTCCCATTTACAAGAATAAGGGAGATGTACAAGTGTGTAGCAACTATAGGGGCATTAAGCTTCTCAGTCACACCATGAAGCTATGGGAGAGAGTTATTGAGAGAAGGTTGCGAAGGGAGACGAGGGTGTCAGAGAACCAATTTGGTTTTATGCCAGGAAGGTCCTCGATGGAGGCGATTCACATTCTCAGAAGTCTCATGGAGAAGTATAGAGAAAGACAAAAGGACTTGCATATGGCGTTCCTGGATCTTGAAAAGGCTTATGATAGCGTTCCGCGAGAGTTGATTTGGAGAACTCTTATCGACAAAGGAACCCCAACTAGATACGTGAGAGTCATTAGGGATATGTATGAGGGTGCTAAGACGCGTGTACGGTCTACAGTGGGGACCTCAGAGTTCTTCCCTGTGGAAGTTGGGCTCCACCAGGGATCCGCCATTAGCCCCTACCTCTTCGCCTTGATTCTAGATGAGTTAACTAGAGGGGTACAAGAGGGCATCCCGTGGAACATGATCTTTGCGGATGACATTGTGTTGGTGGCAGAATCGGCGGAAGGGTTAAACACCAGACTTGAGCACTGGAGGGAGGCTCTTGAAGATAATGGCCTTCGGGTGAGCAGGGAGAAGACTGAATACATGAGATGTGATTTTGGGAGGATTGAGCCAGGTCACCACGATCAAATTGATATTTATATCGGTGATCAGATCCTGCCACCCAAGGAGTCTTTTAGATACCTGGGATCAATTATACATAAATCAGGGAGGATAGATGAGGACGTAACCCATCGGATTAGAGTGGGGTGGGCGAGATGGAGGGCGGCGTCAGGAGTCCTTTGCGATAGGAACATCCCATTTAAGTTAAAGGGAAAATTCTATAAGGTGGCGATTAGACCGGCTATCTTGTACGGATCTGAATGTTGGCCCATATTAAAGGCACATGCTAACAGGGTAGAGGTGGCAGAACTGAGGATGCTAAGATGGACGTGTGGTAAAACCTTGCTTGACATGATACCGAACGGAGTTTTCAGAGCAAAACTTGAGGTCGAGAATGTTGTTTCCAAAATGCGAGAAGGAAGGTTGAGGTGGTTCGGACATGTCAGGAGGAGGCCACAGTCAGCGCCAGTTAGAAGGGTCGAAGCGCTTGTTGTCGATGGCGTGAGAAGAAGAGGTAGACCCAATACTAGGTGGGAGGATAGACTTAAGCTTGACATGATGGAGCTTAGTTTGACCGAGGACATGATCTCTGATAGGAAGGGGTGGAGGGATAGAATTAGGATTTGCGGGTAGTGGTGCTAGGTTTTTGTTTTTTGTTTTTTTTTGGCTTCCCCTTTTGCCTCTTTGCGTGTTTTGTTTTAGGACCTCCTTTTTGCTTTGCCGTAGTCTTAGGCCCCGTGCGTGGTTTGCATTGCTCTGTTGTTGCTCCCTTAGGTTTGCCTAGCTTTGTTCTGTGTTGTCCCCTTTTGTTGGTATGCTTTCGGTGTGCCTAGGCTTTTGGCTTTTTCTGTTGCGCTTTGCTTTTGGCTTTTTGACGTTTTGCTTGTGAGTGATCCTTTTTCCTGTATGCCCTGTTTGCTTGTTTGCCGGTATGCCCTGTTTGCTTGTTTGCTTGCTTGCTTTTTCTACGCTTTTGCCATTCTGTTTTGTCGTATGCTATCTCTTTCCTTTCGCACTAGCACACATGCACTTGCCGGAGGTCTCGTTGGAAGCAGTCTCTCTACCCACGTACTCTGGTGTAGGGGTAGGATCTGTCTACATTTTACCTCCCCCATACCCTGCCTCGGCGGGATTGGGTTTGTTGTTGTTGTTGTTGTTGTATAGAGAGGATTTTTTTATTTTAGTATCCGAGCCGTTTTTGTTCTTTAAACATGTGAAAGATAATAATGAAATGGAAAAAGAACTTGAGATGACAATTGTTTGGATAGACGAGGTGATAAACAAACTTGCAACTGGTAAGCACTTGGTTATGGTTTTTTGTTATCGCGATTTCTAATAAAGTATGAGATTGCTTTATGATTCGTCAAGTGGGATTTGATTGTAATGGCTTGATTTGAGGTGAAGAGGGTAGTTGGCTTTCAAGCAACTAACAACTCTATAAAGATACATCGGTTGGTTGATTTCAATAAAGATTGGCACCTTGGTGTACCATTATGTCATATTGCATTCTTATAAGAGGCTCATGTCGCATTTGGCCTGTGAATTTTGAGTATCAAAATTAAAAGTAAACAAAGTTGCACTTGGAGTTGTTGTTTTCACATGTTCAAATTAGAATTATCAATGCAAGCTGAATTTGTAAATGTCACTATTAGGATATATATAGTAGCTTGTAGAATCAGTGGATAGCAAGCAGGTCAATATGATGACCTGTTTTTGGGAGCCATTACCAGCAGATACAGTGAAGATGCTTCTGCACACTTTATCATGTGGTCTGTCCAACCTGCAAGATACAAGAGATTCCTAGATTATTATAGTGAACCTCTAGTATATAGTACTATAGTAGAGCATTCTTGTGTTCCGTGGTTCCATGCAGCCCAGGCGTGCATATGTAGGGCACTGATGCTGCTCAGTTTAATGTGGTTCATCGTGATCTTTTATTTTGGCTGTAAAATTTGCTGGTTGGAATACATCTGCTGGAAAAAAAAACAGCGTTCTGCACACCACATACAGCCATATGCCGATTTGGTAGAAGACAGAATGCTGGATTTTTTTTTCAATACATGTTGATTGTATCTCAAATTACTCTTTTCTATTGGATAATATAATTGTTTTGGGTCTTTTGGCCACTCTGCTACGGGGTTAATTTATGGCCATGTTGTCTCATATATATGATCACCTTTTGCCTGCTGTTCTTGCGTACTCTCTGACAGATTGGCCTCAAATAAGCACTAACATAGTATCTAATCTACATTTGTTCATATCTTTATCGTCATAGGGGCCGCAGAGCAGAGATGCGGAAGCTGAGCTTGAACTATTCTACCTGCGGACTCATGGAAGGAGGGTGGCTAGAATTCACATGCACGACTGGCTTATATTGATACTGCTTGCCATAATTGAGATTGGTCTGAATGTTATACATCCTTTCTATCGCTTTGTAGGCAAAGATATGATGACTGACCTTAAATATCCATTGAAGGAAAACACTGTTCCCTTGTGGGCGGTTCCAGTAAGTTTCTTTTTCTTCTTTTCATATATACTACATAAATCAGTACGAATTGTTATAATGTTAATATGTTATACTCTTTTACAGATTTACGCGGTGTTGTTGCCCATTGTTGTGTTTCTGTTCATCTATATCAGGAGGAGAGATGTATATGATCTGCATCATGCAATATTGGGTAACCATTTCATGATGTTCTTTCATGTTTGACGTAAAACGTTTATGAATCTCTCGAGTTCAGTGATTTTTATTGCTTAATGTTTTCTGCAGGACTGTTATTTTCTATACTTATAACTGCCGTCCTTACTGATGCTATAAAAGATGCCACTGGACGACCTAGACCTGATTTCTTTTGGCGTTGTTTTCCCGACGGAGTTGATGTATGTAAACGTAACTCATAGGTGTAAAAAGTGGGTGGGCTGGGTAACAGTCAAATAATTATTTTATTAGTTGGGTTGGGTTGACCCTTAACACTTTTTTTGTAACTATTTCCGCCCTATAAATTTTAAGTGTCTCAAAATGCGATAACATATTGGGAAACTTCAAATTTAACCACTTTTGGATGGACCTTATACAAAACATAAAATTGAAAAGGATTTTATATGAAATAGAAATATAATCCGCAAGACGTATTTTGTTGTACATGATATTTTGCAAATCGACCAAAACTTGATTTTTTTGCAAATTTCTGATTAAATTAGAAAGTTAAGCCTAATTTAGTAAATATCCCTAAAAGTCCATATAAAATTCCCCAAAACGCTGCAAAAATCCAGTTTTTTGTGAATTTGGGGGGTTTGCAGAATAGGCATAGTAATTTTTGCTGAATAGGTGGCCATATTTATAAAGTTCTAAAAAAAAGTTGGGCATCTTCATTTAGGTCCCATCAAAGAGTGGTTAGAATAGTAATTTTCCCTTACATATTTATATTATTTCAGTAATAACATGATTTGAAGAAAATATTTTAGAAGGATAGATGCAGAATAGAAAAAGTCACACCTTGGGAGAAATTTCACCTGACCCATTTACTTTTAACGGGTTTTTTGAGTTTACCGAATAGAGATAGAACACAAGAAGAATCGACCAATTTGTAAGTAAATGGGTCAAAATTGTCCCAATTCAGTTTTTATTTGATGTGATCATAGATGTGTTAAGCTCATACTGAGAATGATGCACCTCTGCCTTAACTCCATTTCATATTCTGAAGTGAAAACGGATAGTTAACAATCACCATACAAGTTCTGAATGTTCAGAACTTCATTTGAATTGTATTTTTCCACATGGTACAACTATTTTATTCTAGATTTGAATGATTTTTTTCTTTTCAAAATTTGGTAATGATTCCAAGGTTACTTTGATTTTGTATCTACATGATATAATTAATTTGATTATATTCAAGACGTTTAGAAGTTATTGGTAAATGGAGTCAAGCAGATTCAAATTTCTTATTATGGTTTCATTTCTTGCAATAATGTTGCAGAATTATGATCGCTTGGGCAACGTGATATGCACTGGTGAAGATAGTGTTATCAGAGAAGGTCATAAGAGCTTCCCAAGCGGTCATTCTTCATGTAAGATTTTACCTTTTTTCATTCACAATGTGGTTAATGAAATGGAATTATAAACAATAACATGTTTATATGTTTATTAACTCTAGTTTTTCTTTCCTGATTTCTTAGTATTGAAAGTTTAGAATGCTTTGCAGGGTCGTTTGCTGGTCTAGGGTTTTTGGCACTGTACTTAGCCGCAAAAATCAAAGCGTTTGATCGTCGGGGACATGTGGCAAAACTCTGTATCGTATTCCTGCCTCTCCTTATGGCGTCTCTTGTAGCTGTTTCTCGAGTAGATGACTATTGGCACCATTGGCAAGATGTCTTTGCTGGTGGTCTTTTAGGTTTGTTTTAATTTTATTAGCAGCACACAATCGTTTAGACTTAGGTGGCAGTTTTGACCCATTCACTTGTAAATGTCTCGATTCAGTTAAGCAATTTAGTTTTTGGTGATCACAAATGACAAGCTAATCTTTTTCCCCCAAAATAAGAACACTCGGAACAAAAGTGTGTTGGATTGACTAACCGGACCCAGTCTGACCCGACGTAAACATAAAATAGTTGGACTGAAAATGTTTGGCTCGGAAAAATTTTGTAGCTAAAAGATGGGTCAAATGGTTTCAGACGGGTCGGGTAAGTCACCCAAAGTGCGTGTTTAATCACTTAATGGCATAAACCTACAAATATTATATTGTGATCAATATAAATTATTTTTGTTACATGTTTGACACTAATTTTCAAAAAAATATAAAGTAAAGCATTTGGACGGAAAGTGTTTTGGGTCGACCAGGCACTACTAGTTGACCCGCACCAAAAAGTTACCCTTTTTGACTTTTGACCCATTGCCCATTCCGCCTATTTTGTGACATTTGGACTTCCTAATGCTTATATCTCCTGTCATTCTTCTACAGGTCTCACTGTCGCCACATTTTGCTATCTGCAGTTTTTCCCAGCACCATATCACACTGAAGGTAGTTTATCACGTGTTGTGTGTATCATTTGGAACCTGCATCTTATTTTTTAGTAACATTACTTCTTGGCTTTTCAGGTTGGGGTCCATATGCTTATTTTCAGGCTCTAGAAGAGACACGTTCTACTAGAAGGGCTAATCAACCTGTAGATGGAGTCGGTATGCATTCTGTGGGGCTTCAAGATCCAAACCAGCAATGCGGGCAGAACGGCCAAGGGCTCACTGATGTAGAATATGGAAGGTTGTGATCATTGCCGGATAATCTGAAATTTTTTGTGTGTTAATTAGTTTCTCATGAGTAAGTTCTTGTGCATGATGTTTGCTTGCTACTTGTAGAGGAATACTTGATGAAAACGGTAAATATTTGTAGATCCTAGGTTTGTGCTTATTCATATGAAAAAGATTGTGAACCATTATGAGACCATATGTGATTATGCGTATATTTCATCTATGACATGGTTTGCGATTTATGGTCAAATTACTGTCATTTGCTGATAGATGAAACATTATTATAGAGTTTGATGGATTACTTATGTTAGCCAGCTATACATCTGATCCAAGTTTTATATTTTTATTGACCGATTTACTTACAAATTTGTTGATCCGAGTACGTTTTATTGTCTTAAAAAAGTTATTCTCCATTTATTATCACTAGCAAGGGTGTGATACCAGGAGAGATGAATAGATTGTCTATTATCGAAGGCAGGTGGAAAATGGGAATGATAGCAATACGGGCACGGTACACCAGCAAGGACAATTCTACGTATTTCGTTCTTGTTGTCATGTGGTAAACTTACACTGACCATCATATTACTATTCAGTAGTCTCTTTCCCATTCGTGTGTACAAACAATTAGAGTACTAATCGTTACAGCAATACGCAACAAAGTGAAAGACGGATGACTGCCCATATTGTAATTAGTTCACAACCCAACTTATGGCCATATTGTGAATGGTTATTGCTAGAGTTCCTTTATGGCCATAGTCGCCATTTTTGTCATTCCATGTTTTAAAAATACAGACTAATGAACCACAATAGAAAATCGCTCCAACTATAGCGGGCATGACATTCTTTTTTAGTGACTACGAAAAGAGAGAGTGAAAAAAAGTTAAACGGAAATCACATCGGTAAGTGACTTTGGGCTAGTGGTGACTGCGATGTGTACAAACATGCACTCGTTCTGTTATACTCGGATTCACCAAAAACCACCCAAAACTTATGAACTCCAACTCTAAATGACTTGAACCAATGACTTAACCCAGTTTCGCTAGATTGGTAAAGTAATGGATTCAAGTCTTTTAGAGTCGAGTTTCATGAGTTCTGGTGTTAATCATTCTTGGCATAAAGTGGTTTAATGCTTATTTACATGCATACTTGAGTATAAAATGGTGGTAATTCATAAAAGCATTAGTAGGTTGCATGTTGAAATTTGGATGGTTTTTGGGTGAAATCTAAAGTGGGCAAAGTGCAGTAGACCAAAGTGCGCCTGCGGTCACCATTCAACCAAAGTTCATGTTGATATCTCGTGTACTAAAAGTTTTTGAAAAAAAAAAAAAAAAACTTCTAAAATAAGAAATTTTTGGAAACGGCCACAGGAATACTGGTTAAGTTAAAGATGCTCGTAACATGGCTACAACTGATTTTAATTTACAATACTAAACACAATAATAACTTCCCACTTTTGGTAATAACTTTGATCAGAATAAAAAGAAAAGAGATTCAATAATGTTAAGTCAATAATCATTAATAGCTACCTGCTAGTTTTGTTGCCTTGAAAAAATAAGTTACCTAGTTTACTCTCATTAACCATATTTAGCTTTGCTTTTAAAGATATAAATTTAAATTAGGAAGTTATTGTGTTCAATAAATGCTTATTAACATACTGTATTAGACACCCTTCACCCAAAAAAAACCTTGGAGCAGAAAGTTTAAGGAGTCTGCCGTCGTTTGTCTGTCGATCAAGGTACGTGTTCTAGTAGTTTTACTAACTTTGAAAGTTCAAGATTTTGTATTGTGTAAAAGATGTATGTTAATTCTGAATTTTACAAATAAATAGGTATTTGGTATGATTACTAGTCATTAATAGTCTTAGAAATCACTTTTAATTTGATATGGTTTCTGCTATGTGACACATTCTTTTGTAACATAATAAAGATTTTGTATGTAACATTGTTTAAGAACCAACAGTTATAAAACTCATATACCAGAATTTAATAGGTATGTATTGGTTCAAATGCTCTTTGTGTGTGAAGCAAACAGTTTTTCAAATTTAAATTAGTATGAGAAACTCGACCAATCAACTAGGACACTACTTGAGACGCTTTAGAGGTTGTACAAGTGAAGTTGAATGTACTATTAGGAGTCTTTACTAACGGGACGTGAATGCTAGCTTATTCCCGGAATTGACTTAAGTAGATCATATTACTAAGTTAAGGCAGCTGTATGCGTTGTTTTTCCTAGGGTTTTGAATTGCGGCAGTGGAAGAATGAGTTTTCAGAGCATACGGAACATATTTCAGGTAATTATTATTATTATTATTTTTAATTCATATGTTGTTAAGGTCTGGCCATATAGCTATTTGTTTATAAATTTAGATTGCTGACATGTTGTGATATGAGATTTTATTTTGCATAAATCCTGGCGTGATTGTAGCATTCTTCGGATAGACTAAACTGCGGGCCACTGAATCAGTCTAGTCATTGACTTTTACATATTGTCCTTGGGGCGTGGCGGGATGTGTGGGCCGGTTAGCGTGGTTGGTAGTTTTGTGAATAACTATATCTATTATAAGGTGAAATAATAATTGTTTGAATAGATGAGTGATGAATAATGTCGCAAATTGTAATCTTTGTTCTGGTTTGTTGTTTCTACAAGTATAAGATAGTTTTTGGGTTCTTCATACGGGAGGGATTAGGTTGGGATGGTTTGATTTGAGGTAAATAAGAGGGTGGTTGACTTTGGAGCAATTAGCATCTTCGAAAAGATAAAATTGTTCGTTAATTGTGGTAAAGATTGGCACCTTGGTGCACCATTGTTTCAGTTCTCACAAAGAACGAAACGTTATTCTAGTACCTTATATATATCAACTATAAGAATACTATAAATCTTAATATTATGTGTGTTTAATTTATAGTATTTGATTCCAAATTACATAAATCATATTAGGCTCTAAAGTAGTAATAGCAGCTTAAAATGCTTATATGGGTCAAAATGCCTTACCTAAAAAAGTTTTATGTCACATTGGGCTTGAGGATTTTGAAACGGAAGATGAAAAGGAAATGGAGTAGCACTTGGAGATATCGTTTTGAATATCAAAACTATAGTCAAAGAAGTAAATGGAATTTGCTGTCGGTCCAATTGGTGCCATACATGCATTTGTAGGGCGCTGATGTTGCTCAATTTCATGCGATCCAGGCTTCTTGTAGTCTTTTTGTTTTGGCTGTAAAATATGTTGGATCGGATACATCTGTTGGTTACAAACCTCGTGTTGCTCACCACATAAAGCAACCATATGCCGATTTAATAGATGACATAATGCTGGATTTTTTTTTTAAATTTTGTTTATACATATTGATTGTATGTTGCATGACCCTTTTCTATTTAGCATCAAAAGGTTTTAGTGACTCTGCTACGGATTTATATACGATCATTATGTCTCATATCTATGATCACCTTTTGCAAAGCTTTTCACACTTTTGATTCAAGAGCTAACACTTTCTGACAGATTAGCCCTAAATAAGCACTAGCGTGGTATCTATTCTACATTTGATCATATGTTTATCTTAATAGGGGCCGCAGCAGGGCAGAGATGGGGAAGCTGAACTTGAACTATTCTACATGCAGTCTCATGGAAAAAGGGTGGCCAGAATTCATATGCATGACTGGCTGATATTGATACTGCTTGCCATCATCGAGATTGGCCTAAATGTGATACACCCTTTCTATCGATTTGTGGGAAAAGATATGATGACTGACTTTAAATATCCATTGAAAGAAAACACTGTTCCCTTTTGGGCGGTTCCTGTGAGTTTCTTTTTCATCTTTTCATATTTACTATACAAATTAGTGAAAATTGTTATGATTATATTTTTTTTACAGATTTACGCGGTTATCTTGCCTATTGTTGTTTTTCTGTTCATCTATATCAGGAGGAGAGATGTACATGATCTACATCATGCAGTACTAGGTAACCATTTCATGATATTTTTATACTAAAGATTGACTTAAAATGTTTATGACCAACTTCGAGTGCAGTGATTTTTAATTATTTGATGTATCTGCAGGTCTCTTATTTTCTGTTCTTATAACCGGCGTCCTGACTGATGCTATAAAAGATGCCACTGGACGACCTAGACCTGATTTCTTTTGGCGTTGTTTTCCTGACGGAGTTGAAGTATGTAACTTTAACTTATAGCAGTAAAACAAGTACTTTTTCTATAGGTTGGGTTGTCCCAAAGCACTTTTTAAAAAAAAAAACTTTTATATACTGCTCTATAACTAGCAAGCGGCTTGAATATGATAACAAATTGAGAAACTTACAAAAGCGTCCAACTCTTCAGGACCTTATAAAAGATAGCAATCCAATCCGCAATATGTATATTGAAACACTTGATGTTCCGCAAACAACTTACAAATCGCCCAAAACTTGATTTTCACATAATAGGGGATTAAATGCTACAAAAAGTATGCATAATTCAGAAAATTCCTTAAAACGCTGCAAAAATCCTGTTTTTGTTGAGTTTTCGGGGTTTGTAGGATCGGAAAAAGTGAAAAACACTTTTTGCTGAATAGATGGCCATATTCATAAAATCCTAAAAAGTTGCCCATCTTCATATTTGCCCCTTAGCGAAATGGACCTAGTTCAAACTGTAATCATTTTGAAACATATTTCCACGTGGTATAACTATTTTATGCTAGATTTAAGAGTATTCTGTTTAAAATCTTGCTGGATTTTTCAAGGTTCCTTTGGTAGTGTATCTACATAAACTGATAAATCTGATTCTATTAAGGAATTTAGAAGAGTAAATGGAGTCAAGCATATTCAAATTCTTATTATGGTTTTATTTCTTGCTATAATGTTGCAGAATTATGATCACTGGGGCAACGTTATATGCACTGGTAAAGTTAGTCTTATCAGAGATGGACATAAGAGCTTTCCAAGCGGTCATACTTCGTGTAAGATTCTATCTTTCTTTGCATTTACAATATAGTTAATAAAATGGAAATATAACCAATAACATGTTCATATGTCCAATCTATTAACTATAGCTTATCTTTTCTGATTTCATCGTACTGAGAGTTTAGAATGCTTTGCAGTGTCGTTTGCTGGTCTAAGTTTTTTGGCACTGTACTTAGCTGGAAAAATCAAAGTGTTTGATCGTCGGGGCCATGTGGCAAAACTATGTGTCATTTTCCTTCCACTCCTTATGGCGTCTCTTGTAGCTGTTTCTCGAGTAGATGACTATCGGCACCATTGGCAAGATGTATCTGTTGGTGGTCTTTTAGGCTTGTCTCAATATTTATCAGCAGCGCACAATCGTTTAGACTAGGCGGCAGTTTCGACCCACATTTTGGCAAGTGTTTTGGGTCAGAAAACTTTTGTAGCTAATAAACGGGTCAAATGGTTCAAACAGGTCAAAAGTCACCCAAAATGTGTGTTCAATGGCATAAACCTCCAAATTATTAACATTCAAAATTATTTAGATTATTTTCGATATAAATTATAATTTTTTATCATCTTTGACATGCTATTTAAAAAAAAAATGGACGGAAAGTGTTTTGGGTCAACCCGGCCCTACTAGTTTGACCCCCACCCATTTTGTGACCTTTACGTATGCTTATAACTCCTTATCATTTTTCTACAGGTCTCACTGTCGCCACATTTTGCTATCTGCAGTTTTTCCCAGCACCGTATCACACTGAAGGTAGTTTATCATATGTTTGTGTATCTTTTGGAACTCGTATGCTTATTTTTTAGTAACATTACTTCTTGGCTTTTCAGGATGGGGTCCATATGCTTACTTCCGTGCTCTAGAAGAGACACGTTCTACTAGAAGGGTAAATCATCATGTAGATGAAGTCCGTATGCAATCTGTCGCGCTTCAAGATGTAAACCAGCAATCCAGGAAGAACAGCCATGCGCTCGGGCCCATTGATTTAGAATCTGGAAAGTTGTGATCGACGCCTGATAATCTGATAACTTTTTGGTATTATTAGTTTCTTGTAGTAACTTTTACATGATAATTGCAAAGTATAGAAGTTTAAACGCACCATTTCAGACCCCCTAACTCTGTGATTGAGATTTGAGAAAGCAAAACTTAACAAATATGACCATTGTTAGACATAATTAGTGTGATAAACATGTTTACAAAAGTTTTATTGTTTTGATAAAAGTCTTAAATAAAATGACATAGAAGTTCTTAAGCATTTAAGTACACTTTTGAATCCGTTTGTTCACTATATCAGCTTATTTTGTAGCTATTATCTAAACAATTTTGGATTGTTCGCGTAATGGCGTTGATGTATCAAGACATCTTGGAATGCCTCAGATGGTAACACCGCCAGGTGCACCTATGCAGGGTTAGTTTAACCCATCTATGCCCAATGTAAATGTCTTTAACCTATCAGCGCTCGGTCAACGCAACTCATCTATGCCTGGTCAAGTTAACAATTGTGTGCCAAGGCCAAACTTGATGAATCCCCCAATGATGGTTCCAGGGAGTTCACGAGTCCTGACAATGGGTGCCCATCCAATGTGTTCATACCAACTATGTATCAAGCCAACCAAACACCACAAGCATCCGGATGTTTTGAGACTTCAAATGCTACGCACTTTAAGCAGTATAGTGTCGGTTACAAGGACAAGGTAGCCTCGTCCCATATAAATCCATCGTGGGCAACTGTTAATTCTGGGTGTTATTATGTCTCTATAGCAATGTGTAAAAGAACATAAATAATACTAAGGGTTGTGTCTCTCGGTCTCTAGGACAACTTCTACTGGGGGTTACTTTTGTGAAAACTTGTTTCTAAGTTTTAAGTCCCACATCGGGTGAAGAATAGAATTTGTGTATATTTATATAGTGCGGTGTAATAATTGACATAAATTATGATTAATATTGTGTTATTGCTGTGGATAAACATACTTGTTGAAAAAAAAAGAAAACACGTGTGTTATGCTATAGCAATAATTTATATAAATCTTTAATTTTTTTTTAAAACTTTCTATTAATTTGAATTTTTCCGCATTGAAAAAAGATATTGGACCAGGGGCGGACCTCTTTGAGGGCAGGGGAGGGTTCCGGCCCCCCCAAAATTTACGGCACCTAGTGTAAATATTATAGGTTTTAGGGGTAATTTAGTTGAGGTTACAAACATACTTGTTGAACAAAAAAAGAAAACACGTGTGTTATGCTATAGCAATAATTTATGTAAGTCCTTAATTTTTTTTTAAAACTTTCTATTAATTTGAATTTTTCCGCATTGAAAAAAGATATTGGACCAGGGGCGGACCTCTTTGAGGGCAGGGGAGGGTTCCGGCCCCCTCAAAATTTACGGCACCTAGTGTAAATATTATAGGTTTTAGGGGTAATTTAGTTGAGGTTACAAACAAATTTTCGATTCGGCCCCCCTAAAATAAATTGTCAAGTTCCGCCACTGTATTGGACACGTAAAAAATTAAAAAGTATGTCTTTTAATGTCATTAGGGGTGTTTGTGTAAGCTTATTTAGAGAGTTTATTAGCTTGTATAGAAAACATAAGTTCATTCACGGTGAGTGATTAAGCGTACTTAGAGAGCTTATTACCTTCAAAAACAAGAATAAGCTCATTAAAAGTGTGTATTTAAGCTTATTTAGAAAGCTAATTGTTTTGATAAGCTTATAAGCATGACTTTATATAGGGTTTGATAAACTAGACTAGATCCAGACTAATCCTAGCCTATTCTTATGAAGGAAGGTAATCATGAAGCCACGACTAGATCCTCAAAATAGGCATTTGAGCCGTGATTGTGAAGTCATGACTAGATCCCCAAAATAGGTATTTGAGCTGTGATTGTGAAGTCATTTCTATTTCATATGTTCGTTACCACAATTATGCTAGTTTTGGATTAAAATAAGTATTTTTTTTTGTCAGTTTTGAAATTTAGAATATATGAAGCTTATAATTGTGTTAAACGAATATGTGTTTGTTACGTTTACATGATGCTCTCGTTATATAATAAAGAGGAATAATGTAGGAATTGAATTTTTTGATAATATAAAATTTCCACCAATTGTAGATTACTTGGTATTTGACAATAAAATAAGGTAAATCATTTTATTTTTTTGCACTTAAAGAATTTATTAGCAACAAAAACATGTTGTGTATCATTTGAAATTTTGAGTTTTGACTTTTTAGACGAAATAATCAGATGTTAAAACAAATGACGTTTGCAAAAATAAAAAGAAGAAATAGCAAACTTGAGATTTGAACCGTGGACTTAAAAGATTGAATAACAATTCACTTACCAAGTGAATTATTGTTCCTCTTAAAATTCATATCTTCGTTAATCTACTAAAGTCAAACTAGCCGTTGGATTTGAATACCGGCTAAAAACCGGTCAACGTAAAGTCAAATTGTTTGAAATTTATGCAACAAAATATGGTCAACAACCAAACCCAATTCTCGACCCAATGCGGGCCGGTTCGTCCCGAATGACAAGGGACATTAACATAAACCTTTATAATACTTTACGTGAAGACGCTACAAAGCGTCAACGATCATCGGCCCCGACAAGCGAGTTGGGACAATATATGGCTACAAACTTTTTAACAACTTTAAGTCCCGATGAGTTTGCAAACTTTGACATTTTGGCTTGGTGGAAAGAAAGGGAAATCCAATTTCCAATTTTAGCCGCTATGGCTCGTGACTTATTAGTGGTCCAAGCTTCGACGGTAGCTTCCGAATCGGCCTTTTCTCATAGTGGTCGAATTATATCGGATAGAAGGACAAAACTTAGCCCCGAATCCGTGGAAGTATGTGTATGTTTGAAAGATTATATGGACGGAGTAGATAGGGTACAACATCAAACATCGTTGGAAGGTTCGATTGAAGAAGTTGAAGAAACTATAGCACAAGAAGAAGATGACATGGGGATATCACCTCCGGTTACCGAATTAGATGAAGGTGAATTTGAACCATTTGATGTTGAAGAGTTAGATGTAGAAGAATTTTTGGATGATTTAATTTCTTGAGTATACACGGGTGATGGCAATGCCGAAGCTCGATATACTTGAGTATACTAATATGTTTTTGGGTGATGGCCATGCCGAAGCTCGAAATGTATTAGTATTTATTTATTTTTAGTTCTATAATTGTATTGTTTAAATAAAAGTTATGATTGTATTCGAAATGTATTAGTATTTTATAGTTTTAGTTGTATGATTGTATTGTTTAAATAAAAGTTATGATTGTATTCGAAATGTATTAAATGTTTTAAATTCCGAAAAAAAACCGAACCGGTAAAATACCGATAAAAAACGGATCCGAACATTTAAAACCGAAAAAACCGAACCGGTAAAAAACCGATTCCGAACATTTGAAACCGAAAAAAACCGATTCCGAACATTTAAAACCGAAAAAAACCGATTCCGGAAAAACCGAAAAAATCGAAACTGATTTTTGGCAAAACCGGTTTTTTAAAAACCGGTTTTCCAAAAACCGAAAACCGGTAAAAACCGGTTTTTGTGCACCTATAATAACTACTGGTCCATAAATCCGAATGAAAATAATCAGCTAATAATGAGAAACCAACCAGAGAAAAAATGGCAATCAGAGGCCCAGAGCGGTATACGAGGGTGGGCGGGTTATGCGATTGTATTGGGGCTACAAATTATAATGGTCTCAGAATTTTTATTCTATAAAATTGACTACAAATATTTTATTTAAAGGTTATATCCAAAAATTATTACAAAATCACTTTTTAAAATGATTGTTTCTCGTTTGATCTCCTTAAAATATCATCATACTTCTATAAGTAGGCTTTACGTTTGTAGTTAAACTGAATTTTGCACAAGGCTTCTGCAAATTTGAAAACGTCACTAATGGTAGCCACGCATGTAGTGACAGTGGCAGCATGCTAAAGTTACCTCGAGTGATATTCATGACTGGAAATGCAAAGAAGCTAGACGAAGTTGATGTTATATTAGGACAACCAAATTTCATATGTGTCACTAAAACAAAATTGGCTAAAGTTAAGAAAGTAAATATAGGATATCCAACTTTGTTTGGTCGTCATTTGTCATGCTAAGTATCTTATTTTAATATTTAGATTAAAGACCTATACTTACTTATTTAGGCGTATCACGTACTACATGTTTTGTATTTATGATCATTGTTATTATGTTATAGCTCAAGACTTTATCCCATGAATATTTCAATCATATAACAAACTTTGTGTAGTTAACCAAAAATGTATATTAACGAAGAGTTAAACACTCACTAATAAATTGTTCCCTTTATACTTTAATTATTTTACCATAACTTGGTTGTAACATTCTTTTGATATGATTTTTACCGGGGATTTTGTGTCAATGAAAAGGTGAAAGTTAATGAACCCAATCTTACATGAAATTTTCAGGTTATAGGTGTTCCTATGATGGATTCTAGTTCCCATCTCATAAAACTTAGGTTGGTCAGATCGTGAAAAAGTCTTTTCAGAATTGTCGTGCCAATGGACCATGTTGATGTCATTAGAAAAATCGTCGGCACTAATTCCCAAATTATCCTCTTCTTCAAAGTTAATAAACACATCCAAATCTTTTCTCGAAGTGACATCGTCAAGATTTGAAGGGGTCTTCGGGGCTTCACATAGAAATTCTTCCAACGCGTCACCAAAATCGCCATTAGGGTCAATTGCGCAAACCTTTTGAAGGATGGACAGAAGTTCATTTGATCTAAATGTAGCAATTTCCCCATTAGCTTCAAGTGTCATCTTCCGAGCAAAGACATCAACTTTCGTATGGGCAGTAGCGAGCATGGGTCTACCCAAAATGATAGGTATCCTGTTATCTTCGTGAATATCCAGGATAACGAAGTCCACCGGGAAGAGGAACTTGTTAATTTTTACCAATACGTTTTCTACAACCCCCAAAGGTGATTGCATGGATCGATCCGCCATTTCTATTTTCATTTTTGCCGGCTTAAGACTTTCGATTCCCATGCGTAAGAACATTGAATGAGGCATTATGCTAATGCTTGCTCCAAGATCAGCTAAGGCGTTACACATGTTAAGATTCCCAATTAAGCAAAGGAGAGTGAAGCAACCTGGATCTTTTTCTTTTTATGGTAGTTCATTTCTTAGAATTGCTGAACATCTTTCGTTTAGTCGAACTGACACCGTCTCATCAAGAACATTCTTTTCATTACTTAATTCCTGCAAAACATTGTTAGGATTAGTTCTAAGGGAATTAATTAGAGGGATGTTTACCAGAAGACCTCCAATATCATGAAGTAAGAGTTTCTCCTTGCTAATTCTTCTTGACCTTCACAGAGAAGGTAGTTGGCTTCTCAGAAACTGTCTCAACCGAATTGACAATTTCTTCATCCCGCTTAACAAGATAATCCATAATGGCTTTTGAGCATAAGTCCACATTCTTTTCCAATCCTTTGATCTGGTCTTCATGAATCTTAAGGGAAGATACCGTGCTCTCTACGATTTTTCTTATCATTTTTTCTATCCTTTCGTCACGTTCCTTTGATTCTTCAATGTGATCAAGAATCATCTTTTCCAAGTTATTTTCAACCTTGGTCCCAAATACACTTTTTACTTTTTCTACCCTACAAGCCTCATTTTCACTAGCCCTTTCTAGTCTCCTCTTTTCAAACATTGCACCATAGTCATTTTCCTTCTTGGTCAAAGTTTTCATAACCTTGTGCTCGAAATTATCTTTTGGTCCATAGCTGGTTTCCACATGCCATTTGTAGCAATGATCAGATATCCGTCGAATAGACTCCAAAGCCTGGTCAGGCGTCATGCTTGGAATAGGTATATGTGAATCTAGGAGTTGACGGGTCTCGGAATTAATGCCTCTATAGAAAAAATAGACAATTTGGTGCCTGTTCAGGTCATGAGTAGGGCAACGACAGAGAAGCTCATTGTACCTTTCCCATGCTTGATACAATGTTTCTTCTTTCCCCTGAGCGAACTGATAGATTTTACCGAGAAGCTTAGAAATCTTCGAAGGAGGGAAAAATTGTTGAACAAACTCTTTTCTTAATCCCACGTTCCATTGCACTCGGCAGGGAGTTTATTAAACCACCTTTTAGTTGTCCCCGTAAGAGTCATAGGATTTTTTTTTACCGTAACAGAATAACTAGGGACGTTCCGGTTGCTAAAAAGAGAAGACAAGTAAAGCACTTCTTCCGCATGATCTTGGGTCGTCTAGGTAATTTGGTTTTAAATAATGTTATAATATTTTAAAATTTTTGATCATTTATTTAACAAAGTGACAAAAACTACTAATTTTGGTTATTATTTTGTGGTATATAAAATTAGTTGAGAGATGTTAAATTTCATTGTAGTTATTATTCAAGGTACTACTAATTTGACGCATGTCTAAATATCTCGAAGACAACTCTAAATCATTTGTTTCTATCAATTTCCTATAATTCACTAAAGTTGAAGGATATTAAAACTTCAGTGCTTTTGCAGTTGAAGAAATCTTTGATCGACATTAGTAAAACTGTTGTAAAACTTAAATGTTTTTCATGTTGGAATAAACTATTACTTTAGTGGAACAGTGAGGGACATTTTGACATTAAAATATCCGCATATATACAAAACATTTCATAACCCAGATTGGTTTTGGGTCAAATTTCTGAAATAGTAACCATGTTTGAGATTTGTTTTAATTTAGTCACTATAACTTTATTTTAATTATAAAAGTCACTCAAAGTTTCAATAAACATAATTCATTTAAGTTATAACACTGTTCCATTGTTGTGTAGTTTTTATATTTGAGTGACGTAAAACATTTATCAAACTTGGTTATTATTTCATGACTTATTTACTTTTCTGAATTGCATAGATTGTTTATAGACTAAAATACACCGTTGGTCCCTAAACTTGTTATTGCGCATCGCAGTGGGACAAACCTTGCCTCTTTCATCGCTGGAGGTCCAAAACTTGGGTTTTTAATGTCAGAGAAGTCCCTTGACCACTAATGCCAAAGTCAATGTCTGATTTTTGTCATGTAGTCGAGAGTATTTTAGTCCATACACATTTGTACTTTTGTTTCTTTACATTTGATTTTGTCAGATTCCTTGTATCTTAATACCTTGTTTCTTCTCTTCTTGTTTCTGGTCTCTTCATTAGATGGATCTTTCTTCATCAACTGATTAGATCATATGGCATCATTCAATAAAGAATAATTATTTTGTTGAATCAAATAATTCTTCATGTCAGCAAATGATACCTGGAGGCCATATGATATATAATTGAATGTCGACTTTAAAACGAGTGGCTAAGACATTATCTAGTCATTTAGGGGAGGAAGCGCGGGTGAAAGCAGAACAAGCAATTTTAAAAGTAGTAAGATGAACATAAAATTTATTAAATTATGCATAACATTTAGTTTGACATGTGTTGTTTTGTTTAAATTAAACAAACCAATTTTAAAAGTATATAAATAAGATATATGATAGAAAAAACATAAATAAATAAATGAACAATAAACACTATTAATGAATGAATAATCAGACGTTCCCAAATATAAATGAACGAACGTGACTTTTGTTTTTGTCATTTAACTAATTTAAACGTACGCAAAATATTGTTTATATTCGTTCATTTAAAGAAAACCGAACGTAAACAGAATTTTTACCAAATGATTCATGAAATGTTTAGTGAATATTTGGTTTATCATTAACGCACTTATTTCAATTGATGAAAGGAACAACACAACCACTTATCGACCAACCGCAATCAATAGAAGCTCAATAAATCGGCGTCCTTCTGAAATATCATCATGTCTTGTCTATCCAAAGACACGAGAGCTTCGATGCCACTGCTATTGGGAGTCTCCATCAGAAAAATTACATTTTTTCCAAGTCCAGGAATAGTTACTTTGACTGGCTTTCCCCACCCAAAATCAATAGAATATGTAGGAAACCCACACACGCTAGAGTAAAAGTAATAGTGACGCGTTTTATTTGACACCTCCAAGATAGTGGCATCCGTTAGAGTGTCAGAAAAGATTCCAATTACAGTTTCCAGATTTTTTATAGATTGCAAAGCGGCCTTCTTTTTCCTGAGTTGGCCGATAGTCATACTTGGAGTGATTTCCTCACTTTGATTGCTTGTCGGAAATTCTGTATGCATGACAAGATTTCCAATGCTTGTTTCTGGCAATTTTTGTATCAAACTGTTTCTCATATTCATTGTATAAATCATGCCAGTGTCCTTGGATGTTGCTGAGTTCATCTTTGTAGCTGCTGCCACTGCACACTTCTGGATTAGCCATGTTATAACTTCAACGCGGGTAGGGTTCATGATCATGGGTTCTCCAGATTCAGTTATCATGTCTATGACCTTTGCTTTAAGGTCATTTATCCTTTGGTTAGGGAACAAAAAACTCCTTGTGACAAAATCACTATCCAATACATCAGGAACACCTTTTTGAAAATTAATATTTCTTTTTTGGTAGGTAATAAAATGGGGATTGACAGGCGATGCATTAGTTTGATCTCTCAGCCGAGATCCTGCATTTACTTTGGCCCAATGATTCATGAAATTTAATATACTACTTCCATCTCTCCAATCTTGTGCAATAAAGAAATTGCCACCGCTACACCCCCGCATGCAAAATGGTTGACTTGAACGGCCAACGGGCAAGTGCTACTCGTTCCATCATGATCACATTTACGGTTTGGGTGAAACCATATAAGATCATTTGGAAAGAGTTTATTTAAATCTTCGTGCTCTGAGTGTTGGAGGAAATCTGAGAGCGAGCTGTCATTGCATGCTTCAATGAACTCAACCCCCTCATCATTGCAATCCACATAAGTTGGACTAATTTTCTTCATGTTACCGGCGAATGGATAATACTGAGTTAAGGTATGTGATAATGAGTTTTTCAACTCGAGCATTTTATCAAGAGAACTTTGATAAACACCAGAGCTTGGGTAGAATGCAACAACAGGCATGTATGCATTTATCGTAAATTGATCGAGCAACGAAAGATTATATGTTTTCAAATGACAAGGGGTTGGAGAAGAGGGTTTGATGATATCTTTAGAGACAATTGTGTGAAGTTGTCTTTTACTAAATCTTAGAAGCTTGCTTATCATCTTGTTCAGAGAATAGTTGGCTAATTGTGCTTGAGATGGTTATTGCATCTAGCTTAATTATTCTTTTATAACCATAATATCCAGCAAAATGTTTATGAGAAATGGAAAGCTAGAGGACCGAGAGATGTAAAAAATAGGAGAAATTGCATATATACCCATTAAAATTCAAAAATTTGCATACTTTCTCATAATACTAGTTTTTAATGCATGATGTACAAATGTACAAAGCAACTTAAGCATGTTTTAAGTATAAATGCAAATATGCAAGTTTTAGTTGGTATATATGCAGAGGCGGACCTATGGCAAACCTAGGTGGTTCCCGGGAACCACCTTAGAAACGGACATCTTTTAGAAGCGATTTATAAAAAAAAGTAGGACCTACCTTAGATTTATGGCAGGAACCACCTTGGAGGAGATTAGAAAGATGAAAATAAGTCAACAAAAAGAGATACAAATAAGAATCCGGTAATAAATCGCCGGACATTGTTAACGTATTCTATTAAAAAGATGAAGAGAGTCTGGTTGGGGATGAGTTGTATCTTTTTTTTTTAGAGAGAGAATGAAATATTAATGTGTGTGTAGTTGAGAATAGGTCAACAAAACTATTTAATTTTGGCCTTTCAAAGTTTTTGGTAATATAAACCATTAGATGCTTTATTTGTTGAGAAAATTTCTGAAACGAACACTTTTACCTACTACTTTACACATATAAACCTCGCCCATACAATTTTTTAAAATGAACACCAATTCTCTGGGGGTGGTCGAGGCGAGAAGTTTGGGCGTGATGCGTGTTCTGGGCGTGCCCTGGGCGAGGGAGTGAGCTGGGCGTAGCATGCCTAGGCGTGGAGCAGCTGGACGTGAACCTGGGCCTGGGCGTGGAGCCTGGCGTGTCCTGGGCGTGGAACCTGGGTGAAACCTGGGTGTCCTGGGCGTGGAACCTGGGTGGCTAGGCGTTGGCTAGGCGAGGTTTTGGGCGTGGGGGAGGAAGAGGGCGAGGATCCAAAACAAGTTATTGATCCGCAGAGGCGTACACATGTTGTTGCTAGGTGGTTCCTAAGAACCACCTTAGAGATGCAAAACCTTAAGAACTGATGTGGTAATTTTTTTTTGGGACCTACCTAAATTTTATGTTAGGCACCATCTTGTGTGAAGTTGAACTGAAGACTTGAAGATGATGGTGAGTTTTGATGTCGTGTTGACAATTTCGGCGCCGGTTATGGCTGTGAATCGATGAAGAAGACAACCATTAAAGAAGAAAGATAATAAAATAATAGAAAAAGAATGGGCTTTTGTGTTTTAGTACTAATTTTTGGTTCACACCTTTTTACTTTTGTAATTCCAGTTTTCAAGACACACCCTTTCCTTTCATTTGTTTTTTCTACATTCTGATTTATTAATGGAGCATTTATGTTGTAACTTTTAAACGTATTTATGGTTTAAAGTCAAACACTAAGTTTTTACTTGCTCTTTGTGTCAGTGTGTGGTATGTGAGAGAAAAAGGTTTATGTGAGAAAGAGATGAAAGTGACTTTTATGGTTCAAATTGGTAAACATAATATATTTGGTTCAGATTGGTAAAATGAGTAGCAAAAAAGTAGGTTTTGGTAATTTGCTTTTATTTGTTTTTATATGTGATGATGAAAATTTTAAAATGGGTTTACAAAGCTAGTGGAGCAATGTAACAAATAGTTTCCTTGTTATTTAAAGAAAATTGGTATAGTTTAGCATTTTTAGCGTGGTGTTTTTTTCAACAAGAAGAAGCTAGCTAGTGAATTTACATACACCTTAATTTACTACATATATAACTTTTACATCATACGTGATATATTACTGTACTTAATTTTTACGGCTCCCTTCGACTCGAACTACTTTTCAACCCGTCAAGTTGGTAATATTGTTTTGTGTGACCTTGAGTTAAATTTTTGGATCAAAGCAAAACCCAACCCGACCCAACCCATACGACCCATAAACCAGATGACCTTTTTCGTCTCCACTTTATCAAAGAACCACCTTGAATTTGAGTCTGGGTCCGCCACTGTATATATGAAATTGCCCCTAAAAAATATGAATTATGTATTTTAATCTAGTAGGAATTGCATATATATCCCTCCTGAACATCATAATTACATATACATCCGACTCAAACTTTTCATTAGATATATGTCTAAAACATGTTATAATCATCAGTTCATTTAAAATTGTCTTTTATACTCTTATTGGCCATTATTGTCACTCTTCTCTTGTTAGTACAATTTGTGTGATGGGTTACAGAAAGTCTGGACGTAGCTTGCTGGGCTGGGCCGGCAAGCCTTTGGTGGATTGATCTTGTACTAATTCAAGTGATTTGGATGAGACCCCTGCACAAGAAAGGTAAACCGTTAGTCTTACCGTAAGGACGAACCCCACGATTAGACTCCGGCGTGAGAGTAAGTATTCATTCTTAAGAGGGAAATTAATAGTATGTGTGTAATTATGAGAGAGAAAGTTGTTCTACCTTGTATGGGGATTTGAGTCCTTTTTATAGGCGAGGTTTGCCGCTGGGGCTCCCTGGATTATTGCATATAGTGGTTAGTTGTCGGAGTCGGACCCTTGGTGGACAAGGGTTCCGTGTTATTCACGGGTGCGGACGCGAGAGGCCTAACGGTTGGAAGTTCAGCCCGTTAGGCATCTTGTGCGCATCCTAAGGCCTAGGTCATAGCCAACTTAGTCATTGGGCTTACTGTTGGCCCAGGGTCTGTGGTTATCGGTCCTTAGTCCAGGATTTGCGGTCATTGGACCTGAGCCTGAAGTGGACGTAGAGTATGTTTTGGGCTTAGTGGGCCTGTTATACATACTATACGTCATCAAGTCCTCCCAGTCTAGTACGTTCATTGCGTGCGGATATAGTCGCATGCGGTGAATGTCACAAGACTTGAGTTGACTAAATATTTTGTCATGCGTTTTTTCTTTTCCGGAAGTACTTTTTTTCTTCCTTTAGGGACTGCTATACCATTCAGTCCCCCTAGTCTAGTATGTGCACTGCGTGCGGATTTTGTCGCATGCGGTGTATTTACTTGACTTTATCTTGTGTCGTTTTTTCTTCCGTATTCATGAAGCGTTCCTTTGACGCTTCCTTTCCTTGGGAAGTGTTTTTTACTACGTGGGCGTTTTACGGCTTTTCATGTTCCGTTTATATAAATACCCCCCCTTTTTTGGCTGTAGCCATTTTTTCTTTTTACTGCTCTTCTGTTCTCCGCTGGATCTTTCAGTCTAGTTGTTTGTATCCGTTTTTCACGTTCCGCAATCAGGTTAGGTTCTTGACTTCCTCTGTATCTTTCCGTTATGGGTACTTTTTCTTCTGCCAAGTCTAAATTATCCCAAAAGGAACTTGATCGCTTCTGTGTTGATTATTCGATTCCGCTCTTTGTTCATCCAGAATTGCCTGATCCTGACAAAAGTATTCATGAAGCGCCGAATGGAAAGATTGGTGTCTAAACCCGTTTCTTTGAGTTTGCTAATTTCCGCCTTCCCTTGTCTTCATTCCTTGTTTCGATTCTTGACTACTATCGCATTCATATTTCACAGCTTTCCGTCATTGGTGCTGCCAAGGTTTCTCAATTTGAAATTCTCTGTTTTGCACTTGGCATTGAACCGTCAATTGGTTTTTTTAGGTGTTTTTATGTCTTGTCTCGTAGCCATGGCTGGCTTTCTTTTAGTAAACGTGCCAATAGCTTTGGCGTTTGCTATACTAAACCCCTTGATTGCCTTAAAAGTTAGAATATCACTTATTCTGGATTGACGCATTTGCGTGTCCTTCTATACATCCCTTCTTCATTGGGGGGGCGTCTTCCAAAAGACGCTATTCCCAGGGATACTGAATTTGATGCTGAACATGTTGCCTCCCTTGTTACCAATGCTTCTTCCTTTGTTAAGTTTCCGGAACCTTTTCTTTGTTTGGTTGGGTTGAGCCGCAACTACACTTTGGGCAATGACTTTTATCTTGTGTTTTATGATCAAAAGAATCGGGGTGGGTATACCATATTTATGTTTTTCTCTTTTATTACTTTTCCTTGACTTTCCACTGACCTATGCTTCTTTTTCGTCTGTTTGCTGCAGTTATGGATTTTTTGTCCTTGGTTAAGAATAAAGATCCTTTGGAATTGCTTGTTGATACTCGACCCCGGAAAGATGATGAGGTTCCTTTGCTTAAATCGACCGAAGGTCGTACTGTTTCTCTTGTTCCTACTTCCTCTGGTGGGGTTGAGCGTGCAGCTGCTTGTTCTGGAATTAGGATTTCTCAATCATCCGGTGGTGTTGTTCCGCAGCCTGATTATGTTAGGAATTAGAAATTCCCAGTATTAAAGAGTCGGTCACCTCAAGTATATGTAATCGTTAGAAAGCTCGTAGTCGTAGTTATTTTAAGTTAAGTAGTATTTAGTTAAGTAACACCGTGGAGGACGGACGGGTCTTTACCCACTGTATGCCTGATCCACAGCCCAAAGTGTGGCGATTTGTGTAAGACTATAAATACTCTCTACCTCCCAAGGTAGAGAGTTGGAGCTCATAATAATATCTTTCACTTTCTCTCACTAAGTTCCCTAAACCTCTAACTTTCTCTCTCTAGAATTCCATCTTATTCGCCACCTTGTGTTATGGTTTGATGTGTATGTGAAAAGTTATATCTTACAATTGGTATCAAGAGCCATGGTTAGATCATATCTTGCACATCTTTGGATTTATAGTGGTTTTTAGGTGGTTTTTGAGTTGGAAAAAGTTTAGTGGTTTTTGCATCATTTGGTTGATTTCTTGTGTTAAAGTTTGAATTTTGTTGGTACTTTTGTGTTTAGAATCATCAAAAGTGTTTAGGTTTTCATTTGGTAAGCTTGAATCATCTTGGTTGGGTTGTTTTTGGATTAAAAAGTGAAGGTTATTTGGTTTTTCAAGCTAGCGACTTAGCTCTCGGACTTGTTTTCTTGGTAGCGACTTACTTCATAGTTTTGTAGCGACTTACAGTTATAAAAGCTAGCGAGTTAGAGCTAGCGAGTTAAAGTACAAGTAGTGGAATCTCCACTACGGTTAGCGACTTGTGGTAGCGACTTAGTCTGTAGCGAGTTGCTCTTTAGCGACTTGCATATCTAGCGACTTGTGTAGCGAATTACTGCACAAATTTGGCTAGCGACTTAGTCTGTAGCGAGTTACTACTTAGCGACTTGCTTTTCTGTTGGCGACTTGGGACTCTAGCGACTTAGACGTGTAGCGAGTTAAGGGTTAGCGACTTAGTGCACTAATTTCTAGCGACTTAGTGCATTATTTGGTAGCGAGTTAGCACTTTATCATCTAGCAACTTGAGTGATTGTTTACGGTTTTCTCTTGATTTAGTAAAATCCCGTGAAAGAATCTATTTCCCGGTTTAATCATAGAGTTATAAAATCCCGTATAATCTGTTAACATGTCTACCAACATTCCCACTGTTCCCACTGTCATCTCCACTGTTGCCGAGGATGTTCAAGCAGCTGGCTCAGATACTCGTCCACCAATGCTTGACAGAACTGACTACGATTCTTGGGCTCAACGAATCAGATTGTATTGCCTTGGAAAGGAAAATGGTGTAAACATTCTCAAATCCATTGATGAAGGACCATATCGGGTTGAAACGACTAGAGACATACTTGATACTAATGAAGATGGTACTCCTGTCTACGGAATGGACAGACCTAAGATGTACAATGAGCTTGATAATGAGGAGAAAAAGAGATTCGATGCAGATATCAGGGCTTCAAACATTGTTCTTCAAGGTCTTCCTAAAGACATCTACAAGCTGATCAATCATAACACTGATGCAAAGGCTGTTTGGGATAACGTTAAGATGCTTCTCTCAGGTTCAGAATTAACTATGGAAGACAGGGAATCCCAACTCTATGATGAATTTGAGCACTTCAAGATGAAACCAGATGAGAGTGTCTATGAGTACTATGTGAGATTTCATAAGTTAGTGAATGACATGAGGAACATCAAGATGACTATGCCTAACATTCAGTTGAACTCAAAATTTGTGAACAACATGAATCCCGAATGGCACAAGTTTGTTACCGCTGTGAAGCTCACTAAAGGATTGAAGAACACAAACTATGAGCAACTCTATGCCTTCCTCCTTCAGAATGAAAGACATGCCATGTTTGAAAAATTGATTCTCAATCAGTTCAAAACTAACCCAGGAGAGACAAGCTCGTCTAATGATTCAACTGCCTTCTACTCAAACATTGGAATCACAACCAAAGCATCACAAGTCATTCCCTTGGGTAATGGTAATCACAAACTCATCCCTGATCCTCAGTTCAAACAAGCTGATGCTGATGCACACGTGGGTAACATCATTAATCAACTTGCTCTTCTTATTAGTCAAAACATGAATTCTCTTCCACAAACCAACAACAACCTCAGAACTGCATCTAACCCACATAATCAAGCCACTATTAAAGATGGAAGGATCGTGGTGCAACCAGTTCAGGAAAGACAGTATGAACAGGGACGAGGTGGAGCTGGGAGAGGTTATGTTGGAAACCAGAATCGAGGAAGGAATGGTAACCCAGGTCAAGCTAAGCCAATCAAATGCTTTAACTGTGGTGGTGAGGGACACTTTGCAAGGAACTGCACATCTCCAAAGCGTCCACAAAATGCCGAATACTTCAGAGATAAGATGTTGCTGGCTCAAGCTCAGGACAATGGTGCTACTTTTAATGAAGAGGAACTGCTGTTTCTTGCTGAAGGCAATGCCAAGACCTATGATGCAGATGTAGATGAGCAGCCCATTCAGGAGATAGGTCACAATCATCAAAATGCCTTTCAAGTCGGTGACTGCGATGCTTACGACTCTGATGTGGATGATGGACCTACTGCACACACAATATTTATGGCTTGCATCTCTCCCATGGTGTCTCCCAAGGTCACTTCCTCACCACAAGCTGGCCCATCAAAGGACAAACTCATCTCTGAGGTATTAAAGCTATATGATGATGCTGATGTGCAACAGATGCATGACAAAGTACAACCAACCGAAACTTTTGAATCAAATATTGAAAATACGGGTAATATCAATATTGTCCCATATGATCAATACGTGAAACAAAGTGAAAGTGAAGTTGTACCTAGTGATGCATCTTCTGCAGTCAACAATGACTATGTCTTTGATGAATACACTGCATGTGCTCCTGATGATTCCATTATCTCTGAACTAAATGCCTATAAGGAACGTGTTGCCATTTATGAACAACGTGCAAAATTTGAGTTGACCACTCGTGAGCAGGAAATGGATGACCAAGTGCGTACAGTAATTAGAAAAAGTAATTTCAGAGAAGAAGTATTGAAACAAGAATTAAATTCTTTGCAAGAAAAACTTTCTAAAACAGCTAAGCAAAAACAAGAACTTCAAGAAAACGTGAAAATGCTTAAGCAAGAATTTAATGTAAAAGAATCAAAGCTCTTAAGAGATTTTTCTAATCTGAAAACTTTGAAAAACAAACTTGAAAACAAGTTGTACATACAAGGAAACACCATTCAGACTGCTCACATGGTCACCAAACATCGAGTCTTAAGCGATAAGCATAGCATTCCCCTTATTGAGGAACCAAATCCAGAGGTAATCAAAAAGGCTAGAAATGCTCATAAGGTGATTTATGATGGTAATGAAATTCTTAAGCCTAGGCAGAAACCTAGTTGCGTTGAGTGCACTGAGGAAGATAAGAAATCAGATGAAGTCACTAGGGAAAGGATGAACAAAAAACTAGATGACCCTAAATGCAAAGAGAAAAAAATAATTATCTCTCCTCACGATTACAAAAAGGAAAACTGGATTGCATTAAACAAGTTTAAGCCTCAGACTTTGTTGACTCCCGAACAAGTCTTCTGGAAAATGGATTTAGATAAGCAGAAAGCCGAAAATATTGTAGAAACAAACCCTCCCCTTCGGAAAATGCCTAGAGCAACTGTGTATCCTCCTAATACACCTATGCATCTTGTACCTAGAACAATTGCCACTAAAAGCAAGACATTAATTAGCCAATACGTTATATTCCAACTATTTGTTGATTTTGAAAAAACTTGCAAGAAAAGGATCACTCCCACTGGTATAACTGAAGGTGAAAGAGGTTTTGAACAAATGAAAGAATGTTATTTAACTGAGGTCATGCCTTTCTTTAAACTTCTAAAAGATCACTTTGAGAGTCTTAAAAAGGGGGTAGAAGCTGATATTAAGGGTATGGAAAAGGAATTTGATGCAATGGTTGCTGAAGTTAGTGATTATGAGCGTGCACTAAAATATAATGAGATTGAGAGAAAGAACTTGCATACATTAAATGAGAATCTTATTACTGAATGTGTTGCTCAAGATGTGTTTTTCACCGCTTCAAATTGCTCCATTAATGCTTCAAAATTTCATGAATTATCTGTGGCCCTGAAAGTCTCCCATGATCGTGTCATTGAGCTTGAAAAAACTAATTCTAAACTAAACGAGAAAATTGAACTGGATGATCACGACACATTGGTTAAACACTTTTCTAAACTAGAAGTTGAGTATTTTAATTTACAACTAAAATATCAACATCTCAAAGAAAATGTCAAAACTTCAAATATCAAGACATCTTCAGATGCTCCAGAGTTTGATGCAGTTTTTCAAATTAACAAACGTGATGAACAGATTCAAGCTCAGTCCAACACGATCAGAAAGTTGAAAGCCCAAATCTCTCAATTAAAGGGTCAAACGAACAATATGACAGGCTCCCAAATGCCTCCCTCTTTAGATTCTCAGAATTCTCAAACGTTTCATCTTCAAAACCTAGTAAATGTTTTACAAAAGGAAAACGAAAGTTTTCTAGAAGAGAATGAAAAGGTTAAACGTCATTTCAATGAATTGTTTGAATCAATTAAAGTCACTCGTAACAAAAACAACGAACAAATAACTTCATTGCAAAAGGAAATTGAGAATCTGAAGAGTCAGGTAAAAGGGAAAATGCCAATGATCAATGAGGAGAATGTTGTATCTAAGGTTCACTCTGGGAATAAATCTACTTTATCTGTGACATATGTCCCCCCTCACCTAAGGAACAACAAACTTGCCATTCAAACATATTTCTCATCCCTTAAGGATTGCTTAGAATGCCTGCGTGAGATTGTTGAAGAGGATAAGCTAGAGAAACCTCATGATAATGCAATTGGACATGCATGCCTATATGCCAAACGATCTCAAGAAATCTTAGAATGTTTGATCACTATATGCCCAAAAACATTAGGTGAGAGAGTTAACCCCTTGATTCCATGCTCAATGCCTAAGGCCAAACATGACATGCACTCGATTCCCAATGGTTTGAATGTGAGGAGTAGTGCACCAGTGAGTAGTTCAGACTTTAGATCTGTCAATACTAGGAAAGTGAACTCAAATGTGCCTTCTAGGAGTACTAATCTCAGTACCTCTAATGTTAAGAAAGTGAACCTTAGTGCACCTGCATGTAGTTCAGATCCCAGTACATCTAAACAGGTGATGCAAAGAGTAGCTAAGCCAACTAATGTTCCCATTCCCTCCACAGGAGTAATCAGTGACATTAAGCGGAGCAGGTCAAAGTCTCAAGACAATACAAGGAATGATAGGACCTCTCAAGCTAAGAATGTGCACTGGAAGAAAGTAGAAGAACAATCTAGGAACCTTAAGTTTGAATCGAATAAAACGAATCGTGTTGATTCTAGTATTAGCTATAAGCGTACTGTAATTAATTCGAATTCTGATACTATTTGCAAAACTTGTACTGATGTTTGCTTGAATTCTGTTTCTAATCATGAATGTGGTGTTACTGTTCTGCCTAATGATGTTAATTGTCCAGTTAATATTGCTAATGCTAAAATTCATGCTAAAAAGGCTAAAAGGCAAAAGCGAAAGAAAGTTAGAAAACAATGGAAACCCACAGGAAGAACATTCAGCAGAATAGGTTTTTATTGGATACCTGTTGGTCATAAGACTAATCAGATAATGCCCACTAAAAAATGGATGCCTACTGGTAGAACTATTCCCCTAAGAAGTGGTCACACTGTAAATAGGGTTAATTCAGACACTAGTATTGCATCTATTCACAATGATTCTATTACCTCACTTTCTGATATGAATGCTTCTATTTCTGATGTGGGTGGTCCAACTGTTGCTACTAACCAAATGGAACCCATTCTTGCATGGGGATCCCAATTATCCAGTTATCCATTCTTGTCTGTGTTCAATTGCAGATCGTTCAAATCGTTCTGTGGTACCTGGACTCAGGCTGTTCCAAGCATATGACTGGAGACCGGTCACGGCTCATGAACTTCGTGAGCAAATTCATCGGGACTGTTAGATTTGGTAATGATCATTTCGGTGCTATTATGGGTTATGGAGATTATGTTGTTGGTGATAGTGTCATCTCTAGAGTGTATTATGTGGAAGGTTTAGGTCATAATCTGTTCTCTGTTAGTCAATTCTGTGATTCGGATCTAGAAGTAGCCTTCAGAAAACATACCTGCTTTGTTAGAGATCTTAATGGAAAGGAACTGTTGAAAGGAACTCGTGGCTCAAACCTTTACACTATCTCTATCGATGACATGATGAGAGCATCACCAATCTGCTTGTTATCAAAGGCTTCAAAAACAAAGTCATGGTTATGGCATCGTCGTCTCAATCACTTGAACTTCGGCACCATCAACGATCTTTCCAGAAAGGACTTAGTTGTAGGTTTACCTAGACTAAAGTATGAAAAGGATCATCTTTGTTCAGCTTGCCAATTGGGAAAAAGCAAGAAGTATGCCCATAAACCCAAACCTTCTAACTCTGTCACAGAAGTTCTTCATATGATTCATATGGATTTATGTGGACCAATGAGGGTGCAGAATATCTTTGGGAAGAAATATGTGTTAGTTGTGGTTGATGATTATTCTAGATTCACCTGGGTCAAGTTCTTAAGGACAAAGGATGAAACTCCTGATATCATCATCAAACTCATCAAACAGCTGCAGGTTAGACTAAACAAAACTGTCAGAATTATCAGAACAGACAATGGAACTGAGTTTGTCAACAAACAACTTAGTGAATTCTATGAAAGCGTTGGAATCAGCCATCAAAGAAGCGTTCCACGAACCCCTCAACAGAACGGTGTAGTTGAAAGACGAAATCGTACTCTTGTTGAAGCTGCTAGAACAATGCTGATTTACTCAAAGGTTCCAATGTTTCTCTGGGCTGAAGCAATTGCCACTGCATGTTACACACAAAATCGTTCCCTGATTCACACCATTCATGGAAAAACTCCATATGAACTTGTCCACAACAGGAAACCCAATCTATCTTTCCTTCGTGTGTTTGGTGCCTTGTGCTATCCAACTAATGAGGGTCAAGACTTGGGCAAACTTAGAGCTAAAGCTGACATTGGAGTATTTGTAGGATATGCACCAAACAAAAAGGGATACCGAATCTACAACAAAAGAACCCGAAATATCATGGAAACAATTCACGTTACGTTTGATGAGCTGACCGGTCAAATGGCTCCTGGACACTCCAGCTCAGGACCCGCACTTCATAACAGCCCTATTGGTTCATCCCTTGTTCCAAACTCCTCTCAAGAAACACCATATGTACCTCCATCTGAAGATGATGTAAAGAAATTGTTTGATCCAATGTTTGATGAACTGTATGAGTCCACTACTAATGAAGTGCTGATCCCTACAACAGAGGATGCTCAGATTCCAGTAAATGAAGTCAATCCATCAGTTTCAATATCTGTAAGTCAAGAAGCACCTGCTGCTGATCCTTCAGTCTCATCAACAAATCATCATTCTTCAAATGTACATCATGGAAATGTTTCTGGCATCAATGATGAAGTTAATCCCTTTGCGACTCCTGAAGATGCTCCATTTGAAAACATATTTGCTACTCCTGAATCATCAGCAGAACCATCTTCTTCAGGAGACATCGACTCAGCTACCTCAGTTCCTCAGCAAATGCCACATGAACACCTCAGAAAATGGACTCACGATCATCCATTAGACAACATCATTGGTAATCCCTCTCGTCCTGTATCAACCCGGAAGCAACTCGCAACCGATGCCTTATGGTGCTTCTTCAACTCCGTACTATCTAAGATCGAACCAAAAGACGTTAAAACTGCCATGAATGAAGATAGATGGTTCAATGCTATGCAAGATGAAATTCATGAGTTTGATCGTCTTGATGTATGGGAGTTAGTACCTGCTCCAGACTGTGCTATGATTATAGCTCTAAAATGGATCTTCAAAGTAAAACTTGATGAGCATGGTGATGTGTTGAAAAACAAGGCTCGATTGGTTGCTAAAGGATATCGTCAAGAGGAGGGTATAGACTTTGAAGAATCATTTGCTCCAGTTGCTCGAATCGAGGCAATCAGAATCTTTTTGGCTAATGCTGCAAGTAAGAACATGGTGGTATATCAGATGGATGTAAAGACGGCATTTCTGAACGGAGATCTTAAAGAAGTCGTCTACGTCAGCCAACCTGAAGGATTTGTGAATCAAGAGCATCCTACTCACGTTTATCGTTTGAAGAAGGCTCTTTACGGTTTAAAGCAAGCTCCAAGGGCTTGGTATGATACACTCTCAATGTTTCTTCTTTCAACCGGATTCAGCAAAGGAGCAGTTGATCCTACATTGTTCACCAGGAAGTCAGGCAAACATTTAACTCATGTTCAAATTTATGTTGATGATATTATTTTTGCCTCGACTGACCCAATGGAATGCGATCGTTTTTCTAATGAAATGAGTTCAAAGTTTCAAATGTCAATGATGGGACAAATGTCATTTTTCTTGGGATTACAAATTTCACAAAGTCCCGGAGGCATCTTCATAAATCAATCTAAATATGCAACAGAGATTTTAAAGAAATTTGGATTTGATTCATGTGACCCTGTTGACACCCCCATGATTGACCGAACCAAACTAGATGAGGACCTCTCAGGGATCATGATTGACCAAACGAAATATCGAAGTATGATTGGATCCCTGATGTATCTCACTGCTAGTAGACCAGACATTTTGTTCTCTGTGTGCATGTGTGCTAGATACCAGGCTAAGCCTACTAAAAAGCACCTTGAAGCAGTTAAACGGGTCTTTCGGTATCTCCAAGGTACCATCAATATGGGACTATGGTACCCGAAGGACACCGGTATGTCACTAACAGCCTATGCAGATGCTGATCATGCAGGGTGTCAAGATACACGTCGAAGTACGTCAGGAGGTGCTCAGTTTTTGGGTGATAAGCTTGTGAGCTGGTCTTCAAAGAAGCAAATGAGTACTTCTATTTCCTCTACAGAGGCTGAATACATAGCCATGTCATCTTGTTGTGCTCAAATCTTATGGATGAGATCTCAATTATCTGACTATGGCTTTGAATTCAACAAAATCCCTCTGTACTGTGATAATAAAAGTGCTATTGCTCTCTCATGCAACAACGTTCAACACTCAAGAGCAAAGCATATCGACATTCGACATCATTTCATCAGGGAACAAGTTGAAAAAGTTGTGGTGGAACTATATTTTGTGAGGTCTGAATATCAGTTAGCGGACATTTTCACCAAAGCTCTTCCAAGAGAACGTTTTGAGTTTATTCTTCCACGTCTTGGTCTGAAAAGCCTTCAACCAGAAACTCTCAAACGTCTTCAGGAGGAAGACGAGGAGTAAAGGTCTATCTTCATCTATCCCTTGTACATATATATTTGAAAAACAAAATAGAAAAAATATAAAACTTTCAAAATCCATAAAAATTTGAAAAATTCGAAAATTCTTAAAAAAATATTGTCATTTTTGTCATGTTTCTTCCGGTTCGATAATATCTACGGTCTTTGTGCTGTCATTCAAAGAATGACACGGGTCTTTAGATGTTATTCGAATTTTTATTTAAAAAAAAAAAAAAAAAAAAAAAAAATTGAGAAAGTGAAAGGTTTATTGTCATCTTCAGGCAATAACCCGGTTTTAAAGAAAGAACAGAGCCATGTTTTACCATGTTTTCAAATCTTATGCTCTGATTCTATAAACTCCTATCTGCTGAAAACTAAATGCTTTGAAAAATAACTCAATCTCTATTTTTGATAATCATCAGGACTTATTTGTCAAAATCTCTATCTCTCAATCAACAACCTACGTCATTGATTGAGGGGGAGAATGATTTCAATTAAATTAAAAAGTTATTTGGCATTAAATTGTTTTCAAAAGATATACATGCATGTTTTATAAATGGAGTTTAAAGTCTCAAAATCCGATCCGTATCAGTTAAAACACTTTCACAATCAAGTCACAATTCTCCTTAAAAGCTTTCAAAATCTATTTAAATCTATACGAGATCACAAATCTCAAATGATTTGATAATTGTGATCGGGGGAGAATGTGTGATTTAAATTGGATTTAAACTGATAATCAGGAAAATGGTTATAAAAGAATGTACATTCTGTCCTTCTCACATGTGACAAACGATTTCAATTTTTCAATGCACATGTTGAGGGGGAGCATCTATCTTAAACCTTTGATTTGAAACGTGATCATTCATCCTAATGTGCAGGTTCCCTCTAGTATGTGCAAAACTCTTTTATAACCTCGAGGCACATATTGAGGGGGAGCGAATTTATGGAAACCTCATCCTTCCCGGAAATGCTATTTCTACTTGATCTGTTGAGGGAAGTGATGTTGATATCTTTTAGAAAATGGTAATCAAAAGAAGTAAATTCTTTCTCTTACCTCCGTGTGCAAAACATTTTCAATACTTGATGCACATGTTGAGGGGGAGTTCTCGTTCTAAAATATCAAAAACAATTCAGATACAAAAAGCTTTGATAATATATCACAAGTATCTGAATTGATTTTAAAATGGTTTTCAATTGGATCCAATGGCAGATGAACAATACCAAATTGACCGACCAACTTTACTTTATGTACGGTGATATAAGGATGATAAGGTTAGGTATTGGTTCCCATGATCCGCCAGAACCGGAGGGATCTACCCAGGAACAATCCACTAGTTAGTGTAGAAGTCCTTAGGTATGATGATAAAAGGAGAAATGTGAGATATGGGAAGAGTGCGGACTAAGACTGAGCTAGTACTGGAATAAACCCAACAAGGTTCTAGCTATGAAGTCTCGGTAAGCACTGAAGGGGTTGAAGAATTAAAAATAATTGAATAAGAATAGGGTGAAAACAAATAGCCCTCCATTTATTCAACCTTAGGGCAGAAACCGGGTTCACTTCATATGCTACTGATGGTAACATCGGTATTGAAGACAAGACGTCATGGACCCAGTGACGCACTGCACTTCACCTTTCCAAACCACTCAAGTTCCTCTTAAAAGGGCTTGTTTCATTCTCACGGGGAACCGACATAATCTATCGACTGTCTCTTAGAGATGGTTGATATTGAAGTAGGAGACCCTCTCCCTAGTCTCCGGCACAGGATCCAAATATGCACAAATTGAGTCTAGAGCCTCGAGATCATCAATAAATCTCATTAGGACACTTTCAATGAAGACTCTCTGTTTCACACAATGTGGAAAGAGAGATTATATCTTGAGTCCTACGCATTATCCTTGTGGTATTGCCAGAACATCTGAGTGATGTGTTTACATATTCACAATGAAGATGGAAAGCCTTCTGGAGCCAACATCAAACAAGCTCCTGGTAGGTGGCATGTGAGATCTATTATATAGATCAACCATGTGACAACTGAACAGAAACAATGGGGCGATTCAATCTCTTGAATCAATCCTGGTTCAGGTTATGGATTGACGGATGCCTTTGAAAAACCGGTCGTTGTGCTTAATAAACTCTTTTCTCTAGCACATCGACTGTGTACTCATTTTTCAAACCAAAAGGTATTTTTATGATTGATAATTGATTTTCAATAAAACCTTCGTTGTATTGCAAAAACAATTTCTATTGAGCAATACACGATTGTTTTTCAAATCTCTTTTCATCAATCAGTGGACTTAAAATTCGCTGGTTCACTCACTCCGTGTTGTCTTCTTTGAGATGTTCCGGTTTGAGAACAGCTAGAACAGCTGCGAAACCCTGTCAAGGAGATTCTTTGGAATCATACCTGATCACAGGCAGTACTTGTACTGATCAACGGGGAACCGTGGGCCGTGTACCTCAATTCATCGAAAGTGATCAAAGACACTTTCGTGCGATTTGTTGCTAACTGTTGTATGCAGGTACGCCCGACGTTTGCAGCTGATCAGAATGAAGCGGTCAATCCATAGCCGCATGCTCACTTAACACATTCATCTCTAAAGAAATCATGATTAGTGCATCAATGACTCTGATATTTTCACTCCATGCTTCTGCTACGCTGCTGCCAATATCATGATTCAACAAATGCTTCCGCTACTCTGATGAGAAGATATCATGATCCAGAATGTGAGCATGTCGGTCCCAAAGTCACAACACCACAATGGATGTCTCAGAGATTTTTGATAGCTGATGATCTCCAAAGATGGCTCAAACTTATCATCACGTGGATCAGTAAAAGACCTCCACTTGGAATAACCAAACATGCATTGTGAAGAATCAATGACTACGAGCTCAAGTACAAAGGACTACATCAAGAATGCAAGAACTATGTTTAATGTATTATCTATTTGTATTCAATGTAATTTTGGTACATGATTGAGGTGACCTCCCTTAGGGGGAGATTGTTAGGAATTAGAAATTCCCAGTATTAAAGAGTCGGTCACCTCAAGTATATGTAATCGTTAGAAAGCTCGTAGTCGTAGTTATTTTAAGTTAAGTAGTATTTAGTTAAGTAACACCGTGGAGGACGGACGGGTCTTTACCCACTGTATGCCTGATCCACAGCCCAAAGTGTGGCGATTTGTGTAAGACTATAAATACTCTCTACCTCCCAAGGTAGAGAGTTGGAGCTCATAATAATATCTTTCACTTTCTCTCACTAAGTTCCCTAAACCTCTAACTTTCTCTCTCTAGAATTCCATCTTATTCGCCACCTTGTGTTATGGTTTGATGTGTATGTGAAAAGTTATATCTTACAGATTACTTGGGTTCCGATATTGGCTTTGACAGTGGGATGGCTTCTGTTTCTGGTAGGAAAAGGAGGAAAGTTGGTATCAACCTCGTTCATGTTAGGAATTAGAAAATTCCATGTTAAAGAGTCGGTCACCCCAATAATGGTCTAGCATATGTTAGCTCGTAGATTTGTCGTTGTTTACGTTATTTATCAGTTTATTAGTTAGTTAGTAGTTTAGTTTAGCGTAGTGTAACACCGTGGAGGAAGGACGGGTCTTTACCCACTGTATCCCTGATCCACAGGCCGATAGGAGGTCGTGTATTTGTAAGTATAAATACCCCTTCCATCCATGGAAGGGGTGGTGCTTTTCAATCTAATACTCTACAATCTGTGAAGTAACTCTCTACCAAGAAAACACCCAACTCTCTAACTTTCTCTCTCTAATGGCAAACATGTATTTTGATCATCCAAGACCACCCGAATCATCAAACACATAAATATACGATCCTACAATTGGTACCAGAGCCAAGGTTTTTGTGTTTTGATGATTTATTGTGGTTTGTTTCTTGGTCTTAACTGTTTTAGTATTTTTTCTTGGTCGAAAAATTTTTGTTTTCTTATTCTCATGGTTAAAGGTTTTTGACTGGTGTTGTATTTTTGTTTAGAATAAGTCTTGTGGTCAAAGTTTGATATGTCTGTTTGTATCATGTGTCCAAACAAATTCTAGTCATCAAATTATCACTCTACATGATTCTTTTTAACCATTCTGTGACTTTTAATGTGGTTAAAGTGGTCAAATTTGTGGTCAAAACGGGTATTTCTTGGTGTCTTTAGGCTGCTTTTCTGGGTTTACCATGAACTTAGTCGGAATTTGACCGGAAAACTAATCAGAATATGTCATTTATCAAGCTAGCGACTTGTCTTTCTTTGTGTCCTGTTTCAGTGAACCTGGTAGCGAGTTGTTAGAAAAAGATGTCCAAATACACTGAATCTACCTAGCGAGTTGGGTCACCTAGCGACTTGTTATTTAACAAGTCGTAGCGAGTTAGCTTAGCGACTTGGCTAGCAACTTGGCTAGCGACTTGGCTAGCGAGTTGGCTAGCGAGTTGGCTAGCGACTTGGCTAGCGACTTGGCTTAGCGAATTGGCTAGCGACTTGACATGAACAGAAAGGTAGAAGAAGAACAGAACTCGAACACAACTGGACTTAGACCAACAACGACCACATATATACCATAACAAAAACAACACCTCGACCTCAGTCTTAAACCATCATTGGTCCATGAAAATGGTCATACGAGAAGACACAAAAGTTAACAGATCTGATTCATACGAATCCAACATCACAACTTCAGCAACTTCTCATAATCTATCCTATCCTCCATCGTCTATATCACTTTATTCAAGACTCAAACAAAAAGACAAATACATAACAGATCTCAATCGATTCAACTTGTGTCTAATCTTTAAAAGATTTTTTTAATCAGTATCATCATTGATCTCTTTATCAGAATCTTAAGGAAATGATAATAACAAGATTGTTATCTCATTCTTTTTTATTCGTGGTTAGGAAAATACGAATAAACATCAAGCCAAAAGTTTTTAATGATCAAATATTAATGATAAAATGATCTCAGATTTGTTCATAACTCACCTCAAGTAATCAAGACTCTACTAACCAAAGAATAATAAGGTATCTCAGAAATGTTTCAAGTATAGTCAGAGACAAGACGTCTATATCTTGAAACTATCATCACAGATCCATCATTGTAGTATCCGAATATAAAGTTAACGAAAATAACATGTATGTTACTCCGTTTCTTTGGTTCGTCTAATATGATTTCAAGTCAAGAATCAAGGTCAGTTGATGAACTTCGAAAAATTACAATCAACAAGGAACCTCTCGTGCTAAATCTCAGAATTAAATTCGTGACTATTAATGATAAATTCGAGACTGACAAGAGTCTTAAAACATGAATTTCAATCTTCATCGATCTAGGTTTGAGTTTAATATCCGAATAAATTGAAGAAAGATCAAAAACTATTTTTGGTTTTTAACCTTCTTTCTGTTCGGCTAATACATACAAAGTTAGTTAACCTACCTTGAAGCCGTTGGTTTGATCTCGTAACCATCCCTGTGGTTTTTAGGTCGAGCTAAAGACCATGTCTCTTAGCCATCCCTGTGGCATCTCCAAATCAGAGAATAAAGAAAACAATGTTTGAATTAAATCAACTCGTTGTATGTTAGTGAGAAAACGATATGTGAAAATCATGTTTGAAAACACGATGTTGAAGTGGGAGGAGCGGCTTGATGTGAGCAGTCAAGATGGAGGCTGTTAATGTTTTTAGGGTTATGGTGAGAAAAAGGGGGCGGTTAGTGTGAGAATTATTAGGTCAAATGTGAGAGTATGTGTGGCTTTTTATATCCATAAAATTAGGGCAGCACTTGGTTTAATTCTGACTTCACGGACCTCATTGGTATTGACGGGCTTCAGAAGTATTTTGGTTATTATGGGCCGAGTGACTACATTCAAACAATGGGCCGATCAAAGTTTGTGCTAGATCTTATGTTTTGCGAGTTGGACTTACATTGGTGAATTTGTTGTGAATGCTTGGATTTAATTGTGATCGGATGGTTTGACTGTGTTGGGCTTGGACCTCAATTTTGTATGATGTGTAATTACCTTGATTTGGTCATAGGACTTGGATTGATTTTCATGAACCGGGCATTGATTTGTACAAGCAACCGAGTTTGGGCCGTTCACATGATTGAGTCAGATGGACTTCTCATGATTTGGATTTTATGAGAGTTGATTCATGATGTAATTTGAGACATGCGTTTTGTGATTTGATGATGAGATTCGTTGTGTTATGAGAGTTGATACTTTGGTGTATACATTTTCATGAAAGATAGTATGTCACGGCTTGTATTGACGTTTGTACAAAGTTGACTGCGGGGTTGTTTATACGGTATTTCTTATTTGGATTTGAAGTGAGTTTTCCGGGCTAGTTCACTTATTTCGTCTTCTTTCTTTCTACCATTCCGCGAAGATGACTTGTTTGGGCTTTTATAGAGTGTGATAAAGACTTGGCTATTTAGTTACGTTTGTGATTCTTTCTCGCTTAACAACGTTGCTATCACTTCGGTGTCTCACTCTTTTGAGAATGTCAAGAGGTTTTGTACATTGGGTACACCGTTTCTTCTTCACAAGGATTAGTACAAGGTTAAGTAACAAATCTGGGAAATTCTACTTCATGATCAAGTTTGGTATATTGGGTTTACTTCTCCATGTGGTCATTACAATAGCTGACAGAATGCGTGATTGATGTGTTTATCAAAGTGTCGATTGGATGATTGATGATTTTGCTGATGTTGGATTATGAACAGTTGATGTACCGCTGCATGTTCCCCTAAAACAAATATTCACCGAAACCAAATTTGTCACAACACATTCAAGCTGACATTGTTTACGGTTTTGTCTTGATTTTGTAAAATCCCGTGAAAGAACCTATTTCTCGGTTTAAATCATAGACTTGTAAAATCCCATAACAATGGAAACATTCTGATTATTAGTAAAGTGCATTTCCGGATCTATCTTACGGTTTATTCTTGGTTTTGTAAAATCCCGCGAAAGAAACTATTTCTCGGTTTAAACCATAGAGTTGTAAAATCCCGTAATGATGGAACCATCTTGGAGAAGAGAAAGTGTAATTTTGGATCTTTCTTGATGCTGATGCTACGGTTTCTGCTTCAAAGAAGGGATAAAAGGGTGTACTTCATGAATTGGGTGTGTGTTTGGGTTTTCTTCATGGCAATTTGGTTATTACATGGTTTACGGGGTTATGTGCTTTTAACCATGGTCGGGATGAAACCATTATCAGAGTTCGTTTAAATGTCAAAGAATGCTAGATTTGAGCAGTTCAGAAGATGTGACAACGGCATTAATTCAGTATTATTTATTTGAGGTTGAAGTGAAATATCACGGGCGAGTGTACTTAGTATCTGAAGGTATCGGGGATGGTTGGATGAAGATTCTTCATGATCCTTGTTCGATGCTTATTATCAAAAACGAAGACTTGGAAATCTAGTTATTGTTGGGTGTCTTTTACATTTTCTTTTACCACTTGGGGGAATTGGGCTCATACCATCACAAAATAACTATCACTTTAAGGAGTTACGTTGTAGTGCTCAGTGTCACATTCAATTGTGGATGTTCAAGAGGTGATGTACGTCTGATACTTGATGATTGGTTGGTTGAAGAGTATAGAGTACATAGAGAGTACTTAGAGATGCTAATGGAAATCGGCACCGCTCTTTGTTACATATGTGCAAGTTTAAGTCACGAGTTCGGGTTAGTTTACTTCAAGGTCAAATTCATCATATTGGGTTTTCTCCATCAGTTGTCACGACAAAGAGCCTACAGAATGATAATGGGGATGATTACATGTTTTGCTAAGAGAGTTGAAAAGAGAGAGACTATGACGTCTGTTCACATCAGTTCAGGCCTCGTACTCTAAAGAAAAGAAAAGTGTACGTTTCAGTGCGCTTTATCTTTGAAAGAAGAGAAATCTTCTTATGACGTATGAACACAACAGTTCATGCCTCGTACTCTAAAGAAAAGAAAAGTGTACGTGTCAGTGCGCTTTATCTTCCAAAGAAGAGAAATCTTCTCACTTATGACCATTCTCATCAACATGCTTCATGCTTTTTCCATGCGCTAATTCATCAAGTGAACCGGGCTACCATTGATTGTTTTCTTATTCCACTTGCTCAACTATAATAACGATGGCGACATCATGTGCTAATTTTGCGGGGGAGAAGTTTGAAGAGACTACATTTGGATGATTTCACTTATTTAGTCAAGAATGGCATCTCCGTATGCAATTCTTGAGGGGGAGAAGAAGTGTGAATTTTTGCATTGTTGATTGATACTTGAGAATATAAATGGTCATACGGCTCTAAACTCATGTAAGAACCGAGCTTCTTCTTATCGGGTAATCTTCACGTGGAGTTTCTTCTTAAGAGCCGTTAGTTGACATCTTCACAAGCTAATATGAGTTTATTGACAAAGTGCTTCCGGTTAATGCTTCAAGTACACATCAACATGATGATTCCGAACAACCTTCTGTTCTTGTTTGATGTGATTGTTTGCTTGGTGTTACCATTTCGTGTGTTCGTTGCGGCCTGATTGCTGATTTACTTGATGAACATCTTTCTGTTCTTGTTTGATTGGGAGGGATCTTAATTAAGGGGATTTGCAAGATGTAAGTTAATTGGGATGCTTTTTGGTGATGTTCTTGTGTTTTGGTGAGTCGAAGATGTTAACTATCTAATCCCAACTGGACAATCTTGAAGAAGGTCGAGTCTACAGTCTATTCTACATTTTCTGCTACATGTTAGAAGACTAAAAGACGAGTTGCAGTTGATTATCAAAAGACTTCTTATTAATCTGGTCATTCATCATACAGATTGTCGGTTTAGGGGAGAGCACTAATTGGGGGAATGTGATATGTCGAATTTAATCCCCAATTAGACTTGCTCACATTATTCAGCATGTTGATTCTCACAAAGACTTCAAGCGATCTTCTCAACAAATTTCAAGTATTTGGGCATTCAAAGAGTTGCTGATTCTGAAGTATCAAAACCAGAAAGGGGTAAGGAGACAAGCAAAGGGCCCTATAGAAGTTAGTGAATCTTCTTAATTCAAGTAGTTCAAATGAGCGGTACTCAGTTTGGAACTCAAAGAGACGCCATTATTGTAAACAGAAGGGCCCTATAGAAGTTAATGAATCTTCATAATTCAAGTAGTTCAAATGAGCGCAAATCTACGAACAGAGGAATGGGGAAAGACCAAAACTATGAAGTCTTAGTCGTTGAGAAACTTACGGGTTTATGAACTTTAAACAACTCTTCTAGCGAACTTCAGAAACACTCTTAGTTGTACGACTTATTACACTCGTTCAGATTAACCCCTAATTTAAGCTGTATAGTGTAAGGGGGTTAATCACGAGAGGGGATTTGGCTGTTAGACATACTACTTACTGGTCTAATTATTCTTCAGAAAACTATTAGTTGACGTTGAGCAGAAAATCAGAAGATTGTA
>BPTQ01000009.1:294280665-294585023 GCA_019973895.1 Chrysanthemum seticuspe
ATCAGGGAAGAAAGCCATTGTTTACCACAAACATTGGGGAGGTGTTTTCCTTCCGGGCATGATGTGTATTCGGGAGAGTTCTTGGATATTGGTGTACTTCGGGTTCTTGAGCTTCATACACATTCATCAGGGACGAAAGATGTGAACATTGGGGAGTTGTTCTTCATTACCCTCATGATGTGTATTCGGGAGAGTTCTTGAGCATTATACAAAGAGACTGACTGCATCAATTCAACTACTAGGGGGAATTGTTCTCTTGACACCTTTTGGAATGGATCGCTTCAGACGTCAGTTGAAAAGGAAATTTGAGAAGATTGTTTTATGTGTGGGATTATACGATGATGTTCTTCTTGTTGATGATATAACCTCGAACGTAGAATCACGGTGATTATTCTTGAAAGGAGCAGCGGGATTTATGATAATGGTGTGCTTCTCTGTGCACCTGGCTAAGGCAAGCTTGAAATAGAGCTTCGATTCTGCTCAGCTATAGGATTTTCAGTTTGGGGGGAAGCTTCCAAAGTCTCACTTTCTGATGGTTCAATTTCTTTCTTCAATGCAAGAGCCTCGAAAGCTTTGGTGGTGAAAGTTTTAGGGATGATGACTTCTATCTTCTACAACGGGGCTGCTTGATATCCTTATCTCGGTACTCGTATCATCATCTTCTTAAACTATATCATCTACTCTATCCTTGTAAATACTTATTCGAAAAACAAAATACAAAAATATAAAACCTAGAAAAAGAAAATAGAAAAATATAAAACCAACAAAAACCCATAAAAATCAGAAAATTTGAAAAATTCCAAAAATATGTTTTCCTTGACATGTCTTCTGGTATCGATAACATCTACGGTCTTAGAAATGTCATTCAATAATGGCACGGGACTTTAGATGAAGTTCGAGCAGGAGGTGTAAATATTCTTTTTCAAAACATGTCACAAATCAAATGGCTTACAGTTATTTCAGACTGTAACCCGGGCTTCAAATAATGGCTTGCAGTTACTTCAGACTGTGACCCGTGCTTAAACTATGGTTTGCTATTATTTCAGTTAGCAACCCGCTCTTCAAAAGAAAGGAAAGTGCTGCGCTAAACCAATTTTTCAAATATTTCGTGCACTTATCCTAAAAACTAATGAGGAAAGTATGTCGAAGGACTGCTGTTCCTACTCAAATATTTTTCCGTCTATAAATTCTTCAGAAAAATACTTGTTGTTTTCTAAAATGGTGGTAAATGAGTTGCTTGTAAATCTATCAGACTCAGAGTTTTTGTGAAAATTGAAAACTTAATCAATGACTTCAGCGCTTTTAATCTTTTCAGAAAATAAGTCATTGATTGAGGGTGAGAATGTTTTCAAATTTATATCATCTAACGGACTTTCTTAATTATCCTACGTGCTTATCTGAAAAAATATAATTGCCTATGTCGAAGGACTAGGTTTCTAGGATATGATTGTTAGGTTTAGATGATTAGAGTTTGAGAAACACATTATTCCCATACCTTACATGATCTGATTGATATGTTGGATTGACTTTTATTAGTCGATTGTTGTTTGGGTGTTGTCGACCACCATATATTTGTATGTGTGTTCACTAACATATGCAGGTATATTGGTATATAAGAATGTTCCCGATCCGGATCCCACAAATGAACATGATTGGATGCCGCAAGGAAAGGGTAACGATATCTTGGGTTGACAAATGAAGAAACGGAGCTTAATTGGACTTCAATGGAGAGTTGGCATAAATGCAACGTAAGAGGTCTCACTGCATCAGCAGATGGTTTTCTTCTAAGTTATTGAAGAAACAGAGCTTAATTTGACCTCAGTTGGCATTCAAAATGCAACATAAGAAGAAGTCTCACTGCATCTGCAGACGGTTTTTCTTCCAAACCCTACAGCAACAACAACAGAAGCTTCTCAACCACCTAACGTATCTTTGTGCAGGATACCATTTTTAAACAATTTTGAATAATTTAATTAAATTGTTTTGAAAATGGAAAATATTGTTTTGAAAATATATTGGACTAATTTTTGAAAATCACCGGATTTCATGTTATCAAAACCTAAGTCACTCAATTATTGACTTCTGTCATGGATTGAGGGGGAGAGTGATTTAAAATAAAATATTTTCAAACGATGTTTCTTCACAAAAGTTCCGTTTTGTACAACAAAAAGTGGTGATCTAAAGATTTAATGTTATGTCATGGTATGATTTTTTCTTTAGAATCAAGGTCTTTCAAAATGAAATCTTTTCTGTTCTTGTTTGATTGTGAAATTGTTTTGTTTTACTTAAAAGATCTCTTAAAAACTATCATACCTGACACTAACAATCTTTAATGTCTTAAAATGGTCCATATCTGTCATCTTTCAAAATTGAATCTTGCCACGTCTTTCCCCAAAATTTTATAAATGATTTAAATCAGTTGGGATCACAAATCTCAAATGGTTTGATATTTCTGATCGGGGTAGAGATCGTGTTTTAAATCTCAAATCTGTTTTAAATGGAATTGGTTTTAGTCCTTTTAAGGCACTCCTGCCTCCATGTGCCAAACGATTTCAATATACATAATGCACATGTTGAGGAGGAGGATTTATCCAAAAACCAGATGAGTATTTAAACAAGGCCACATTTTCTCCCATGTTTTCTAAACCTTATTAAATCACTTGGGATCCAAAATCTCAAAGGGTTTGATATTTTTGATCGGGGGAGAATTTGTGATTTAATAATGAAATTTGATAAAAGGTGATCGTTTTGATTCAGTTGTGCAGGCTGCTCTCTCATATGTGCTAAACGCTTTCGAATCTCGAAGCACATATTGAGGGGGAGCAAAACCATCGAGGTACAAAAGTTTTTTAAAAGAGATTATAAAGTACCTTGATTGTGTTTTCAAATGGTTTTCTTAATGGATTTTGTGATTGTGGATGTGCTTCAAAAGAACTCTTGCCTCTATGTGATAAAATGTTTTAAAATATCCTATGCACATATTGAGGGGGAGAATTTTACCAAGAAAATCAAATGGCTTTTTCGTATGAAAATTGTGATCAAAGAAAATATTTCAAAGTCCTCTTGCCTCCATGTGCCAAACAATTTCTAAATCACACGCACATGTTGAGGGGGAGTTTTTTCTAAATGATCAAAACTATTAAGGTACAAAATGCTTTGATCTCGTATCACAAGTACCTTGATTGGTTTTCCAAATGATTTTTCAATTGGTTTCATGAAGGAAAGAACAATACCAAAAGACCGACCAATTTACTTTATGCATGGTGTTATAAGGATGGTTAGGTTAGGTATTCGTTCCCATGATCTGCCAGAACCGGAGGGATCTACCCAGGGACAATCCACTAGATAGTGTAGAGTCCTTAGGTATGATGAAAAAAGGAGAAAAATGAGAAATGGGAAGAGTGCGAACTGAGACAGAGCTAGTACTAGAATAAACCCAACAAGGTTCTAGTTATGAAGTCTCGGTAAGCACTGAAGGGGTTGAAGAATGAAAAAGAATTGAATGTGAAAAGGGTGAAAAGAAATAGCCCTCCAATAATTCAACCTTAGGGCAGAAACCGGGTTCAATACATATGCTACTGGTGTTTACTAAGGTAACACTGGTATTGAAGACAAGACATCATGGACCCGGTGATGCACTGCACTACAACTTCCCAAACTACTCAAGTTCCTCTTAAAAGGACTTGTTTCATTCTCACGGGGAACCGACATTATCTATCGACTTTCTCTTAGAGATTGTTGATATTGAAGAAGGAGACCCTCTCCCTAGTCTCCGGCACAGGAACCAAATATGCACTATTGAGTCTAGAGCCAAAAGATCATCCACAATATCTCATTTAGGACACTAAATTAATGAAGACTTGCTGTTTCACACAATGTGGAAAGTAAGAATATATTAAGAGTCCTACGCATTATCCTTGTGGTATTGCCAGAACATCCGAGTGATATGTAAAAATATTCACAATGAAGACGGAAATCCTTCTAGAGCCAACATCAAACAAGCTCTTGGTGGGTGACATGTGAGATCTTCTCATAAGATCAAACTTGTGACAACTGGATAGAAACGATGGGGAGATTCAATCTTGAATCAACCTTGGTCCAGGAATGGTATTGACGAATACTTTTGGAAAAACCGTTCGATGTGCAAATCTTCTTTTCTCTAGCACGTCGAATTTGTATTCATTTCAAATTCAAAAAGTATCTCTGATTGAAAAATACTTTTAGAAAAACCGTTCGATGTGCGAATCTCTTCTTTTCGCTAGCATGTCGAATGTGTACTCATTCTCTAATACAAAAAGTATTTTGATTGAAAATTGATCTTTCTCGTAAAACCTTCGTCGTATTTCAAAACTCTTTCTTCAAACAATACGCGATTGTTTTTCAAATCATTTTTCATCAATCAGTGAATCTCAATTCGCTGGTTCACTCACTCCGTGTTGTCTTCTTTGAGACGTTCCGGTTTGAGAACAGCTAGAACAGCTGCGAAACCCTGTCAAGGAGATTCTTAGGAATCCTACCTGATCACATGCAGTATTTATACTGATCAACGGGGAACCGTGGGCCGTGTACCTCAATTCAGCGAAAGTGATCAAAGACACTTTCGTGTGTTTTATTGCTAACTGTTGTTTGCAGGTACATTTGGACGGTTGCAGCTGATCAGAATTGAGGAGTCAATCCAAAGCCGCATGCTCACAGCATCCACACTTAATTTGAAGAAATCATGACTGGTGCATATCTACATAACCTGGCTCTGATATTTCATACTATGCTTATGCTTCGCTGCTGCAAATATCATGAACCAGTAAGGCTTCCGCTACTCTGATGGAAAGATGTCATGATTCAAAAGTGTGAGCATGTCGGTCCGAAAGTCACAACTTCACATGATGGCAACACAATAAAGGGTGATCCAGAGATTTACTGTGGCTGATGATCTCAATGAAAGCTCGAAGATCATCAAAGATGTGGATCAGTTAAAGGCCTCCACTGAAAGTACAAATCAATGCGGACTTTGAAGAATCGCTACAAAAGCACAAAGATTGCAGAAATTGAAGAATTCAAGTCTACGAGCTCCAGAACGAAGTCAAAGATAGAATGCTAGGAAGCAAAAATGTATTTCATGGGGTGACCTCCCTTAGGGGGAGATTGTTAGGAATTAGAAAAGTCCATGTTAAAGAGTCGGTCACCCCAATAATGGTCTAGCATATGTTAGCTCGTAGATTTGTCGTTGTTTACGTTATTTATCAGTTTATTAGTTAGTTAGTAGTTTAGTTTAGCGTAGTGTAACACCGTAGAGGAAGGACGGGTCTTTACCCACTGTATCCCTGATCCACAGGCCGATAGGAGGTCGTGTATTTGTAAGTATAAATACCCCTTCCATCCATGGAAGGGGCGGTGCTTTTCAATCTAATACTCTACAATTTGTGAAGTAACTCTCTACCAAGAAAACACCCAACTCTCTAACTTTCTCTCTCTAATGGCAAACATGTATTTTGATCATCCAAGACCACCCGAATCATCAAACACATAAATATACGATCCTACAGTTCATCCCCCTAAAAAGGCAAGGAACGATCTTAATGATTCTAGTAGGGCCTCTACTGGCGGTAAGTCTTCAGAGTCTATTAAGAAGCTGCTAGCTCAAAGTTCGCAATCTCTTGAGTATTGTTTAAATGCTTTGCCCACTCATTCTTGTTCTTCTCCTTTATCTTCAACTACTCCTTTTTGTGAAGCTGGGACACCCAGTGAATCTGGCTTTGGTTTGCTCCATCTCGATGGTTCTTCTTCCCGGTTTGTTATTTCATACTCTTGTTTTTCCGTAACTCGGTTGTCCTTCTTTCCTTCCTTTATTTACTTGTTGTTTTATGTTTATTCGCAGTTCTTCTGTGCCCGTTATGACGGATGCCGTTGCTACTACCGTTCATTCTATTGAGAAGGGAAAGGGTCAAGTGGATATTCCTTCCTGCTTTCCGGATAACCTTTCGCCTGTCGGTGATATTTATCCAAGTCTTGATGATCTTTCGGATCTTGATGTTTCAGTTGGAGATATCCGCGTTGTTGATGGTCCGGATTCCAATTCTCCCTCTGGTCTTCATGTTTCGAAATGGAATGTTGCTAAAGGTTCTCTTCTTGATAATGTTGATGAGTGTCGTGCTATGGTGGATGAGTTTGCTCCTCCTGCCCTCTTTTCCTCTATCCACGATATGGGGTATGAGCGTCTTGTAAGTGAGTTCAATGTTGCCGTGGCGCGACAATTAAGCTTTAGCTCTGAAGTCTGTCAGCGTTTAGAGTATAACGTTATGGAGCGGAAACGCTTATTGTCTTTGTTGGCGAGTAAGGATAAGGAAAATTTGACTTTGAAGTCTGATGTTGCCAAGGCTACTTCTTCCCAGACATCGTCTGCTGCTACGTCCATAGCAGTTTCCACTGCTGAGCTTTCGTCCCTAAAGGACCAAAATTATGTGCTTGAGGGAGAACGAAACTCTCTTCGGGCCGAGGTAGCATCACTTCACTTATCCCTTTATGCTAAAGATTCTGAGTCATCCGCTTTGAGAGCTGAGCTTGTTGTTCTTAAGTTTCGGAATTCCAGTCTTTCCGAACAGGTATGTGGCCGTGTTTTTGTCCTTGTCTATATTATTTTATTACCATTTATTTTTGATTTCGTTATGTTTGTAGATACAAACGTTGGAAGAGTCATGCTCTAAGCTCCGTAGCCGAGCTCCACCCTTTGCTGTTTTGGAGGAGGATTTTTGTAGGATTCAGGATACTAGGATGGGTGAACTTTCGCGGAAGGTTGATTCGGCTGTTGCTGACTTGCATGCTCTGGCTATTCATATTGATGGGTTTTTTCCTCGATTTCTTACACTATTGTCTAGCCGCCGTTGGTTATTAACGAACGGTATGAGCCTTGTTGTGTTCAAGTGTTTAAACTCTCCGGAGTACACAACGGCAATGGCAAAGGTTATTGAGCGTGCCGTTGATAAAGGTATGCAAGAAGGTTTAGCTGCGGGCATCATCCATGGTAAGGAGAAAAAAGAACTTGCTGAGCTTGTTGCATATAATCCCTTTGCGGAAGATCACTATGTTTCTGCTGTGAAGGCCCTTGAAGGTGTGGAGTTTTCTTTACTTTCCATGCTTAAATCCAGCAAGAGTGCTAGTATTGCGGAAGTTATGGACCTTCTTCGTGTAGATGGGTCTTCCACGAATGCTCTTATGATTGCAGGGTTGCAACCGGATCTTGAGCAGCTCATTGTCCCTGTTCATGATAGGGATAGTAATGTAATTGTTAGCAACATCTCTTTGTCTTGTTCCTTGGAGGTTGTCCAAAAGAGGGTTGATCGGGTTGGGAAGCGCCTTGATGGTTGTCGGTTGTCACTTTCTGATGTTTATGGTTCTCCTGCTAATCCTTTGCCCGCTCGTAATGTGATAGATGTGGAAACATCTCTAGCCAGTGACTTAGCCTCTGTTTGCACTGCTTCTTTTCCGGCTGTGCCTCTTCCTAGCAGCACTTCTGATATTTCCACGATACCTCTTTCTATCGAGGATTATGATATTGATGATTCCGTTAATGGGGTTTTGGCGGTCCTGTCCGAGCCTGAGGTGAATGCTGCTGCCTTGGCGCGGACTTAGCTTTTTCTTTTCTTTTTCTTTTGTAATCATCTGAACAATATCTGTCTTTGTTTCTTTCTATGATACTTCTTATGGTTGTAATCAACTTTTTTGATTATGTAAGTTCTTGATTAGCGTATGTTATTAATCATTTTTGTGTTGCTATTGTTAACGTTATACGGATATTCACGTTTTGTAATAGTCTTGCGCACGCTCTTTTTGTCTGTGCGGTGCTATTTTTAGCGTTATATGCACGTTTATAATAGTCTTGTGCACATACTCTTTTTATCTGTGCGGTGCTATTTTTAACGTTATACGGATATGCACGTTTATAATAGTCTTGTGCACATACTCTTTTTGTCTGTGCGGTGCTATTTTTAACGTTATACGGATATGCACGTTTATAATAGTCTTTGGATAATTTTGGGCTATCCTCCCAGTACTGGGCTTGCAATACCTCTTACGTACTCTGGTGATTAAGTTGTTCACCAGTTTTGTTATTCGTAATAACCTTATGCTATTCGGAATAACATGTTTTGGGCCGTACCCAATCCTTGTGCTTGCGCGTCATATGCGCGTAAATAAAGATAAATAAACATTTTAAAGAATAAAATAATGAAGGTAGCTAATCTTCATTTTTTTTATTAGTTGGTCGCGTTTTTTAAACACATTACAATTATTACCATATATATGAGTTCGAGTATATATTTTTCATTGCTAACTGTTCTTACCCTTTTTCATTTTGTCTTATAACTGGTAGCGTCAGATCTCTTGCGGATCTTCATAGATGACCGCTATCCTTCTTGGAGTTGCTTTTTGGTGCTCCATATCTCTTTCCTCGTGAGGTTGCCATTTTATTTACTGTCCGTGGCAGTTTTCCTTGCGTTTAGTAATTATGATGTCCTTTCTTGAGGAAACATTTTGGCCGGATTCACTTTTGGTGTCGCTATATTCTCCCTGCGGGGTTACTTGAGAAGTTTGTAGGTTTGCGGTCATATCTTGAGAGGCCACGACGTTTCTTCTCGTTTCCGCTGTAGGGCATGCAACACGCTCGATAGTCCCCTCAAGATGCTTCCCGTCCGGATCCATCTTATTGTGCTGAAGTGGAAGGGCTTTTAGTGAGGTTACCTTTCTGCTCGCACAACTTTTACTTTATCCCGGCGCTCACAAGCTGATCATTTGTACCTTAAACCCAGTCTTTCTAACACGATATACCTGGGTTAGTAGACATTCGCTTGTTTGGAGGGCCGGGTTATATAAACAGAGGAAAGAAGGCATAGTTTTCATCCTCTGTTTGTTTGCCTTTCTGGGGAGGTTCCTTGCTAGCTGGGGGCATTTTACGTATGGCATTATGCCCCACTTCCTTTGTTATCCCTCCCCAGGGACCAAACTCTTCGCACATTCAATCACACCCCTCGACCCCAATCCCTGGATGTAGTTCCTTCTTCCACTCAGTAGCCAACTCTTTGGAAGGAACTATGTGCACTACCAAAATCTCGAAGGGTTAGTGGGAGATTTTGTGTTTTCGGCTCCCACCTTTGGTGTGCCCTATGATCTCGGTATGTCCACACAAACTTCAATGGACATGGGTTTTGGTGGAAGGAGTGTTGTGAATGGTCGCGGAGGCTGGTTATTAGTCGTCATTTTAGAACGACTAAGTGTTATTAGTTGTCATTTTAGAACATGTTTCAACTGGTTTCGTCTTTGCCTTTTCGTTTTCTTTTCGGTGGACAAAGGTTCAGGTAATGCATGGGTTTTTTAGCAACGACGATGTGGTGGCTATTTGTCGCTATCGAGAGTTGGCTATATTGCCTTTTTACCAAGCACTTCTTCAGCTTCTTTTTTGTTTCTCGAGGAGCCTTTCTTTCCCTCGTGTTGTGTACTGTTTTATTTTATTTTATTTTATTTTATTTTATTTATTTATTTATTTTTATAAAGAAGTGGTTCTACTCCTCTTCTTTCTATCCCGCGTATTTACAGTGGTAATTTTACTGTTTTCGCATGCGTCAGCATTAATTTCCATTTATTGCTTTGTAGGTAGGCGCGTGCCTAGGCTCATAGCCTGAGTGCTTATTGTTTCTGCTCAATTTGACGCAACATTTCTTAGGAAGGAACGCGAATCTGTACTGGCAGATTCTCCCTTCTTTTTGAGCATTTGGATAAGGTTTATCCGTTTGCTTCCATCTTTTTTTCGTTTTCCAGTCCGGGACGGGATCCCCTCCTTTTCTTTTCTTTTTTTTTCTTTTTTTTATTTTTGCCGCTGTCCCTCTTGGCCATGACAGTATTTCTATCGGTCTATTATTCTTTCCGTTCGTAGTGCGGCGTCATGTGTTTTTGCTTCTGGCTCCTTTGGCTTGCTGCTTCCTCCGAAACTGAGTCCACCTAAGGTTGTAATCCTTATTTGTTCCGCCAGTATCATCCTGGCGCATGCCCATTTCATCGGCGCTTTTGCATCTTTCCTCTTTGTTTTCTCAAATACAGGCACTCTTTTGTGATATGTCCTGCTTCTCCATGAAATTCGCAGAGTTTCCTTTCAGTTTCTTTCTCGGTTGACCCGTTTGTAGAAGGGCTTGCGGATTTCGCTTTCTTTTGTATCATCATTTCCTCGGAAGATTTTCGTGGTTTACGGAAACCTTGTTGCTTTTCTCTTCGTTTCATTGGTTGCTGCATCCATAACCTTTTTCCTTCACGATTTTGTGCGGCTACTTTTCCGTTTAAGAAGGAAAAAGTTATATCCATCGCCTCATTTATTGACCTTGGAACTCTGTCGCGTAACCGCTTAACCAATTCCGGATCGGTTATCGCATGCAGGAATCCTGAGACTTTCATGCTTTCCGGGGCTCCCTTTATGCCCCTTGTTTCTTCTTTGAATATGCGTACAAAGTCTTCCGTTAGCTCTCCATCCTTTTGCTTGATGCGATGGATTTCCATAGGGTCTTTGGTACATTTCTTTTGTTGCCAGAAGTTGGCAAAGAAAGTTTCCTTTAGCTTGTCATAGCTATCTATTGATTCGGGCGGAAGGCCCTCAAACCAGACCCTAGCGGATCCGGTGAGTGTGGAGCTGAACATGTGACACCATGTTGGCATGGCCCATCGTTCCATCTTCGTGGCTGCTTGGAAGGATTTTAGGTGATCCTTAGGGTCTCAGTGTCTTCGCAGACCCAGGGTCTGTCTAGGTCGTAGCCATAATCATTTGGTTTCCGCTTTTTGACCTCGGGCCCTCGGCCTTTACTTCCGTGAGATTCATCGTCCAAATGGTTATTCGCCTTCCGCGACCGAGTTTTTTCGGTTTCCCGACTTCTCACTTCTAACCCTGTTGGCCACGGTTGAGGACCCTTATGGTTGCTCCTCTCTTTCTTTCTGGTATCGTCGAGTACTTGTTGCCTGCGGTCTTTGGGACAAATGGAAACACTTCCTTTTCTATCTCCGAGTCGGTGGAACACACTTTGGCGCAATCTTTTAAATGCCGTCTCCCTCACGTCCTCCTTTCTTTTGGGTGACCTGGATCAGGTGTGACCTTGGCTACCGTCATTTTGCCTGTTCCTCTGCTTTGCTTTTTCGAGCTGTTTCCGTAGGTCTTCACTTGACGTTTTTGCTTTGTGGCGATGTTGGGTTTCATGACGATCCTCCCAGATTTCTGCTATCTTGGCTCTTTCTTCACGCTTTTGAGCTTTCTCCGTCACAATAGGCCAGATCTTGTCGAAATGCTTATCACAATACCTCCGGAGGGCTGCGTCGGACACAAGTCCCTCCGGGTCCGTCGAGGCCGTTTGATCTCCTCTTTCTACCATACTCCGCAACGTGGACACGAAGGCGGGAGTTGGTCCGAATCTAGTGCTCATGGTGAGTATTTTCTGGAACGCAGTTGTGTATGGGTCCCACGGATGGCGCCAACTTGTTAGTACAATTTGTGTGATGGGTTACAGAAAGTCTGGACGTAGCTTGCTGGGCTGGGCCGGAAAGCCTTTGGTGGATTGATCTTGTACTAATTCAAGTGATTTGGATGAGACCCCTGCACAAGAAAGGTAAACCGTTAGTCTTACCGTAGGGACGGACCCCACGATTAGACTCCGGCGTGAGAGTAAGTATACATTCTTGAGAGGGAAAGTAATAGTATGTGTGTAATTATGAGAGAGAAAGTTGTTCTACCTTGTATGGGGATTAGAGCCCTTTTTATAGGAGAGGTTTGTCGCTGGGGCTCCCTGGATTATCGCATATAGTGGTTAGTTGCCGGAGTCGGACCCTTGGCGGACAAGGGTTCCGTGTTATTCACGGGTGCGGACGCGAGAGGCCTAACGGTTGGAAGTTCAGCCCGTTAGGCATCTTGTGCGCATCCCAAGGCCTAGGCCATAGCCAACTTAGTCATTGGGCTTACTGTTGGCCCAGGGTCTGTGGTTATCGGTCCTGTGTCCAGGATTTGCGATCATTGGACCGATAACCACATAACTAAAAATGAGTTTGCCAATCACGATTGTTTGGATCTGACGAAAAAATATGGGTTGCCAATCACTATAATGGTCAATTTAACATAAAATGATAATTATAATATGTTTTAAGACATTAAATTTATGTAAATTAATGATTCGGACATATTTGATATATTAAAAGATTTGGAAAGATATACTACTATGTAATTAAAAGCTTGACTTGGATATATATGTAATTATGATGTTTAAAAAAGATATATATCTATACTACTTATAATACACAAACCACTCTCTCTCCTAATTAATTTTCAGACTTTTCAGACTTGAAAGTGTTAAAGCATGATGTACAACACATTAAAGCCCAAAAATTCAGACTTACAACCACATATGCATAATATACAACAAATCCCATCTCATTCCACTACAACAACACTCGAACTAAAATGAACAAAAAGGATCTCAGTTTCTTTTCTTGTCACAATAGCTTATTTGATCTTAAAGATCAAACACGAGAAAGATTTTTCATCATCGATCTATGACTTTGATAATATCCGAATATACAAAGAAAGAACAAACCACATCAGTTCATTCCTTCTTTCATTCGTTCATAAAAAAGAATAATTATACGAACGAACGGAAAAAAAAAAAAAAATCCAAACCTACCTTAGACCTTTTCAATAAGATCTTGAAGCCGTAACCAAATGAGTTAAAGAGTTTGTCTGGTTTGATTCTATTCGTCGAAGGGTGTTTAAAGCCGTGACCTTATTGGTACTACATTTACAATCAATTAACAACAACCTTAAGGTTGTGTTTGTGTTCGGTTTGATGTGGATGAAATGAATGAAGATGTGTTTGTGATGAAGGATTTAGGTAGATGCAGATTTGAGAGAGAAGTAGGTGAGGGCGGATGGAGTTAAGATTAGGATTTACAAATGACTTTTAGATAGGGTTGTGGTGTATTTAGGGTCTTAGTTTGATGGGCTACACCTGGGCGGGTTAGTAGCTGGACTTGTGTTGAACTGGGTTATTGGGCTTGTTAAGTTGGTTGTGTCAAAAATAAAATAATAAATTAGAATACATTATTTATCGGAACATTTTATTTTAGGGTACCCGCCGCTGCAACGCGCGGGTACCCTGCCAGTGTAATTATGATGTTTAAAAAAGATATATGCAATTCTCTCTTTAATTTATGTATAAATAACCGTTTTAACTGATAAAAAGTAGCAGTTAACCAACTTACTACTTAGTTACAATCTCCTGCATCAGTTCTTTTATAGCTGGGCCTGGGAAGAAAGAAATCATCCAATCAGAGCTCCTTATGGGCTCCCTTTTACACACAAAATTTTATACGAGAGTTTAGCCCAACTAAGTAATAGCACAACCTTATAACTTTCAATCAAAAATAACAAACAAACGTAAACGAATTCGTTAAGTGTGAACTTGACCATCGGGAGAATTTAAAGAGGAGGTAAATTTTCGCCTCGAGTCAAATATTTTTACATGCGTATAAAATTTTCATGTATGTTTTTGGACGGTTTGTCCGTGCGTTACAAACAAATTTATAAGCGAAGTCTTAATACATAAAATTGTTAATGTGGAGTCAAATCATATGTTTTTCTACGTGAGATGAAACGTTTTTTCTGTATCCCTTAGGTCTGTTATAACATACAAAATGTCTATTAGTTCACGTCTATTAGTTATGTTAATATTACTAGCAACAATAACAATAACTAGTGTTGTATATCTAACAAAAAACAAATTCAAACAATATATATGAAATTAAAAAAACCGACTATGTAAATAATAAGATTTAACAAGGTGTTTAGGAGTCAAAAAGAAAGTGAAAACAGCAAAGATGTAAAAAGTTTTATTACACGACAAATGATGTGGTTATCCGACTCATTATCTTATCTTATTTTAAAGCTTGATATCGTAATATCAGTTTTTTTTTTGAACAACTATTTGTAGATGTTTCGTATCATATGATTAGAGATGATTATTGTTAAAACTTAAAAATTTATCCTACAAACATTTTAGTTATGTAACATACTTTGTATTATTTGTTTGGATAAAGCATACTCAAACATAAATCGTACAATAACTAAATACCCGAATTGTGGCCGGTGAAAAACACTTTTTACTCACAAAATCTTCAGATATGTTCATGGTTTGTTTTTCACGTGTTTACATGTTAAAGATATTCTAGCAAATATTTCAAAGATTAAATTTACTAGTATGTTGTGTTATGGTTGGATTTGTTGAGCACACTCAAGTTAGATTGATTATTAATTTTTCACGTTGATGAAACTCTTACGTATAAAACATAGACATCTTTATGAATTTGTTAAATTTGTTTCAATAACAAACTAGTTTGATCCTTCGGTTATTGTTGGATTTCGAGACCGTTTCCATCTTTTTTTGTAGTTTTTTGTATTTTAGTTTGATTTTTGAATGTATTTGGAGCATTGTTTTTATCTTTTCGTTCGTGGTATGCTCTTCGGAGCCTTTGTTATTAACATTGTCGTAGCTGAGAGGTCTGAAAGCTGTTGAGTTTATGATATATAAAATAAAATAAAACATAAAGACATCAAGAGTACACAGCGGAAGACTTAAGATCATAACAAATAAATTAATTAACTGAAAGTATGCGTAACGTACCTCTTGCGAATATCAAATCCCTCGAGCAAAGCAAAACAACCCTCGAGCAAAGCAAACCAAAGAAGTACTTATTGGTGTAAGAATAATGTCTTACAACCACGTTCTTGTACACACGAATTAACCAAACGAATCAAGCGATTGCTAGATCTAACACAAGCCCTCGTATATGCAAAAACAAAACCGAACTCCCTAACAAATGGGGTTTTCGGCCAAGCTATGCAAAAGAAAGAGAAGAGAGGAGATCTAGGGTTAATGCAATGCACAAGTGTGAAAAACCCTAGACCCTACCCCTCCTTATATACTAGTAGGTAAAACTTAGAGGACAAGTTAGGGGAATTTGAGGCCTTGGAGAAGCCTATGGCCGGCCACCAAGAGGAGCCCAAAGCCCATTCCATAACTTTCCCAAGTTTCCATTTCTAGTCCTTCTCTTTTCTATTTTAACGGTCGTTAGTAATTTTTCCGTTAAATACATAACGATCGTTAACCGGACTTAATGTGTAATAATTAATCGTAAACATAAACATTAATTATTAACTTTAATTCTCATTCGCTAATGTGTGCAATCCCGTGGTCACGAGTTCGAATCCGGACATTCACATGTTTGTAAATATATACATTTCCAACAAAAGCTGTGTGCAAAATACTTATGTGATAACTGAATTAGACGATCAAAGATATAACAATGTTCAATTATAACAAATAAAAGATACTCCTATAAAATATATATCGCTAAACAAATTTTGTTAAAAGTGAATTTTGAGGCCCTAACTACTAAGAAGGCGTACATTTTGATACCCTTATGGCCTTATGCGATAACACACCTTTATGTAAAGTGAAAAAAAAAATAGAAAACTCATATACCTAATTAAAAAGTCTGGCTAAATAGGTGGCATGGGAATTGAACTATAGACCATCTAAGCAAGGCACATTCTACTTACCATCCCACTAACTCGCCACACAGGAATTTCTCCCACTCCATCTATTTTTTTTTTTTGAACGGTGACTTTCATTTTTTGGGCAAGAGTCACACCTACCACTCCATCTATTTAACATAAGGGAGCGTTTGGTTGGGGTAATTTGGAGTATATTGGGGGCATTTGAATTTCAATTCCCTTCAAATATCATGTTTGGTAACTCAAATGGGGACATTTGAAGTAATTTAAAATTTCACGAATTGCTAAAATAGATTGAATTAGAATGCCTCTAAAAAGTGAAGAATTTTAATTTACTTGAAAAAAGAAATTATAAACTTTTTTTTCTTATTGTTTTTTTATAAACTTTTAAATGGAATATTTATGATTTTTTTTTAAACTTTTTTTATAAATTTTATTTATAAACTTTTTTTATTAATTTTTTATAAACTTATTTTATAAGTTTTTTATAAACTATTTTAATAATTTTTTAAATTTTTTATAAACTTTTTTTATAAATTTTTTATAAACTTTTTTATAGATTTTTTATAAACTTTTTTTAAATATTTTTTATAAAATTTTTATATATTTTTTATAAACTTTTTTATAAATTGTTTATAAACTTTTTATAAATTTTTTATAAACTTTTTTTATAATTTTTTTTATAAACTTTTAAATAGAATATTTATGAAATTTATATTAAAATAAATAAAAAATATTTATAAATTACTGTCAACCAAACATGCGAAGGTATTTTAAATTCCGGAATTTTAATTATCAAGAATTTAAATTTTCTAAAATTTAAAATTCCGGAATTTCAAATTACCACAACCAAACGCCCCCTAAGTTTTTACAAACAGACAAACTATTATCATAGTCAACTGTAAATCTATCTATACTAAAAAGTCAAATGTAAAATGGCGAGTGGGGGTTTAGTGAAGTTAGTAGCTCCGGTGACATTTGTGACTGAAATGCAAAGAAGCTTGAAGAAGTTAAAGTCATTTTGGGACAATCTGTTCCTTTACAGTCTCTTAATTTTTTATCTTTAGTTATTTCGTTTCTTTAAACAGATAAAAGGTTTATAAACTCAGTGAACAATGTATGTAAGTTAAAAATGAATAAATAAAAAGTTTGGACTTCAGAGTACGAACACTTTTCACTCGTATAAGCTTATGGGTAGAAGCTTTTGGGATGTGCCAACTAAAGCGGGAATGAGTTAGGGGTGGCGTAAATTACTCCATATCAGGGATAAAATTAAAGACCATATGTGGTATCAGCTTGGGGATGGTAAGAAGGCTTTTGTGTGGTTTGACAAATGGTGCAATGAATGTCCTCTTGGAGCCTTAAAATCAGTTCGGCAAATTACGTGTGCGGGTTTTGATATGAAGAATAAAGTGGCGGATATTATTGAGGATGGGATGTGGAAATGGCAACAAGGTTGGATACAAATTCACGCCCCTATTCTTACACCAAACCAAGAAGATAAAGTGCTATGGCGGGATACAAATGGTAATTTAAAGGATTTCTCAGTTAGTACGGTATGGGATACAATTCGGCCAAGAAATGAGGTAGTTTCGTGGCTTCACGTGGTCTGGTTTTCTAAATGTATTCCTCGCCATGCTTTCTTACTTTGGCTTATCATTTTGAAGAAGCTTAAAACACAAGATTTATTGAGGCAATGGGACGTTAGTAATGACACTAATTTAAACCTGCTTCAATGTCCCTTGTGTGAAACTCAACCGGACTCTCATGAACACCTATTTTTCGATTGTGCTTATTCTTCACAGGTGTGGTCGTTTATGAGGAATTTTGCGTTTATGGATAATATTTGTCCTCGTATGGAGAGCATTGTTGCTGCTTTAACTCCTGTTTCTCAGAAGAGATCAGCTAAGAGTGTTATTGCTAGACTTGTTGTTGCGGCGTCGGCTTATTTTATTTGGCAAGAGCGAAACAATCGCATTTTCAAGAAAAGGTCTCGCAAGGTAGAGCAGTTAAGAGATGATATAATATATATGGTTAGGCTCAAGTTAATGTCCCTCCGTTTCAAAAATTCTGCAAGTGTTATGCGTTGCTTGGACCAGTGGCAAATTCCAAAGTTATATTATGACTAATGGCGTGTAAACATCATCACAGGTCTTTGTATGTTTGGTTCTCAATAGGGTTGTTTGGGACATGCATGTATAGGGATACATGCATGGGGTTTTCCTTTGTTCTATATTATGTTGGAGGAATTACATAAGGCTGTTAAAGGTTTGACATGTCAAACCTAGTTGGTGTAGTTTTCACGCTTGTTTAGAGCGTTTAGGTGAATATGGTACACATCCATATTCCTTTGTACGTTAACGTTATATTTTGGTGTTAATATATTTACCGGGGTAAAACCCTTTACCCAAAAAAAAGATAATACTAAAAAAAATCAAGAACTTATATTATATTTTCAGTGAATGTCAAGTTAACTATTTACTTTTATAATTAACTTCACCAAAAGCGCCTGAAAACATAGTAATATTCTAGACATGTATGATTTTCATTCTCTATAGTATATACACAAGAAAGATTTGACTTCTTTCATCTATGTGAGATATAAATATGAAATAGTTTTGTCAAACACATAATAATAAATAATGTACATGCTTACATAGTTACATGCCGACTTGTGAATTTCTAGTACTCTAATATATACCACTGGGTGTTCATATTTGAAGCTACTCAAATTCTTAATGAAAAAGTTTAACTTGTGTTATTAAGTGATGATGCAATTTTGAGACGGAGATGTTCTACGGAGTACAAATTAGTAGGCAATTATTGTGTGACTGATTAAGTAGCCCTTTGCGAAATAAAAATAGTTTGGATTAGGTAAACGAGACTTAAACTCGGGGGTTGCACGAGTTTTTTAGTAGGACAAGGTTTACATGACTATCCTGTTTGGATAATTCTGGATTTCTGGTAACACATTTGTTAGTACCTTGTTACTTAATAATTAGTACATTGGTGGGACCAAGATGTCACTCTCTCGATATCTTAACTAGAAATATAGGCAACAAAGAGAGCTCAAATTAGGGGTGAGCAAAACAAAACGAAAACCGAAAAAGTCGAACCGAAAAAATCGACCGAAACTAAAAATTGATTGTTTGATTTTTACTTTTAAAAAAACTGAAAAATACGGTTCGCTTTCAGTTTTCGTCCATAAACCAAACCGCAAAAACCGAACCGAACCGAACCGGTTTTATTATATAATAATATCTAATTAATATAATCTATACTACATATAATGACTGTACGGGCAAATCTTGAAAGTAAAAGGTGAGAGAAAGACATAGTATAATTAATACTCTTATTAAAACACCTCATTACTTAAAAGTACAATAATTTATTAACATTGTACAACCAAATAAAAGCATATCTACCAAATTAAAAACAACCCATTAAAACACCCTTCATTAAAAAATACAATAAAATTTTCACAATATACAATTTAAATAAGTTACAACATAATCTAAAATATAAAATAATTAAACACATTAATTAATATTATTTTTAAAACACCCTAAAATGAAAAATACATGTTATTATACACATTATACAAATTAATAAAATACACAAAGCTTCATACAAACTAACAAGTTGATGGTATATATAGTTTTGAAAACGGACCGGACCAAATGGTTCAACCAGGAACCGGTACCGGTTCGGCTAACCAATAAAAGCCATCCGAAAATGAACCAGAGAGGACCCATTGAAACAGATACAATATGGTGGAATTAGATCTCATCTAGATCTATTTATCCGGTTAATCGTTAAAGGGTACCCGCCACCGAAACATGCTGGTACCCTGCTATACTATATATAAAGGAAAAACAAAAAAGTAAAAAGTAAAAAGTTGAAACTAAACAAAGAAATGTTGAAAACATATATTTCAAAACGAAACTATTAATACTCATCGAAAACCGGGTTGACCCGGGACGCTTCAAACCCGGCGGGTTGACCCGATTTAATTTGATCAGTTTTCAACCCAACCCATCGGGTTGACTCGATTTAAATCGACATGTTTTTTGACCGGAACGGTTCAACCGGTTGAACCACCCGGGTCAAACCGGGTTTCATAACATTATGTTTAATCCCAAAATCTTCAAAATTTTATTATTTTTCGTTTATCACCCATAAACGTTTTTTTATCATTAAACGATCTTTCGCTATAAAATTCCGTTGCTATGCAGGGGTACTCGTCTAGTATGATTAAATGTACATCAATTGTATAAAGGGCAAATATAAAAAAAAAAGTACTATACTTGCCACCTATTCCTCTTCAGGGTAGCGAACAAAATTTTTTACTTCTGCGGGTAATATACTTTCAAATTCATCCTCTTTAGGGTATTTTCATGAACAGTTGGACAATTTTGCCCCTATTACCCACAAGAGGAAATGGAAAATATAATACTTTTTTTTATCATTTGCCCTAGTTTTTTATTATGTTAAATTTTGGATATGTATTAAGATAAATTATTTAATGATTTATAATTGTGTTAAATCTATGATAAAAATGTTTTGTTTTAAGTTTACACTATTTACTTATTAAGATAATTTAGTTCCACCAGCCACTTCCATTTGCAAAGGACATGAGTTTAAATAAGTATACGCGTGCATGGCACGTGTGGGGTTCAAATAAGCAGTTTTAACCCTTACCATTTAGGCGGGAAAAGCCGTTACAGCCATTTCATCATTTCATTTGTATATAACACAATTCATTTCACATTTGTAAGCGGTTTTGATTTTGTAATTCTCTCTTGTAATAAACTTCTACAAGTCAGTAAGCCATAACAAATCCTATTAACTAATTCTTGAGCTCAATTCTTATTTGAATCTCGTTGATTCCTGTAAGAGTGTATAAACTGGTATCAAAGCAGTCAATTCCGGCATCTTAACCCATAAACCTATTGAGTTTGATCGTCGCCGATCAAATTCCGGCCAAAATACATTCGTTTCCCTATCACAAATACGTTACCCTTGTTAATTCTTATTCCGTTTTCTTAGCCAAAACACGTTTTCCGTACGGCTAGTACATTATTTATTATTTAAAAAAAAAAGTATCATACTTTCCATTTCCTCTTGTGGGTAATAGGGGCAAAATTGTCCAACTGTTCATGAAAATACCCTAAAGAGGATGAATTTGAAAGTATATTACCCGCAGAAGCAAAAAATTTTGTTCGCTACCCTGAAGAGGAATAGGTGGCAAGTATAGTACTTTTTTTTGATATTTGCCCTTGTATAAATTCATATTCATTTTGTGAGTGGATTTATTATATATTTATAAATTCATATTCATGTTTGTCGTGTCGCGTGTTTTGTGCAAATATATCAATAAGTATTTGATAATATGATTATACTACGTGTATGTTTACTTGTATGTGTATGTCTCATTTATATGTTTGTAATTATAGAATTATGCAATAAACATTATTATGCTTAGATTGAAAAAAAATAAAGAAGAATAACTAATTTTGTACGTAAAACAAGTTTGTTGGTATAATTTGGCCATATCCAAATATTAACGGTTAGAAACCGAACCGAAACCGATAACAAACCGAAAAAACCAAACCGCCAAAAACCGAACGGTTTCAGTTTTGGGTTCTACAAATACCGAACATTGTTGTTCGGTTTCAGTTTTAGCCAAAAACCGACCCAAATCGAACCGTGCACACCCCTAGCTCAAATCACCAATGTTATACTATAGTCATCAGACAGTTTGAATGACACTTTGAGCATGATTTAGCTGTACAAAAGGTAAGGTTTCAAAACAGGGCCGTCTCATGAATTTATGAAACTTTTTAGGGCTTTGGACAAAATAACATAATGAAGCATTTCGAGAAGAAATGTTATATATAAAGTGTCACCGTTTATAGGATATAATGCAATTAGTTATGTAAACGTTCTAACATATTACTCATTTAACATATCTTTTCATCTAAATACTTTTTTCTTCGCAAAAAATATGTGTACGCATGTATATAATTATTAACGAGACAAATTTGAGGCCTTGAGCGGTCGCCCACCTTGTACACTCTCAAAAACGGCCATATTTAAAAAGACCAAACTCATATATGATCCATGGAGACCTTACATATAGAGTCACCCCTGAATTCATTTTCGTATAAAATAGTGCAAAATCAATATGCCATTGTACGGTAGGGGTTAGATAACTTTAGCTCCAGCGGTGCAACGTTTAGAGATTGAAATTCGCTTTTTTATTGTTCAAATTTATATATGAACTTCGTCTTTCAATACACTTGAAAAGTGAAAACCTAGTATTCTCAACATGTGTGATCCTGATACATGTAGTATATAACCAAGGAAGATTTCACTTCTTTAACTAGGTATGTTGAAATGGTTTTATCAAACACATGATCATGTGCAAATCACTTTCGATTTTAGAAAGTATGCACAAGTCTTTTCACTGGTACTCCCTAGTTGATTAGAATTTTTTATGTTTTTAAACAATAACTATGAGGTTAAGAAAGTCTTCAAATCACTGTGAATTACTTTGTACTTTTTGGATACTCATATAGCCTTTTTAAGCGTAAAAAGCTCACACAATTACACTTAATTCGAATAAAAGGTTTAAATCCTAGAATTAGTTAAACAAAAACCCAGGTCGTAAATTTTAAATGTAATGCTTGTATATTGAACATAAAATGTCAAACGCTCATAATAAGTTTCTAAAAATATCGATTTTAACTTTCATTGTCAAGGCAATGAAGAAACTTAATTAGATGAAGGAAGAAATGTCTATGAAAGTTGATTGGGATATAATTGTTTGTGAGCAACATCTTTTGTGGCATATGAGGATTTAAGAAGATTCAAATTAGAGATAAGGTGAATTTGATGTGATGTCGACTTGTGTAGACTTCCAAGTAAACTCATCTTAGTCTACAACTACTATCTTCTTTTCCTACATCTAGTGGTCCTTCTAATGACCACCATGTAATTCTAAAAGCCATGTTGATAGGAAGCCCAATCCTTTTTGGATACAATCAAACTCAAATGTAATGCTTGTATACTGAATATAAATGTTGAATGCTTGAAATAAGTTTCTAAAAAGAAAAATTCGATTATAACTTGCATTGTCAAGACAATGAAGAAACTTAATTGGATGAAGGTAGAAATGTCTAAGAAAGTTGATTGGGTTATAATTGTTTGCGACCAATAACTTTTGAAGCATATGAGGAGGGTTTAATTTGAGATAAGGTCTAGAATTGATGTGTTGTCGACTACTTGTGCAGACTTTCCAAGTCAACTCATTAGTCTACTACTATTTTCTTCCTTTCCTTATCTAGTGGCCCTCCTAATGTTTTGGGCATATTCATAAACATAGACCCACAACCGATGTATCTCATCCTTTGACGATATGAGATACAAAACTTGTACAGGAAAATAAATGAACTTGTAGACATCAACCATGTGTATGTAGCCCCCCTATGTAGATTAAATTTCTCAAACTAGTACTAGTTAAGTTTGTTAGATTACTTTTGAATCAAAAAAAGAAAAAGTATTGTACGCTCAATAAATTTTTTTGTATGTGCAACAAATTACTTTCCTAACGGAAGAACAACACACCGGTTATTATCAAGGTTATAAATAGTGTGAATCGTGGCGTGACGGCATGATCAAGCCTCACGTCTTTGCGGTCAAAGCGAAATATTTGTGTTTATAAGATGTGGCATAAGGCGACACAAAATATAAAAATATTTATATATTTATATCATATTTCATATATATCGAGTTTACAAAAAAATGTGACATAAGGCGGCGTGACGGCATAACCAAGCCTCATGCCTTTGCGAGGCATTTACGAAACCTTTCGAGCCTTTTAAAATCATACTTTCATATACACACATTTATTTCTACTGCAACTTCTTGTTAAGCTTGCAACTTACAATATATATTTCTTGTTACAGTATTGTTGTACCAAAAGCAAAGCGGTATTACTAACAAACAACAATACTCATTATATCCCTTTGCAACCATTGGATTCATACAATAAGGGTGCGTTTGGATTATGAGAATGTGAATTTTATTTTGAGATATGGGTATGAAACCAATACAAATAGGCTAATCTAATACCCACAAAACATGATGGGTTTACAAACCCATAGTGATTCCCATACCTATAGTGATTCCCGTTAATAAACCAAACTCCCCCTAAGCTTTGTCCGAAGAAACAGTTGCATCGACACATTATATGAAAAAGTTACTGAATTACCATTAAGGTCAATAACATTAATCCTAACTTCAAATAAAAGATAAGGTCTAGCATTTGACGTGTTGTTGACGTGTTTCTTGGAATTAAGCTTACTATATACTTTATTGCTTACTATAATTTTAGTGAGTGTTATTGTTAGCCTGTGATGACAAGCTAATAAGCGTTTGAGGTGGTTTATGCTTGCATGATATATCTTGAAACCTAACTAGGTCGAAGCCTTTTTAAATAAACCACACAAAAGAGTTATGGAACTCTTTAGTTATGCTCATAAACTCGAGCTTATAAGCTTGTGCAAACAATATAATGAGCTTATTTGCTATATAAGTTTATACGCTATCTAAATAAACTTAAAAACATTTAAATTTACTTACTTTGCTATTTAAGCTAATAACTTAAACAAACTCCCCTAGTCACATTAATATACTCTCCAACATTTTTTCAAATGACATAAATTGTAAAAAAAGTAATATATTAAATATTACTCCCTCCGTCTCATATTTATTGTCCATATTTCCTTTTATGGATGTCTCAAATTAATTGTCCACTTTCTATATTTAGTAAGAAAAAGAGAATATAATTGAGGAATATTCCATTTGAGTGGCTGAGATTTATAGGGGTCCCACTTTTATTAAACTTTGTGATTCTTGTCCCCTGACAATAATTTTGAGACGGAGGGAGTAGTTATCATGTTGTCGACAAAATGATATTTTACAAAAATAAAGATATACGATTATATTGATGTCAGATAAGATTTCTGTTAAAGTAGTGTTAACAGAATTCATCATGACAATCAATTACGTTTATATTAATCTCAAACTATCTATATCTATACTATATAAAATGGAAAAATGGTCAAAGTGGAAAAAGTGAAAAAAGTTGAAAGTTGAATGTTGAAAACATAGTCAATGGAGAGAGAAATAAATAATATAATTAATACTCTTATTAAAACACCCCATTACTTAAAAGTACAATAATTTATTCACATTGTACACCCAATTAAAAGCACATATACCAAATTAAAAACAATCAATTGAAACCGATACCGGATTGACCCGTTGAAACCGATACCGGGTTGACCCGGGACGCTTCAAACCCGGCGGGCTGACCCGATTTAATTTGACTTTTTTTTTACCCAACCTATCGGTTTGACTCGGTTTAAATCGACATGTTTTTTTATCGGAATGGTTCAACTAGTTGAACCACCCGGGTGAAATCGGGTTTCAAATTTGACAAAATTATATGAGAAATGATGAAGTAGTTGTGGGACCCGTGACAATTTTTTTTAAAGGAGAGACCAAGTAATTGTAGATTTTGGTTTATTTTGCTTTGACACATGTAATTTATTTTTAAAAATGTTGCTCTTGCAACATTTAAGGGACTAACATATATGAATCGTCGTTTAAAAGTTAATATATATTGTATAGCCCTTTGTCCAGTGTATCAATAATGTTATGTAAGTTTATTAAAATCACAAAAAATAAATAGTATTGTTATCTTTAGCGATAATTATTTGTACCTCAAACAAATAGCTTTGAACAATGCATAAATATCTATACAAATTAATAGTACAAAATAATCTTATATGGTGATATCCAATTTGCAAAGTTACAATTTTAAAAGCCACACACCAAATGATAAACGCTACACATGTAAAAAAAATAGTTATCACTGCCTGAATTACTGACAAAACAAGAAAAAACGGTCACACATGTTGGTTATACCTCTAAACTACAATATAATATTGCCAACTACATAATACCGTTGCTTTTTGTAATGCTTGAATCTATTATTACTAAAAATCTTAATAACTTAAAACAATCCTATTAGAAAATATACTCACACACTTAAATCGACTCCACATATTTTTTTTTAAAACTATATATTTATGCTGCTATGCAACCACGCATCAGAATTGTAGTTATTCGAAAACGATTCTCTAATGCTACAAATACAGTTTGTTGAAAGAAACTTATAGGTCGTCGGAACTTTGTAGAAAACTAGACATCGCTGCCGCTAGGCGCGGGTACTCGTCTAGTACACAACAATATATAAGCAAGCACAACCTTTTATCTTTACTTCATGTGAGATTGAAAACTAGAAATCAAGTTTTCACAATAGGCTAGTCTATAGAAAAAAGTGTTCTCAAGACATGATATGTTTAGTAAAACTAGCTGAGCTGTATGTTATAAGCTGCTGACCGAAAGCTGTAAAGTTGTTACAATTGGTTGCAAGGTATATATTTTTTCAATAAAAGTGTTTGGTTATTTAATTATTAGAAATGTGATTTGTTCACTTCATTAATTGATTGGGACACTCAAAAGTATTATTTCTTGACATTTATACCCTTGTAGGGACTAAGGGTGAACATGAGGAAAAGTGATTTAAGGGTATATATGTCAACACACTATACTTTTGAGTGTCCCACTCAGTTAGTGGAGGGTGCAAATCACTTCTCTAATTGTTAACTGTAATTATAATATGTAAAAAGACATAAAAAGATACATCCATAATTGTAAACGAATGTAAAAATAAAAGTAATAAACCCATTCTATTAATAATAATCGTAATGCTTAAATAGAACATGCTTGTAACAGTCATTAACAACATGCATTCTATATTGATGTAACATTATCATTTTGGATTCGTTTAATATTATTAGATGTTCATTGTGAGACATTAACTTTTCATGGGCACGATTACCGTGAAGTCTATCAGGTGTTATGTAATTTGGATGTTGCTTGATCGTAATAAATATCATATCTTCTTCATCACCATTGTGAATGTAGTTATGCAAAGCAAATGCGGCCATAATGACATCAATGAGTTTGCACACTAAACTAATAAGATGAACTTTTGATTCTCATCCATTAGATTCATTTGAGAAAACAATTTCCACCCTACACGTGTTTTTCGCGACATTCTACGCGACATAGTTTTTTAAAAACGCGACAAAGTAAAAACGCGACCAAAATTTAATTAGAACGCGACCAAACGCCTAATTGAGTCAATAAAACGCGACCCACAAAATAAAATGCGACCAATTCACTGCAATTTGACCAAAATAAAACGCGACCCACAAAATAAAACGCGAACCAAAGTAAAGGTTCAATTGTCTTTGTGGTTATGTGTTGTAAAGTGTTGTACTTTTAGCATTAATCTATGTACATTTGTACTTATACGAGTATTATATTAATGGGTAGGGGTGAGCATCGTTCTAAGGCCGGACCGGCCAAGACAAGACCGGACCGGCCAAGACCGAGACCGAAATAGCCCAAAAACCTAGACCGAGGACCGGACCGAATGTGTTTGGTCCGATCCTTCGGTTGGTCCGGTTCAAAAGGTAAAATGGTCGGTTTGTACGCCAGACAAGACCGAACCGAAACCGAAGTAAGGAAAAAGTTAAGACCGAGACCGGAACGCTGGTCTTTCGATTCGGTCGGTCCCGTCGATTTCTCGATCGATCCAGTCGGTTCGGTCAATTTGCTCAGTCCTATTAGTGAGTAATGAGAGAATAAAGTTTGGTAATCCTTCAAAATTTAATTCATTCTCGTAAACCGACCGTATGTTGATATTATATTAAAATCTAAGAATGTACATTAATTTTTCAGAATACATGGCCAATCAACTTTTTGATGTTTTGATTTATCATTAAACTTCATTAACCATGTTCAACATAACACTATTCTCAACATGTATGATCCTCATTACACTATAGCATATAAACAAGAAAGATTTTACTTCTTTAACATATATGTGAGAATGTCAGATAGTTAAATGATTTTATCAAATACATGATAACATAAGTACCTACATTATCCTATATTACATTTGTTGGGATCTTAGAAAAAGTACCCTCATGATTTTTTTTTTACCCGGACTCTTTGGGTGGAGGCCCATTAGCCTAACCGACCCGCTCTATTTATTCCCACTCACATCGTCTCTTTATTTTTTAGATCCAATTGGGTTTATCTCCGGGAAAAAATCTGGGCACACTTTGATAAAAAAAAAAAAAAAAAAAAAAAAAAAAAAAAAAAAAAAAAAAAAGGTGGGGGGGATTTGTTGGTAGTACAAGAGTTTGTGAGAGAACTACAGTCATGTGTACCATGAAATCATTTTTTTTTCATGTTTATGGATGCACGCTTGCCACATGGTAAACGCTACAGGTGCATATCTCTTTTGGTCTACATATTTTTTTCTGCTTGGTATATCTTATATTAGAGTTAGGTATATCAATTATTTTGCATCAAAAATCCCCTCAGCAACTTTGCTATTTTGAAGAATTGATACAAGGTGTGATGTTTTTTTTATTTGGTTTTTGGCTATTTTTATTTAATCTTTATGCTAGTTGGACTATGTTGCATTTAGGTTCCATTAGGGCTTATGTTAGGTATATTCATTGTGGCTTCCTTATATTTAGGTGTTAAAGTAATTAAATGTTGCTTATGGTGGTTTAAATGTTAGTTATGCTTAGATGTTTGGGTCAGTAAATGAGATGCAGTCAGCTGCAATTCAATGCCAGCCTTATTAAATGTTGTCCACCTTTTTTTTTGGTTGGCTTATTTTTTTTATTTATTATTTTTTTTGATGATAAACACTGACTTTGTTTGATCTTTTTGTTTGCCTTTTTTTTTCTCTTCTGTATTTGCAAACTATCGCTTGATAATGGTTTTCTAGCTCATGATAAATATTTCAAAAATGTTAATAGTTCTACTTTGCGTGCTTTTTATTGTCTTCATAATTGGCCTTTGTATTATTGTTTATAATTATGAACTCAAAAACGATACCTGACTCCCAAAATATTCACAACCGCTCACCTCAAAACCTGATACAAAACAATACTCCGAATATACATGGATGTCCTGGATGTCAAATGTGTAAGATCATTACGCCAAGCGTGTCCACCTGTCAACCATATGCATCCCAGTCTTTTACTGCATCAAACACTCATTATGCCAAAAGTTAGTTGATCTTTTTGTTACTCATTGTTGATGTAGTTACACTTATTGTGATGTTTACCATGCAAACATTCACATGCGAATGTTGCATGTTTTTTCGTAGATATTGTTCAGAAGAAGAACGTGCACATTACAGGACACCACATAGGTTTAGACCGTGGTATTCATATGGGTGGAGTGTGTGTACCAATGGGTAATTTTTTGGGCTGAACTGCGACATTGCAAACAATTTGGGAAGAGATTTGCCTGACAGTGCTTTAAAAAACCGTGTTGGTGGGCCGATTGATGAAACGCGTGATAATGTAACCAAGAACCTATGCACTCTATTTTAAAGAAACTACCTATTGCCTTTTTTTTTATTTAAGTTGTTTGCATACAAAGTTGAATCCAAAATTTTCCAATGCTTTGTTTTTTTTGACAATGTAGGCGTATCTGCTTATCAGCATGCTAAATCAAATGTGACACACCATGTTAACTGCTTCAGAGAAGCTCCAGGAAGAAAGAAAAGCTCTGGCACGATTACCGGCACCAGTGTCCAGCATCGTTCTGCAGCACCCGATTGTCAACCTAATTCAGACAATAGTGTGGTCATTCTTGCTTCCTGCACGATGGAAGGTACCTTGATGTATTTTGTTTTTGCACAACACTTTAGTGTCACTAAATCACATTCTCATGCTATTTTTTTAAATTGGAACAGGATCACCTGCACATGATAGCAGATGTTCACAGCAACCTCGAAAAAGAGGCAGACTGCGAAAACAGATGCCCAGCAACCCAGTTCACCTGTGTAACTCATCTGATTATGTGCACACCGTTGGTCAACCAATGAATCCTAATATGATGGAAGGTGAGTTCTACTCTTCTCTTTTCAGATGTAGTTTGTCCAATTTTATTGCTTCTTATATAATACCGAATTAGTTTTTCATAGTATTCTTTACTGTGAATAGGATTACCTGCACACAATACTGGTCCTTCAAAACAAAGTAGAAAAAGAAAAACTCAGCCAATGACGTCACTAGAAGCCGTGTACAGACCCCTGATTCACATGATGGTGTGTAGGCCGTCGTTGAGCAACTACCTTTACATGTGGCTGAAGGTCAGCAGCCATGTTTTCTTTTGTAACAAACTTTTTTGAATCCCACCTGTTTTCGTGCAATATTGATTTTGACTTTTATGCATTTGTCTTCCAACAGTGAGAGCAGCTGTCCAAGGTAGTGTCGACACTGATGTTACATCTGATAATTGTCATTTGGCAAACACTCGAGAAAGAAAAAGACACACAAGTCAGGCCTCCACAAGATGCATGCATCAACCAAATTCAGATAATCATGTTCACACCATTGGTGAACCATCCACTCCTCATGCAACTGAAAGTAAGCGTTTTTTGTTTTTTCCCTTTTGCAACACATTGTTTGCATCCAAGATAGCCTTTAACTTTTATGGTACTTTCTTTTGCCGACAGCAATAAGTCTGCAAGCCGATGGCCAGCCAAGTGTTACAAAAAATGTTGGTCATCAATCACAAGGTCAAAAAAGAAATAGGCACGCGGGTCAGCTCCATAGAAGGTCTGTGCGTCAGCGTTCTCTCATAAGTAGTTTCCATTCTAACTCAGATAATAGTGCATGCAACATTGATGAAGGGTCATCTTCTTATACAACACAAGGTAGCTATTGCAATTTTTTTCCATGCTTCATCTTTTTCCCAAACATATATTGTCAGAACTTTGAATTAATGATGATTTATTAATCAATGTAGGTGCATCACCTGTATATGATGATTTAGGAGACTGTACTGAAAGATGTCATCACTGTAACGCTGTTTTTTTGGCATGAGGAACGGCTCACAGGACATAGTTCTCAAAATGATCTACCTCAATACCATTTATGCTGCGGAGGTGGTAGAATTTTTATGCAACCTGAAGTAGATCCACCCCAGTACATCAAAGAACTACTTGGGCAAAGCGCCTTTATGGAAAATATCTGAACTTACAATCAGATGTTTGCAATGACTTCATTCGGTGCAATTGTAGACAACACAGTCAATCATGGTAGAGGGCCCTATGTTTTTAAAGTTTCTGGCCAAATATACCATCTGATCGGCTCACTTTGTCCAACTGATGATAACCCAAAAATTTTACAGCTCTATATCTATGACATGCAGAATGAGGTTCAACATAGGTTGAGCCATTTTTCAAATTCAGATGGCCATGATTTGGATCCAGAGGTAGTGCAAGGACTTATTCACTTCTTAATTGCTCACAATGAGTTGGTCCAGATATTCAGGACTGCGCGTGACAAATGTGCTCAACATGATGTCCCAGAATTTAATGTGAAGCTTTACAGCGGTGAAGGTCCCCGTGGCTATGAAATTCCAGCATCGCAAACCCTTGGGGCCATTGTCTTTGATAGTGGCCCAGAAAGTGAGTCAAATTACGATGTTATTCTCGAATACAGAGATGGCCCGTTAAATAGAATTAGCAGGATTCATAAGTCATACATGTCATTACAGTTTCCATTGATTTTCATCTATGGTCAGCCAGGATATCATACAAAGTTAAAGGTTAGAACAACATATCCAAATGATGAGCCGAAACGAGTCTCAATGAATGCATTCTACACATACCAACTACATCTAAGGTATGATAATTATAATCTGCCTTTTCGAAATGGCAGGCTTTTTCAACAGTATGTAGTTGGAGTATATTGTTGCATAGAACAGAATAGGATGGACTTTTATAGAAGGCATCAAAGCGATATTCGAGGAGACTATTTGTCAGGCCTCTATGATGCAATTTCAAAAGGAGATCACGATAGGTCACAGGCAGGTCGCGAATTATATTACCTTCCTCATTTACTGGAGGTCCAATATATATGTATAGCCATTACTTGGATGCATTGGCGATTTGTCGGGTGCTTGGTAACCCACGGTTTTTTATAATACTTACATGTAATGTTATGTGGCCTGAGATTCAAAGATACATGGCTCAGTTTCCTCATTTGACTGCAGCAGATAGAGCGAATATAGTATGCATAGTCTTTGAACAAAAGGTTAAATCATTCGTGAAGTTTATGAAGCAAAGGAAAACATTTGGACAAGTCACAGGAGGTATGACTATTTTTATTTATAAAAAAAATTGCCATTTTATCATTCAATCACATTTGTTCACTTAATGAGTAGATAATGTGGTGTGCCAACATGTTGTTCTAATTTTAGTATTGTTGTATTTTTTGCTATGCAGTGTTGTACACTATTGAGTTTCAGAAACGTGGGTTATCGCATTGTCACACACTACTCCTGGATTTCAGAAATGATGATGCATGGACCCTGTGGCAAGGACAACTTGAATGCGCCATGTATGCAAGGCGATACATGCACTAAAAATTTCCCAAAGAAATACAATAATGAAACTTTCTTTGATGACAAGGGTTATCCACATTATCGAAGAAGGCAAGCAAATTCTTTCGCTAAAAAAGGCCAAATTAAGCTTGACAATGGATATGTCGTTCAATATAACCATGATCCATGCTTGGCATTTGAAGCTGATGTCAATGTGGAATACTGTGGGTGGAGCATGCTGATAAAATATTTGTTTAAATACATATCAAAAGGAACTGATCGAATCTTTGCCAAAGTAACAAAGTCTGTTGGTAAAGCATCTACTTCGTCGGCACAACCAGAGCAACCCAATGATGAAATTCAGAATTATCTTGATGGCCGATTCATATGTCCTCATGAAGCCTGCTGAAGAATCCTCAAATTTGAAATACACAGCAGAGAACCAACGGTCCAGATCCTTTCGGTCCATCTAGAGAACATGAAACATGTAACTTTTAGAGATGGTGATAATTTAGAGTCTGTAGTTAACCGTCGTGATCGCAAACTGACAACACTCACATAATGGTTTACTTACAACATTCAAAATGAAGATGGGCGCCATTTGACATACTTGCAATTTCCATTAGAGTTTGTGTGGTATGGAGATCGAAAATGTTGGTCGTGCAGGAAAACTAACAGATCTTCTATTGGACGGCTAGCATATATACACCAAACTTTAGGGGAACTTTTCTACTTAAGGATGTTATTATGCCATAAAAAAGGCTGCAGAGGCTTTACAGAGCTCAGATCAGTCAACCAAACTGTCTATCCTACATATCGTGCTGCATGTGACTCACTTGGTCTACTTGGTGATGACAAGGAACGGGACACAGCTCTTAAAGAATCATGTGGATCAACTTCATCACCAAAACCGAGGTTCCTTTTTGCATGGTTTCTTACTCATTGTGAAGTTGCACAGCCTTTGCGGTTATGGAATAAATATTGGCGAGAAATGGGCCATGATATTCCAACAATTGTCTCACAATAAGTGCGCATTCCCAACTACTTTGTCAATGATGCTGAATTGGAATGATACATATTATATGAATTAGAAATAATACTTAGCAGTTGTGGCAAATAAGTGCAAACTTATGGTTTGCAGCCACCTCCAAATGACCTACTGGATCAATTAAACAACCGCCTATTAATGGAAGAAAAGAATTACAATAGGGAGATGTTTGCACAACAAAGAGATGAGTCGGTTCCAAAGCTAAACATTAAATAAAGAAGCATATATGACCCTATTATAAATGCTTTTAAAGCAAATAAGCAAGAGTTAATATTTGTATATGGTCATGTAGGAACCGGGAAAACTTTCCTATGGAAAACAATCATTAGCACCATACGTTCTGAAGGTAAAATTGTATTAGCAGTTGCTTCTTCTGGGATTGCTTCTCTTCTTCTTCCAGCAGGCCGAACTGCGCATTCAAGATTCAAAATTCCACTCGAACTGACAGATGAGTCGCTTTGTAGCGTTAAAAAAAAACTCACATAGGAAATCTTTTAAAAGAAACCGATCTCATTATCTGGGATGAAGCGCCAATGAATGACCGACGATGCTTTGAAACATTAAACAAGACTCTCAGAGACATATTAGATGCACCAGATGTTTTGTTTTGTGGAAAAACAATCATTTTAGGGGGTGATTTCCGACAAACACTGCCAGTCAAAAAAGGCGTGCCAAAAATGGAGATAATAGTATCGTCTATTGCAGAATCACACCTTTGGCCATATTTCATGTTATGACGCTTAAAGAAAATATGAGGCTGTTCCACTCATATTTGAATCTAGAAGAACAAAGCGCGACACGCTCCTTTGTATCATGGCTTATTGATATTGGTGATGGTAAGATTGGTGAACCTGATAAAGAAGACAACAGAGATTCAGCATAGGTTGAGATTCCTTCTAGATATTGCTCACAAGATGATGAACAAGGGCTCTCAAATCTCATAGATTTCATCTATGATCAGCCTATGCTTAAAACACCTTCAGCAATTACTCTACAAGAAAAGGCGATCGTATGTCCAAAAAATGAAACAGCAGACATCATTAATTCAAAAGTTTTAGCGATGATTGACAGTGAAATAACAACTTATGCAAGCTATGATGTAGCCATACCGGTTGGGAACAGCGAAGCCGAAACAGAGATGTTATACCCTACTGAATATATAAACACATTTAAGCTGCCAGGCTTCCCGTCACATGAGCTAGAGCTCAAGGTTGGATTACCAGTGATTTAAGGAATGTTAACTTGGCGGGTGGTTTGTGCAATGGGCCATGTATGATAGTCACACACATGATGTCAAGACTTATTGAAGTGCAGATCATCACAGGCACAAGAGTAGGCGAAAATGTTTTCAACCACAGAATACCGCTAATCATAAAGATCCAAATCTTCCTTTTGTTTTCAAACGCACTCAATTCCCAATAAAGTTCAGTTACGCTATGACAATCAAGAAAAGCCAAGGCCGATCTCTAAACAAAATTGGTGTTTACCTTCCCGAGCCAGTCTTTGGCCATGGCCAGTTGTATGTGGCTCTCTCTAGATCTACACAGTCCTCATGGATTAAAAGTCCTTATCAAACAGCAAGAAAATCAAAGACCAAATGTCACAAAAAATATTGTTTATAATAAATTTTAAAAAAAAAAAAAAAAAGACACATCCTTTGTTTTGACAACACAAATATAGCCATTAATATTTGCCTTTTTTAATAGCAACATTTTTGCTTCTTTTGTTACTAATTTAGGTTGCTTTAATTTTCAGTTTATGCCTTCTTTTTTTTATGCTTTTAAGTATCTCTTTTTATTATTAGTACCACTTTAGAATTCAAGTTGGCCCGTACTGTATATTCATACAAAATTTTGCACAATCTTTTGCTCTTCACCATTGTATACATAATGCCATCACAACTACATATTAGTATCTTTTGATTTTATAAAAGTATCATAAAAGTGACTAGCCAGAGGTAGATTTGCTAACCACCAAATTTATGTACCGTGTGTCATGATCTTAGTGTTCAAATACTTATTCCCTTTATCACTATTAATTTTCGAATCTTTTTTTTTTGTCTAACTTTCTTTTTTATCACTTACCAGCACAATGGAAGAAAATGCAACTGCTATGGTACAACATGCCTCTGAAGACAAAAGGATTGAAAGCAGCAGCACACCACAGATTGTAATGATTCGTTAGTTAAAGCCAACATCTCACAGCAAAGTGCTCGATGCTAGAGTATACAGAAAATGGACTTCAGTCTCTTATGGCAAAAAGGATGCAAGTGGATTCTCCAGAAAAAAAAAAGAGACCGCATTTTGCTGTATCTTGATAGATCAAGTGGAATGTGGTAGTTCAGATAACATAGATAAAATATGCCTACCCTTCAAATTTGTCTAATAACAAATAACCATAAACAAGGGAATGTTATACAAGGCAACATGAATGTTAGGGAAGTTGACTATTTCAACCCAAAAATCAAACTTGGGGAGGTCTACAGGATTTCAGAGTTCATGTGTGAACCAACCAATCCTTACCAACAAACAATTAACAACAAAACAAGCCTCAGATTTGGAAGAGCCACAAAACTTGATGCTATAAAAGCACCAAAAATCCCACACCACTACTTTGATTTTGTTTCGTATCACCAGCTTCAGTACAAAATTCCTAAAGAAGATGCAATGGGCAAAATGTAGTACCCGATTCTCACATGTTACCTTTCTACTATCAGGATTTTTTGAGACAAACAGATTGCTAAAATGCTAACACTTATCTGCTTACAGATTACATAGGATGTTTGCGGTCGGCAGGAGACCTTATACGCAAACCAAATGCCAACCAAGAAGAAACTGTGTATAAAAAAGTGGATATTGAAAATTTAAGGTACGTTAATTTATGTTTAAAATTTTTTTGCTAAAAAATAAACTACCAAGATCTATCACCTCTCTTATAACTTGCTGATCATCCCAGTGGTAATGTTGTTGAATTCACTATGTGGGATGACATGGCTGCAAAATTTGGATACGCTGAGCTTGACATAATGCAACAGCCAATTATAATTGCCGTCAGCTCTTGCTGAGTCACAAAATTTAGAGGTATTGCATTAACAATTTATAAAAACTTTAATGCCAAATTCTTATGACATTCCAAACAATACCATGGCAGATTACCAGCTAACAACAACTTCTGCAACACGCTACTACTTAAATCCACAGATACCAGAAGCTGATGAAGCAAGAGCAAGGTAAAATCTTTAAACCCAAAATTTGAGTATTCCATCATCTTCGCATGAAAAATTTCCCCATTCTAAGTATCCAATACAAAACAGGCACAGAGAGAGGCAGCAGAAAACACCACCACTTCAGATTACTAGACTCCATATGAAGCTATCGAAAAGGAAAAGTTCCGCAACAGATTCACCCTAAAGACACTTTTAAAACAAGATCCTGAAAGCTACATGGTCAGTTTTCTGTGACGCAAAGTTAAACAACCTAACATTCAATTACAGCTTTGAATCCAGCTTTAATGCAAAAAAAGATCACACTAACCATTTGCACAAACATTTGTAGGGGGTGCAATTCACCACTGAGGAAACAATTACCATCATCAACATAAAAAGAGATTAGTATTACATGTCTTGCAGTGAATGTGCTTCCAAAGTCAAAGAAGAAGACGATATGTACCATTGCCTGAACCATGGAAAACAAGCAAAGCCATCCTATAAGTACGTAATTTTCTAGCTCAACTTCACATAATATTAAACAAACAGATAAAATAAAAATGAACCCATGATCATTTCACTCCATGAAACACACAGGTTTAATTTCAAAGCTTTCATCACAAACCCATCCGCAACAGTCCCAGTGACTTTCTTTAGCCCTGCGGCGGACGATATTACAGGGTATTCATGCTCAGAGTCACTAGCAAACCACAAAGCAGAATACCCACAAGAAATACCACCAGAAAATTTTGCAATTGAAGGTCAGAAAAACGTTTTCCAGATCCATTTCACCACATCAGGTCGAACAACAGATTTTGTTATCGATAAAGTTTTTAACAAAAACAAACGACAAAAGGAAACAATCAAGATGATAGAAGCAACCTCAGGTAACATCATTTAAATCAGCGATTTCTCTTATTTAAAAAAATCCTACCTACCAATATTGAATGTTTGGTTATGGATAACTAGCAGCACAAACGATACCTCTCACACCAACAAATCAACAACATCTGGAGCAAAACAAAAATGAAGAAAGTGACATGACAGAAACACAAAAGCAAAAAGGTAACTCTTACAAATTTAATATACCATTTTATTAGATAAAAAATGTCAAGATCATAGCATTTGCAAGTTCGAATACTGAATCTTTGTTTATCAATAACTAGGAACACCACTGTCACCTCTCACAATGGCAGAACAACAAGATCTGGAACATCAAAAGGATAAAGCAAGCGACTCAAAAACTGCAAAGAGGGCATTATTCCAAGATGATCACAAAGATGCCAAAAAGCAAAAAGGTCAGTCCTACAGATTTAATAGCCCGTTTTATTGAATACAATATGTTACAATAATCTCTCATGGCTTTCACACAAATAGTACAACAACACTGATGAGAAAATCACACACATGCATAATTGCAAAGACAAGCAACAACATAAACCACACTTAATTGGCACACACTCAGAAATCCATCAAACCTGTTAATGCAAATATTACGATATTTAATCTATACAGTCTCGTTTGTTTTGTTGATGACAAACATGTAACTTGTAATACATAACGTAAAATGTATAAGTTACTTGTAATTATATTTTGTCTCAACATACTTTCAACACCTCTCGACGACTCAAGTCCTTGGTATAATATTCCTTTTGGCTTACCTATTTACCAACTAAATCAAGTTCTTGGTATAATAGACTTTCCAAGCCAGTTGCATGCTTTATAACACAAGTACTTGTTAACCAAGTCACTTCATATCCATGTCTCATCAAGAAAACATAAATTGTTATAATCCTATTATACGTTATAAATCATTGATCTACTCAATGACTTCGTGTATATGTCTTTAATTAAAAAACATAACAAGTTAACGTCTTACTTTCGTATAAGTCTTAAAAGACTTTATGTTTATGTCTTTACAATGAATCATAAACCTGTTTAACTAAAGTAAGTATGAACACAACTCTTGTGTTGGGAATTATATTTGAGTTGATTATGACAAAATATGAAAGATGAAGGAATTATGAAGACAAAGAAATACAAGGGACTTACTTGTTAAAGAAGACTTTATTATTTAGTCCCTAGTAGTCAATTGTAACCCTAGACTCTCTAGTATATAAAGAGAGGCAGGGAATTAGATTTATTGTGTGTCGAGATGTGAACACCAAAGGTGTGTGTGTGTACAGGCGTTTAGGGGACGCCTAGGGTGATGGTTAGTTAGTTAGTTCTTAGCCATATGTTCATGTAAACGCCTAGGTTAGTATTTAGTATATTAGATGATGACGAAGAATTTTGTTAATAACAAACGATGTTTTCTTATTCCTCTGTGCATTATAATGTTTGTTATTGATCCCTAGCTGAGCTTATAAATGATCTTATCAATTGGTATCAGAGCGGGGAGCTCTTGATATAGGGATCTACAAGGTTTTTCAAAGAAGAATGAAGAAAAAAATTGAAACTGAAAAGTTTTCGTAAAGCTTCTACAATATGGGTCAATCTCTTAATCATCATTGGAGTTTCATGGCCTACTCTCTTTCTGATTGGTGGAATATATTAAGGTATTGTGACATGTAATACTTCATTTGGTTGGTGATCATGCAGTTTAAATTGGATGGTGGCATATTTAAGAACAATGGTCGGTTGCTTAGATAATGAAGAGTATGATCTTGTTGACTATTGACGTAAGGTTTGAAAAGTATGGTTACTACTATTGAGAGCTGGACAAAGGAGAGTTGAGCAAAGAAAAGGATTTTATATTAATACTACTACTCATTGATTTTATGCTACTACTGCATAGGCTTGTGATGCATGGGTTGTTAAGAAAAAATGATAACAGCCAGTGTTGTTAGTGATTCAAGTGATAATGAGTTATTTATTGGTGTTACAGCTTGATGTGCAGCCTGTTTTGTTGACAGTAACATGAAGGAGTAGCTAGGATTTCTTGGATGCTTCGTTTTGTTGAAAATAATAGAAAATCAGTAGAAGCTTCAAGGTTATTTGGAATTTGGTTTTTCTGCCCAGGTTTGAGCGATATTAAAAGGATATTTGAAGATTGATTGATTGATTATATATTGTGCACGTTGGAGTATGTGAAGATGTTACTATCTGGTATTAATTTCTCATGGTATGTTTTTGGTTCACGAATAACACACACACATGAATCTTGGAATAGAGATAATTGGATTACACACACTGTTTAGATATTTGATTTTGGATTTGAGGGGAAGTCGTACACACGAGATTGATTTAGTTCTCGGATTTGGTTGTTATACACACACGAAAGTTTGGTTGATTTCAAGGTTCAAGATCTCAGATATTGTTATACTTATTTGGACTTTGACGATGATTTGAAAGATTGGTAAATCTTTGAACTATTCTTCATGTTACTACTACTTGGTTTCAAATGCGATTATAGTCATTTTTATTAGTATTTGAGTCATACAATGTTCTTCATGGCTGGAACTACAACGTATTTGTGACCATGGTGGTTAGTTACGACAAGTTCTTATGGTTATTTACATGCATCATTCGAGGGGAAGGTTTTTATCACTACTTGTTGGTATTTGTACTATTGGTTCGGATTTCTTTTGCCTTAATTTCATTTTTAGCAAGATTTTTGGTGATCTTCATGGCGGGTATCTTCAGGAATTAGAAGGATGGATTAGTCGTATGATATTGGTTTGTGGTGGTTGGAATCAAAGTTGCTTCTACTTAGCGTCTCCTAGTGGATTATGACAAAAAGGGGATGAAGGCATTACATAGAAGATTTGCAACTTGAAGATCCTTGGTGATATTGCATGTTTAAGGGGAAGTTCTTATCTTTCATGACATCTTAACTTCAGGGGAAGTTCGTGCTTATTTAGTTTCGTCATTATCAACTAGGGGAAGATTGTTGGGAATTATATTTGAGTTGATTATGACAAAATATGAAAGATGAAGGAATTATGAAGACAAAGAAACACAAGGGACTTACTTGTTAAAAAAGACTTTATTATTTAGTTCCTAGTAGTCAATTGTAACCCTAGACTCTCTAGTATATAAAGAGAGGCAGGGAATTATATTTATTGTGTGTCAAGATGTGAACACCAAAGGTGTGTGTGTGTACAGGCGTTTAGGGGACGCCTAGGGTGATGGTTAGTTAGTTAGTTCATAGGCGTATGTTCATGTAAATGCCTAGGTTAGTATTTAGTATATTAGATGATGACGAAATTTTTTGTTAATAACAAATGATGTTTTCTTATTCCGCTGTGCATTATAATCTTTGTTATTGATCCCTAGCTGAGCTTATAAACGATCTTATCATCTTGGTTTCAATAGTAATTTCAAGTTAATTTATTTACTTCACAATAATGTAGGACTACATTATTTTTCATTTATGTCATTCCAAAATACATAAATAAACAAATTGAAGTAGTATTAGATTACTTCATTTATTTATGTCATTATAATAATACATAAATATTTAATTTGAAGTAGTCTTATATATCATTTTGACACATGTTCTAAATACTTCTCTAATTTAGAAACTGCAAATATGTCCATGCAAGGTCAGACTTCACATAGAGATTTACTTTGTTGTTGCAATCTCGCCAAGTTCTCACATGACATAAATTGCAACACCAAGTGTTTCTTGAATTAGATATGTACCAGTCATATTAGAACGTTAGTCTCTTACCTTGTTGTCAAGAGAATCCGTTAAATCATATACCAATATGTTGTACCTTGCACACATTATAGATTTCTCCCACTTGTGCATGGAACAACATCATGTAGCAGATAAACAACATGACATATGTTTGTTTATGTGACCAATATGATTGTGTCATTGATATTAGCATAACTAGTAGATGTAGAACCACTTCATTGTCTAATAAGGAAACGTACATGACTATCCTTGAATACATAAGTGTCTACAAGTGGAAAGTAATTATCTTAAGACATTCTAGAGATAATCTGGGTTACTACCAAGATGACAGTGCTTGTAACTCCCACTGAATTAGAGATCATTACATTAATTCCTTATTCAGTAATAAGAACACAATACTCCCACTAGATTTGACAACATTTTAAGTGTTTCATTAACCAGTGAAAGAAAATAGTGTTTTATTTACTTCCCTACACCTTTGAGAAAGTCCATACATAACAATTACTTATGTACTAAAAGAGTGTATTCTACAATGTAGATGATGAATTATCCATCAATGCTATTAACTTGAAAAATTGGGCATGCAATTTCTTTCTTAATAGTTCTACTATTCCAACAATTGTAAGTAGTACTTTTAAATGGTTAAAATAAAACAACTAGATAAAATATGCTAGTTTGTCTTTTACCAATTATACAGTAATTAGTCTAGCTTCTAATTTAATAACTCAGAAATATGCAATTTTCTTAACTATTAAAATTTGCTTACGAGTTATGTATTTAGAATTTAGACAATTCTAATTTGTCCTATCATACCTTTCTCATTCATGAAAAGGAATGGGATTGAATCTCACTCTTTCTTATGAACAGAGGACTATGTTTATTCTTTTAGCAAAGTTGACTCTACCAAAAACCCTTACAGGTGTAGACCAATTTACCAATACAGGAATAACCTGCGTTTACGGTTTAATGTTGCATTAATACATTTAAAGAATTTTTCAAAATTCAATTTTAGTATTTTCGATACTTAAACTTTTCAAGAAAATAAAATACCCAAGGTAATATTCATATAACCATAGAATATTCTTGAAAACTAGAATCCAAATTATCATAGTTCCATTACATCAGTTGATCTGCTAGTAACGAAAGCACATAATAAGGTAATCTGTCAAACAATAATTGGCAAACATTTTCCAATTCCTAGATCATTATGGGATTTACATTTTCTAACGCTATTGCAAATGTAAACATGTTTCATCCCATCTTATGCCTTGAGTCCAGTTCTCACTTCCTACTCAACTTAAGTGTCTAACTTAAAGAACTGCAAATATGTTCATGTAAGGTCTGACTTTACATAAAGATTTACCTCTCCATCACAATCTCGCCAAGTTCTGACATGACGTAAATTGCAACTTCAAGTGTTCTTGTTGGATCGATATACTCTAACCAAACTAACTTATATAGCTTGTAACGGCTTAGCAACCTCGGATAAATCCTAAGTCACTAACAATGAAACACTGAATTAACTCTATTAAGTATGCGGAATTTACTTCAATAAAGCTAAGAACAATTAACTTTAACTTTAATGATTTTATTAATACTTAGAACCTGCTTGTTATACAGATTTTCTAACAACTCTAATAACTCTAATACTGCGTATGAATTCGTACTTTTAAACTCTAAAACACATATCTCTAATGCCAATCTAGGGATCCTTTTATAGGCATAAGGATTACCCTAGTTGGTTTACAACTCTAATTCTTGTACGACTGATAAGGTTTTAAAAGGTACCATTTTGAGGGGTCGTTTAAGTCCTTATTTGACCACTTTTGTATCCGTTATTGCTTAATATCATTCCTTTTCACTTTTTAGGTCTCGTGAAGGCAAAATGCTGGAATGACGCTTATTTGGACAGAAAGGCGCGAATATATGAAGAAAATGGCCAAAGTCGAAATCAGACACTCACAGTCGCTGAATGTAGAAGGCGACGGCGTCAGGTTCTATTTGCGACGCCGTCGGAGAATTATTGTGACGGGTCAGAACGCAAAACTCGTGTTTTCAAGAGACGACGTCTAGTTGTGAAAGAGTAGGCCGTCGCTACTCAGACGGCCTAGATGCGACCCAGACGACGTCAGAGACTAAAGGCGACGGCGTCACAACCTTAAGGTGACGCCGTCACAAGCTGATCAAGTCACAACATGCGCGCGAAGTAGTTGATATTGTTTTGGCCATAACTTTTGCATACGAACTCGGATTTAGGTGGTTCAAAAGCCCACGCTACTGGAACGAGAAAATCTACAATTTGCTGAAAAAATGGTCGTGACGCCGTCACTCTATAAGTGTGACGCCGTCACTCTTTGCCGACAGAAAATCTGCCTATAAATATAACATTATAACTTCACTTTTTGTAAGCCCTAAACCCTAAGTCCGATTCCAGGGTTTAGGTAGGTGTTTTTCCAGCAACTTAAAGGGTTTCAAACACTCTAGAAACATCGTGTAATGGTTTGTTTGATTATCCAATCCTATGGTATGTCTTCAATTATCACAATTGTTGCTTGCTCTTCATTAATTATGCTTGGCTAATTCACCTTGTGTTTGCTTATGATTGTGTAAAACTTGTATATAATTAATTAGATCTTATTGATTTCTTAGTGATGCTTGTGTCTATCTTCATCATTAGGGTGTGACAACTTCAATGAGTCTAATTGGTTTAGTTTATAATTCTTGCATCCTACTGTCTCTTGTTTGATTGGTTGTCTCTTATCTTAATTGTAATTGGCTTAGGAGTGCGACTAGGCTATCGTTGTGTTTAATACTTGATAAACCTTGGATAGTTTATGAATGATTTATGGATTTCGTTTACTAAAACCAAAGATAACCTTAAAGTTAGTTTATGAATGATTTAGTGGATTTTGTTTACTACACTTAAAGGTGAATTCAAAGAGTTAGGGAGAACCGCATACCCTACAACCTTAGACACACAACGCAACTAGGAATAAGGACGTGACAATTCAACCATCAATAGGACGTGACAATTCAGTAGGTAGAATTGGATAGCTAGCAAGGAGTAATACATCATAAGTAGATACGCTTCACGTTACTGGTAGACCCCTAATTTAGTTAGTACCTTTTGGGATAGTTGACTAGCAACTAATTCCACCCTCCCCAAATCCAAACCCCGAGATTCGTACCTTTCAATTTCATAAAATATAAAAATACAAAAAATAATCATCCCTCACCTTTAGACTTAAATCGATATACACTTCAGCCTAACGACACTATTCCCCTAGAGAACGATATCAATACCCGTGGCTTACCCTAATTACTACACTACAACGATTAGGTTCACTGCCTAGGGTGTTATAAACTTGCTCGAAGAAAAGGAAGTTTCCTTGACCCCGAACGACGCGTGTAGCGTTATCAAGTTTTTGGCGCCGCTGCCGGGGAATAGTTATTGTTTAGGCTTGATTTCTATCTCGTTTAGGTCTACTCACAAGATTCCTATCAAGTGAGATTTTTTTTCTTTTTATTAGCTTCCTTGTAGTCTATCTCCCTTCTTTGTGCCTTTGTTCGTAAAACTTGTCCATTGACTCTTCCGTTAACCATTATGGAGAACGCGAATCCACTATATCCGCGATTAGGTTTTTTCATAAGAAATTATGATATTACTAAAGCGGATTATTCAAGATGGTGGGAAGAAAGTAACCAAGTCCATAAACCTTTTGAGGATTTCACCATTCCATCAAGCACACAAAATACCTCATCTAGTGAAACCTATGCTTCGTTTGAACCTTCACCTAGGATAGACTTTCGTGAACAACCTCCGTGTTTAGAAACTATTTTTAGTGAGGCCCTTAGGAGAACTGACCAAATTTGTGAAAACATTATGGTAAACAACCAAACATTAAACCATAAGTTGGATCAATTACTAAGTTTGGTTTCATCACGACCTAAGGAAATAGCACATGATGAGCATATAGATGATGTAGATGTGATTGAGGATAAGGTGAAAAGTCTAGACCCACAAGGTATCCCACAAGTTCCACCATCATTTAAGGCATACACACCGCACGTGACTTACCCGGAAGTAGTAGAAGAGACTATAGGAATCCCAATGGAGGTAGAACATTTGAACCAAACGCAACAAGAGAATATAGGTTTGAATACTTGTAGTCCCAGTCTTACTCTTAGTTCTAGGGAATTTCCTAGTGTTGATGAATCGGAACCTCAATCTTTACTTCCATCCTTAAATAAATGAGGAACCGACCCACCCATCAACCAATTTAGTCCGGGTAGTTTTAGGATGAAGGAAGCCATTCACACACCCCCTTCACCTCACGTGGCAGATTTCCACCTTAAGGGTGTGTATCGCTACTATCACCCGCACTTAAACTTAAGTGTAGGGAAAACCTCCCCTTTATCCGTTAAATAAGGGTAGAGTCAGGCTCGTGACTCGAACAAAAACAAGCGCTTCTTGGGAGGCAACCCATGTGTATTTGTTTTTCATTTTCATTTGTGTGTCGTATATCTTTTATTGATTGTTTATTCTCATGTTTAAATTTGTAAAAAAGCTTTATTTTGTCTTTAACCTCGTCTTAATTACATATAAAGGTATTTTACATAAGGGATAAGTGTAGGGAGGATTACACACGTTTTCAAAAGAAACGTAAACATGAGAACTTCAATTAATTAAAAGATATATTTGCATGTTTGTTCGAGTCAAATGCTTGTATCGAGTCATAATGGATGTTTTTGCAGAAATTTTTCAAGATTCTAAAGATGTAAATTTTCCAGAATTTTGTTTTTTTTCAGAAAATCGCAGAACAGTTTTTGTCAGGATAACCTGACGGCGTCAGGATTGCAACCTGACGGCGTCAGGAAGGAGCAGAAACAACTGATTACTTTTTCTCGTTTTCTGTGCTACTTATAAATTTTTTTGAATTTTCCAGGTCTTAATTTTCTAGAAAATCTGCAAACATCCATTCCACAAGCATTATATCTTATTTAAGTCTGGAATTACATCTTGTTGTGATTTTTCTTTGTTCGGTTTGATGCGTTGGGTTGTTTGTTTTCTTCAAGTGTGCAGGTTTAATTTATCAAGAAGAAGTTACATAAGATTGAGGAGCTTTTCACTCATAAATTCTTCTTGGAAATGATTTAACCACTAATTCACACACGGATCCTACCGAGCTAATCAGGGGAGTATTAGTTTCTTTCGTTTTTAATTACCTTCTTTTATCATAACTTTGATACTTTCGGGGAACATTGGGGACAATGTTCAGTTTAAGTGTAGGGAGGGAAAATAAAACGGGAACTTTGAAACTATGCTTATCCTTGATTATTTGTTTCGTCCAATTGTGATTGTGTAATAAACCATGAGAAAATGTCGGTTAGGGTAATTTTGGCACCAAATTTAAAATTTTTCATGACATATAGGAGTGGGCCATTAGTCTTAACAAAAGCGTCTCACGGATAGGAAGTTGCATGACTAGCACAAAAACCCTTTACCACCCAAATTCCACCAAAAATGTGAGGATCGCCCTTAGATTAGTAGGAATTAAAGCATTCATCTTTAATGCTTAGAGTGTGAACCGGCAGTATATTAGATTCTAGAACTTGTTTTGTGATGCATTCCGAGATCGCAAGTGAGGCTACACTTGTGTAGTTAGGAATAACTAAATGATAAGAGGCATTAGGATAACCCTTGTTTGATACCTGTAATATAATTACTTCTTCCATATCGGTTGAGTAATTCCCCCACACCCTTTGCGTTGTACTCATCTTTAGTACACGATACCCCTAGTTAACCCCTCAGAGCCTATCCTTTTCGCGGTTCTCGTGATATTTCGGTTTTCCCGGAATATCAATGAAGAGCATTGTTTACACCCCACCCCTAAATATACACCCAAATCGCCTTAGCCTACCCTATATGCACTCACTTTTAGTGCAAATGTTTGTTATCACCCCAAACCCTTAGTTCAATTATCTAGTTGCTTGCATAAGTTGCTAAGTCGAGTCATATCCTTTGTATACAGTTTTGGGATGATTGGGATTCATGGGAAAAGTTAAAGTTTATGAAATGACGGGAAGGGAACGTTAAATTCAAATTCCCTTTGTTTACGTAATAATGTACCCCAAGTGTTTTGATCTTTTCAAATCGGGTCAAATTAGTGTTAGAATAATAAAAACTCAAGTGTAGGGATGTCCCTGTAAATCCCTAGTATTTTGATGTTATCGTAGAGGATGGTAGAGTAAAAGTGTATGAAAAAAAAAAAAAAAAAAAAAAAAAAAAATCGAAAAAAAAATAGAAAAAGAGAAAAGAAAAAAAATAGAGTGATAAAAAAAAAAAAAAAAAAAAACATACGGGCTACCATCCTACATCTATCTTTTAATTTATGTTTGTTTATTTCAGTTATCTAGAGTTTAGAGTGTCGAGTCTTGGCTTAGCAACGCCATTCTTCATATGCAGTTAACATAAAGATTTTTGACTTACCACCACTATATAGCCTATCCCACCAAACCCTTATTTCCCTATCGTAAGTCTAACGTTACAACCCTTTAAAGAACTCTTTGATAGTCTTTCCTAGGTGCTTACGCCAAAGCGATGGAGGTTTGATCTATTCTCAAGCCTATGGTAATCTATGTACTAGGACCGGTTAATGAGTGTTTATCTTCCATTTCCTATATTGTTATATTTCATTTATACACCTGAGAGAGATGTGAGTATCCAAACACCCCATGTGAGGTGCTAGTATGTAATTTCCGTGCTTGTTATGACTTTTGCGGGGCTTATATGTGTTGTGGACCGTTTTGAATTAATGCTGAATGACCCCTAATTTATAAATTAATTGGCTAAAAGCACATTTGCTTGAGGACAAGCAAATAACAAGTGTAGGGATATTTGATAAGGTTTTAAAAGGTACCATTTTGAGGGGTCGTTTAAGTCCTTATTTGACCACTTTTGTATCCGTTATTGCTTAATATCATTCCTTTTCACTTTTTAGGTCTCGTGAAGGCAAAATGCTGGAATGACACTTATTTGGACAGAAAGGCGCGAATATATGAAGAAAATGGCCAAAGTCGAAATCAGACACTCACAGTCGCTGAATGTAGAAGGCGACGGCGTCAGGTTCTATTTGCGACGCCGTCGGAGAATTATTGTGACGGGTCAGAACGCAAAACTCGTGTTTTCAAGAGACGGTGTCTAGTTGTGAAAGAGTAGGCCGTCGCTACTCAGACGGCCTAGATGCGACCCAGACGACGTCAGAGACTAAAGGCGACGGCGTCACAACCTTAAGGTGACGCCGTCACAAGCTGATCAAGTCACAACATGCGCGCGAAGTAGTTGATATTGTTTTGGCCATAACTTTTGCATACGAACTCGGATTTAGGTGGTTCAAAAGCCCACGCGACCGGAACGAGAAAATCTACAATTTGCTGAAAAAATGGTCGTGACGACGTCACTCTATAAGTGTGACGCCGTCACTCTTTGCCGACAGAAAATCTGCCTATAAATATAACATTATAACTTCACTTTTTGTAAGCCCTAAACCCTAAGTCCGATTCCAGGGTTTAGGTAGGTGTTTTTCCAGCAACTTAAAGGGTTTCAAACACTCTAGAAACATCGTGTAATGGTTTGTTTGATTATCCAATCCTATGGTATGTCTTCAATTATCACAATTGTTGCTTGCTCTTCATTAATTATGCTTGGCTAATTCACCTTGTGTTTGCTTATGATTGTGTAAAACTTGTATATAATTAATTAGATCTTATTGATTTCTTAGTGATGCTTGTGTCTATCTTCATCATTAGGGTGTGACAACTTCAATGAGTCTAATTGGTTTAGTTTATAATTCTTGCATCCTACTGTCTCTTGTTTGATTGGTTGTCTCTTATCTTAATTGTAATTGGCTTAGGAGTGCGACTAGGCTATCGTTGTGTTTAATACTTGATAAACCTTGGATAGTTTATGAATGATTTATGGATTTCGTTTACTAAAACCAAAGATAACCTTAAAGTTAGTTTATGAATGATTTAGTGGATTTTGTTTACTACACTTAAAGGTGAATTCAAAGAGTTAGGGAGAACCGCATACCCTACAACCTTAGACACACAACGCAACTAGGAATAAGGACGTGACAATTCAACCATCAATAGGACGTGACAATTCAGTAGGTAGAATTGGATAGCTAGCAAGGAGTAATACATCATAAGTAGATACGCTTCACGTTACTGGTAGACCCCTAATTTAGTTAGTACCTTTTGGGATAGTTGACTAGCAACTAATTCCACCCTCCCTAAATCCAAACCCCGAGATTCGTACCTTTCAATTTCATAAAATATAAAAATACAAAAAATAATCATCCCTCACCTTTAGACTTAAATCGATATACACTTCAGCCTAACGACACTATTCCCCTAGAGAACGATATCAATACCCGTGGCTTACCCTAATTACTACACTACAACGATTAGGTTCACTGCCTAGGGTGTTATAAAACTTGCTCGAAGAAAAGGAAGTTTCCTTGACCCCGAACGACGCGTGTAGCGTTATCAACGACAAGTAATCTAAACTAAGAATATTCTAGAATAACAAAGCTTTCCATAAACGATGTAACAGTTCTTTTAGCTTTGCAGTACTTTGATGTTGAGCAGTACTTTGACTTACTTCTTTAGCAGTACTTTGACTCTTCAGCACTTTGACTTCTTCAGTACTTTGTCTTCTTCAGTACTTTGTATTTCTCCAGTACTTTATATCCTAACAATCCTCCCCTAACTTGAATTCTACTTGCTTGATTTCAAGTTCCTTTGTATCTGTATTTGTAACATCTTTGTCTTCAAGGAAAGATTGTGTCTTTATCTTTAAATTTTGTCTTTGTACTCACTGTACTTGTATTATCATCATCAAAGTAGTCTTTAGAAACATTCCTTTACAACAACATTCAGCAATCTCCATCTTTTCAGCTACTCAACAACATATGACAATTTGTACATCAGTTCATTAAGTTTCAGTCTACTCTCATCACTTCCATGTGTGTAAACTCCTGTGAGAGGTGAATCATTGAAATTTTAATGGATTTTGATGTCTCTTTACGAAAGCCATTAACTCTGGAGTAGCCAATGTTTAGGTGTGTAAAACCATGGTACATTGATAACCATATGATTTTTAGCAAATCATCAGCTATCAACGGATTTGTTTTGTCTTTACCAAAAGCCGTACACTTTTGGACAAGTTAGTTCTTGCAACCATGGTGAACTAATTACCATATAAATGGTTTTTTCACAGCCTTTACCAAAAGCCATTTTTCTTGTGGGCTAGTCAACTCTTCACATTTGCTAATATGGTGAGTTGATTACCATACAACTTATTAGCAAGTTGTCAACTATTAACGGATTTGAGATATCTTTACCAGAGCCGTTTGCTCATGGATTAGCCAGTCCTTTTGTTAAACATGGTGGACTGATAACCTTTTGTTGTAACCATCTCAAAAACTATTTGTTGCTGTTAACTTTTGTTTCAAAATATTTTTCACTTAACAAAAGTTTTCTTTTAAAATCATTTACTGGTTTTATGCTGCAAGCAGTACTTTGGTTAAAGTACTGTTTGTCCAGCAGTACTTTGAATAAAATACTTATTTTTCAAAAATTTATACAATTAAACATCATACCAGTACTTATGCTTCATCATCAGCCGTTGTCCATCTGATATACAATTCAATAACCATTAGGGCTGTTTCATTCTCTTCTTCAACTTCCATTCCATGATCCAGCATCCTTCTCATAAGATCACTAGTCAAAGGATATCTTCTTTTAGCTAACATATGGATCATAGTTCCATCTTCCAATTCCAAGGCATGCACTCCTGATTCTTCAAAGAATCTCCAGCTTGTAATCTCCCAATTTTCTTGATTTAACCAGATTTCTTCAATGCTTGTCTCCTCTATTTCCTAGATAGTTGTCAGATCTCCTAGCAATACTAAGCCAACTCCAGTTGATGGAATATGTTCAAAGTATTCTTGCACTAATTGATATAGTTGAAACAGATCTGCTCTATCTATTATGTGCAGTATATCCCATAGCAAATTAAACACTCTAAAGCTTTCATCCTCCCTATGGAACATCAGATAGTCTCCATCCTTTGATTCTACCACTTCAAATGTAGTTATCTTGGACTTCTTTACTGCAGCATCTTTGGATTTAGGATGATCAAAGTCGACAACTCTTATGTAATTTCTTAGCTCATCAACTGTATCAAATCTTAACTCAATCTTCTTTGATGACTGTTCAGCTTCAGTTGTTCTTTTTCTTTTTAAGCTTCTTTTACTTGCATCCTCCTTTTGCTTATCATCATCTTTAAAAGAAATAATACTATCAACTTGCTTTTGATAAGCTTCTCTGACAGCATTATATAAATCTTTCATCTCTAAATAATTCAGCTTCTGTAACCCAGTATATCCTTGACCTTTTAGATAAGCCATCATGGCATTTCTTTCCTTAGCTTTACTAGCTCGTCTTTGTGGTATAACTGCTTCAGGTTCTTTCACTGGTAGAGCAACCTCAACATCATATTCGGCTTCAAACTTCTTAGCAGCTTCTTCATTCTTAGCCACTTCAATAGCTCTAATTTCAGCCAAAGTGAGCTTCTTCTTCTTTGTTTCAACCAATTTACCTTTACCTTTGTCTTTAGGATCTAACACTGGTTGAGAAGCTTGAGGTTGTTCTTCAGCAACTCCTGGAATACTAACACCTCTTGGTCTTGATAGATTTTGCAAAATTTGAGCAACTGTCTCATCATCACTTGCAGTATGCTCTACCTTGGGTGTGTCAACTTCCTCTTCTTGTAGGATTGTTGAAGGACCAGCTTTTTCTTCAAAATTAATAGTCCTTGGTGTAATCAGCTCTTGTATGTGTGTTCCTTGAAGAGCAGTACCTTGATTACCAGTACTTTGAACTCCAGTTCCTTCAGGCTCAGTACTTTCAATATTTACTTGTGCTTTAGTACTTTGAGGTTCATCTTCTTTATCTGCATAAAACTCATCATCTTCTTTGAAATTATCTTGCTCCAGATTCCTCTCCAATTGGAATGAAGACTGTTGTTGAACCTTTTTGCCCTTTGAAGGCTTTTTGAACTTCTTCCCTTGCCTCTTCTGTGATTTGACCCACAACCTGTGATGTTGAACTAAAGGCCATACAAAAGACTTTAATCTTTTAAACTTGGTGTTCAACTTCACCAATAGTGCAGCTTGAGCTTCAGTAGCTTTCTTCAATCTGACCAATTCCCTTGTCAAAACATAATTATCCAGAACCAATCCCTTAGGAGGTATATCGCCTGCATCTCCTCCAGATGATGGTGGGTTGATTTCTGGTTCTGACTCAGCATGTTCAGTATATTGTTGAGATGGTGTAGGTGAAACTGCAGTACCTTCTTGTGCAGCAGTACCTTGTGAAGAAGCAGTATGTTGAGAAGCAGTACCTTGAGATGATGCAGTACCTTCTCGTTCTTCACTTGCAGCAGCCTCATCTCTAACTGCTTGAACAATCTCCATCATAGAAGGAGTCAAAGGAGTGTTCCTTCTAGAGAACTTATCACTCTTCCTAGCCATGAAGGTGAATATCTTTGCAGGTTGTACCACAACAGGTAATAAGCTCGAAGGCTTTGGTACATCATGAAGTTGTTTATTCAAGAAAACTTGAATAAATCTTGGATACATTAACCAGGGTGATCCATTAGAAATGTGAGATAGCATACCATCTAGAATGAGTCTTGAAAAGTTGAAGAGACGATTTGTAGCCAATCCCACCAAAGCAGATGCTATATTAGATCCAAATTGCTCCCACGAAGTACTCTTAGAATAGATACAATGAAGTAATACATGTACCAAGTACTTCCAATGTGGACTAAACAAGGGTTTCTTGAATCTTGTTTCAGTTAAGGACCCTTCATACCCAATATCTCTTAATGTATCCCAAAGAAGCTGTTTGTCAAAACGTATAGCTCCTTCTTCATCATTCAATAATAGATCTTCTCGAATTGAGGCTTCACTAACTTGCACTATCTTTCCAGAAACCATAACCCATGGATCTTAACCCATAACCAAGTATACTAGATACAATGTATACTTAGATACATCGAATCTAAAGAAAACCCATGGACCAACCCATAACCCATAACCAAAAAACCCATGGGCAAAGAGGAGCGTTCCACGGATCCCTAGGATTACACTAGACGGATCCCAAGTGGAAGGGATCCGTGGGATCCGGGGAACAGTGAAGAATTTTGCCTATAAATAGAGAGCCATTTCTTCATTCTAACTTACCCCTCTTCTTACTAAATCTCTCATACACTCTCATTCTCTTCTAACATATAGATCACTTGATCTAGAGAGTTGTTCTTCTTTCTTTCTATTTGTGATCCTCATATAGGTCCTTCTCTAAGGCGAGATCACGAGTATTCTACAAGTCATCCAAGCAAGGGGTCCTTGATTGATTTGTCACTCCGCAAGATTTCTGTAGCGAAGATCTTGTATTTGATATTTCACATATTTGTTGTGTAATAGTTGTGTTGGTTTGGTCCACCGTGCTACGGACTCGGTATCTAGCTTTGTACCGGAAAAAGTGTAAGCAACGTTGTGAAGGCTTCTCCGCCAAGTGAAGGAGTTTGTTGACATAGTGCTTGAACTCTCGAGTAGGTGACTCGGGGAGTGGAGTAGGGCAAGGAAGGTGACCTTGTAGCCGAACCACTATAAATCGGTTGTGTCTTTTCTATCCCTTAACTTTATTTATTTGCTTGCATTATCATTAGATCTATACGTTCTCAACATCTATACGATTTCACATAATATCGAATCTAAAGTTTTTGAAATCAACTTAAAATCGGCAAAACTATTCAACCCCCCCTTCTAGTTTTCCACAATTGGCATCAAGAGCTAAGTTTATAAAAGTTTTAAAATAAAATTGTATTTTAAAAACTTTTCGATCACTATGGGTTCTGAAAATTATAAGGAAGGGCAATCCATGCAACGACCACCACTACTTGAAACTAATGGATTTATATATTGGAAAAATAGATTCGAAACATATGTGAAGTCTAAAGATATTGATCTTTGGTACATTATTGTTGAAGGTGATTTTGAGGCTACCTCAAATGATGATAAAGGAAATTTAGTTCACATACCTCATGATAAACTAAACGATGAAATGAAGAAAAAGTTTTCTAAAAATAGTGAAGCAAAAATGGTTTTATATAATGCTTTACCGAAAAAGGAATTCAAAAGAATTTCTATGATTAAAACCTCTAAAGAAATTTAGAATTCTTTAGTTGTAACTCATCAAGGCAACCAACAAGTTAAAAATAATAAAATTGATTTATTTGTTCAACAATATGAACAATTTTCAATATCGGATGAGGAAACTATAGATCATTCATTTGCTAACTTTAATACTATTATTACATCTTTACAAGCACTTGATGAATCTTTTTCTAGCCGTAACCATGTTAGGAGATATCTAAGGGCACTTCTATCGAAGTGGAGATCCAAGGTGACGACGATCGAAGAGTCAAAAGATTTGACAATCCTCACCCTCGATGAACTCATAGGCAACCTAAAAGTCTACGAGCTTGTCCTTGCTAAAGATTCCAAAGCCTTAAAGGTGAAAGAGAAACACAAATCTCTTGCCCTTAAAGCCAAAAAGGCTTCGAGCGATGAGGAGAACTCATCTTCGAGTAGAGACGACGAAGAATACGCTATGGCTGTAAGGGACTTTAAAAAGTTCTTTAGAAGAAAGGGAAGATACGTCAAACAACCGTATGACGACAAGAAAGGCTTTCGGAAAAGCAAAGAGGATGAAAAGCCAAAGGATGATCGTACTTGCTTTAAATGTGGGGACCCAAACCACTTTATTAGTAAGTGTCCCAAACGGGATGATCAAAAGGCGTTCGTGAGCGGCACATGGGGAATGAGCGACGAGGAGGACGAAGAAATTTGTCTCATGGCAAATGACGAGGTATGTCACGAATACTATAGTAGCTCATCACTTGATGAAGACTCATTGCATAATGAATATGATAAACTATGCAATATTAGCCTAAAACTAGTTAACAAAAACAAGCTTTTAAAGAGTCAAAATCAACGTTTAGATAAAGAAGTCATAGAATTAAAAGCAAAACTAAAACGTTTAGAGAAAGGTAAAATAGCAAGTGGTGAATGTGAACTTTGCGTTCAACTTCAAACACTAGTGGATCACTTAGATTCTAAAATTGCTAGAATGAGCACGAACACTTTAGATACAATACTCGATGGCCTTAAAACCGGTAACAATCAAAAGGGTCTAGGTAGTCAACAACTTGATCTATCAACTAGTGAAAGTAAAGAAACAAAATTTGTTAAGGAACTAGAAAAACTAGCCACTGTTGTGGCGGATCCCACGGATCCCCTAAAAAGGGAACCGGCTAGTGTACAGAAAGGGATCCGTGGATCTGCTGTAGCAAACAGTAGCAATACCGTAGCTTCTTCATCTAGAACTGAGTTTGTTAGAGTTAATAGGAAGAAACTAAATCATGTCACCACTAGACAACCACCTCCAAAATATAATCCTACTTTTGCAAGAAACAAAGCTCCATCTTTTTCAAAACCTAACTCATTTAGGAGACCTAATAACGTTTACCCGAAAAGTAACCATCAAATTGGATGGAATCAAAACATGCAAAACGGTTTTTCTTTTCAAAACTTTGCTCCATGGAATGCATACTCATCTTATCCATATATGTCTAACATGAATGGAATGTTTAACACTAATGGACCCATGAACAAATGGGGACCAAACTTTTGAGTTTATTATTGTTTTAGGTGTGCTTAAAGGTCGACCTAGACCCCGATGAATTGGTCAAGGATAGCGGGTGCACGAGGCACATGACCGGCAATAGGGATCTATTCTCCACATATGAATCCTTCAATGGAGGTAATGTGGTGTTTGGAAATAGCAAAAGCAGAATCATCGGTAAAGGTACGATTTCTAACAAATCTCTAAGCATTAACGATGTGTGTCACGTAGAAAACCTAAACTTTAATCTCTTAAGTATAGGACAAATATGCGATAAAAAGTGCATTGTACTTTTTACCGAAACCGGTAGTAAGATACTTAAAAATGACATAACCATAGGAAGAGGAATTAGGAAACATGAAGTCTATGTCATTAAAATCGGTAATGAACCTAAAGACAAACTATGTCTTACCTCTATGGATGATACTTCGACCTTATGGCATCGAAGATTGGGTCACGCCAACATGCGACTTCTTCAATCGCTATCATCCAAAGATCTAGTAAGAGACCTACCTAAGTTAAAATATGAACATCATTTTTGTGATGCTTGTAATGTAGGAAAACAAGCTCATTCGAGTCATAAAGCTAAAAACATGGTGTCCACAACTAGGTGTCTAGAATTACTACATATGGATTTATTTGGTCCATCCGCTATCCAAAGTTATGGAGGCAACTACTACACTTTGGTAATAGTGGATGACTACTCTAGGTATACATGGACAAAATTTTTAAAGAACAAAACGGAAACCTTTAACTATTTTGAAATATTAAGCAAAAAGATCCAAAGACAACTAGGAAGTCCCATAGTGTCTATTAGGACGGATCATGGTAGGGAATTCGATAATGAAGTGCAATTCGGAGCTTTTTGTGACGCTAATGGTATTACTCACAACTTCTCGGCTCCACGCACTCCACAATCGAATGGGGTAGTAGAAAGAAAAAATAGAACTCTACAAGAAATGAGTCGAACCATGCTTAATGAACAATCCATACCTCAAAAGTTTTGGTGTAATGCCATTGATACTTCAACGTATATACTCAATCGAGTCTTAATTAGACCAATCTTAAGAAAAACTCCATATGAGTAACTTCGAGGCAAAAAGCCTACGTTAAATCACTTTAGAGTCTTTGGTAGTAAATGTTTTATTCTTAACACTAAAGATTACCTTACAAAATTTGATCCTAAATCAACCGAAGGTATCTTTTTAGGTTACTCGCCAAATAGCAAAGCTTACGTCATATTAAACAAAGAAACAATGAAGGTAGAAGCGTCATTAAATATAAAATTTGATGAAAGTCCACCCAAACCCTCTCCACCTCTTGTCGATGACGAGATTATAGAGAGTGAAGCTATAGTAATAAAGAAAAAGATAAGTGAAGAAGAAGAACATCTAAGTGATGAAATAATAAACATTAAAGAGTCCAAAGATCACCCCGTAGATAAAGTCATAGGAAAACTAAACGAACGAACATTAAGGTCTCAAGTTCAAAACCAAAGTAGCTTGTTTTGTTTCGTTTCAACCTTAGAACCTAAGAATACACAAGAAGCCATAAAAGATGAAAGTTGGGTAATGGCTATGCAAGAAGAACTAAATCAATTTGTTTCTAATGATGTTTGGACACTTGTCCCTCCACCTAGTAATCAAACCATAATAGGAACCAAATGGGTTTATAAAAACAAATTAGATGCAAATGGAGTAGTGTCTAGGAACAAGGTTAGACTCGTTGCTCAAGGGTATAACCAACAAGAGGGAATAGACTTTGATGAGACCTACGCCCCCATGGCTAGATTAGAGTCTATAAGAATACTTCTTGCGTATGCTTATGCTAATGATCTAAAGCTTTATCAAATGGATGTCAAAAGCGCTTTTCTAAATGGTTTCATAAATGAAGAAGTATATGTAGCTCAACCTCCGGGCTTCATTGATTTTGAAAAACCCAAACATGTGTATAAATTAAAGAAAGCCCTTTACGGTCTTAAACAAGCTCCAAAAGCTTGGTATGATAGACTCAAGTCATTTCTAGTTAAACACAACTACACCATGGGGTTAGTTGACAACACACTTTTTACTAAGAAAAGAAAGTCACATATAATCATAGTACAAATATATGTAGATGATATTATATTCGGATCCACTTGTCAAGACATGTGTGATGATTTCTCTAAAATCATGCATGACGAGTTCGAGATGAGTATGATGGGAGAACTTAGTTTCTTTCTTGGTCTACAAATAAAACAAGTAGAAGATGGTATCTTCTTCAATCAATCTAAATACATCAAGGAGATGTTAAAGAAATTCGGTCTAGAAGAGTCAAAACCAATTAGGACACCAATGTCATCCGACACCAAACTCACAAAAGATGAAGACGGAGAATCCGTAGATAATACTAAATATCGTGGCATGATAGGTAGCCTTCTCTACCTCACGGCAAGTAGGCTGGATATCATGTTTAGTGTTTGCTTATGTGCTAGGTTTCAAGAAGACCCTAAAACATCACACCTAGAAGCCGTAAAAAGGATATTTAGATATATTAAGGGTACAACACAATTAGGATTATGGTATCCTAAGGGCACGGGAGTAGAAACAATTGTATATGCAGATTCTTACCATGCAGGTGATTACGTTGATAGAAAAAGTACAAGTGGGGTATGTACTTTTATGGGATGTTGTTTAACATCTTGGTTTTCTAAGAAACAAACGGCACTTGCAATATCAACAACCGAAGCCGAGTACGTCTCCGCCGGCAAAGCATGCCAACAAGCACTATGGATGAAACAAGCGTTAGTAGACTACGACATCCATCTAAGCGACATAGCCATCATATGTGACAAAAAAGGTGCCATCGACTTAAGCAAAAATCCGGTATTGCATTCTCGCACAAAGCATATAGAGATTCGTCATCACTTCCTAAGAGACAATGTTCAAAAGGGGAACATCTCTATTGAGAAGGTAGCATCCGAAGACAACATAGCCGACGTTCTCACCAAACCGTTGAAGCGGGAACAATTCAACCTACTTCGTCTTGGTCTTGGTCTAATGGAACAAACGTCGTAACTTAATTGACTCTACAAGGTATGTAAACACTAGCCTTCTTCTTTCTGAGTCTAGGATTTCTATTTCACGCACAACTGACAAACAATGCGGGAATTTTCAAAACCCAAGATGAGTTTTTCCACTTATAGTTTTCTTATTTTTTTATACACATTTTCAAAGAAAACCTACTTTCACAATGTTTTCTAAAAGGATGATACCTTCGCGTATCAATTTCACAAAAGCAATTTCTCACGTCTAGGACAAATCACTTTTTCATTATTAATATAAAGTAAAAACCCGTTTTCATTGCATCTCATGTCTTTTGAATGCTAAAGGGGACACATAACTAATATGTGTTTTCGGGTACATTCATTTAAGCTACAATGAATTAGGAGCATTGATAACACAAAATTACATACTCATGTACTAAATATGTGTTTTCGGGTTATCTCAATAAGATGGTTTTATACTTCTAGTTTATTTTCTATTTCTTTTTAGGGGTCGAGATAACCGAAACTCCAAATAGTTTGCATATAGGCACACACTAGGCAAAAATGTTTCCAAAAGGAAAATTTTGTGCTACCTGAATCACCAGACCCACGGATCCCAGCCTTCATGCTGGACGGATCCCTCAAGGGAAGGATCTGTGGGATCCGTGAAACAGAAGCTGTTTTCAACTTCTATTTTTTCACTTTGGATGAAAAATCCACATTTGTTTCATTTTTGGGAGTATGCTCTTTAATGCTTGTGTTCTCATGATCACATGCCTTGAATTCATATCTAATCATTAGATTTTAATCCACATTTTAGGTCAAGCATTCATTAAAATGCTTTGTTTTTCTATATATAGAACTCCCAAAATGCTTGCATACTCCATCTCCTTCTCACAAACACACTTCATCATGTCATCCAAAAACCCTTTTAGGAGAATCATCTAGTACAAACAATCATGATATCCAAACCTTTGTACTTCCACCATCCAAAATACCACAATCAAATGCTAGGATATCCGCACGGATTAGTATCCGATCTTGTTGTTTAGCAAAACCAACCTCAAATGGTTCATCCTCAACAAATAACTCACCACAAGATGCTTCCATTATAGCACCTCCCTCATCACCAACAAGTACACCAACTTCATCACCACCCAAAGTCACTCTTTTGGAACTCCTTAAGACTCCAACAAGATCTAAACAACCTAAACAAAAAGAAATAGTCTTTTCAACACCACCCACATCTCCAAATACTATCTTTCAAGATCTTGAAACATCACCACCATTAGCTCCCATCACATTACAAGAACATCTAGGTTCCTTTCCACCACCATTTACAAACATTCCGGATATTGATCCATATTTTCCTATTTTTCCACCACAACTTCCGCATAACTCAAATCAAAACAACCCGGAAAACTTCCGCACTCATTACCCACATCATTTACATTGTGAACATTGCCAATCCACTAGGGAAATTGCAATAGAAGTTAGGGAAGAAATGTGTTTCATACTCAACCTCATCCTTGATCGCATCAATACCATTACTCATCAAAACCTCCATCCATAACCTTATGCAAGCATGGAAGGAATCACTACTACTATTTTCTACCTTTAGTATTATTTTTCTTTTGAAGTCATTTTCAAGAACAAGTCTTGTTCTTATTTTTACATGCTTGTAAGTGGCATACATACCACTACAATTTGTTGTTTTATTACAAGGCCTTGTTTACATACCTTGGCTCCCAATCTTGATTCTCGGCAACCACAAGATTATATAAGCATGTTACTAACCTTTCTTTTTGTAGGATTTTTATTTTTCTTCCTTGACGCCCCAAACAAGCGGGAGCTACCGTCAAGGGGGAGTTAGAAGTTTGTTTATTTCTTCCAAGGGTTAACTTTTTGTTTCGACAAAAAGGTGGAGAAGAAGTAAAACTTAGGGGCTTTCAAAAAAATTACATCTATTCTTAAGTTTTACTCATCATAACATTATGTTTTGTCATCAACAAAAAGGGGGAGATTGTTAATACAAATAAACCGTAAAAAACGTTTATTAATATTTTGCGATCTTTTTGTGTTTTGTTGATAACAAATGTAATGTTATCTTAAGTATAACTATAAGGATACATGTTATTTTTGTAAAGCATTTACATATAGCCATTTAAATACAAAAATGTAATAATTAAGCATTTGTTCTAATAGTTTATTAGGACGGGTAAAAACCATAACCCATGGATCTTAACCCATAACCAAGTAGACTAGATACAATGTATACTTAGATACATTGAATCTAAAGAAAACCCATGGACCAACCCATAACCCATGACCCATAACCAAAAAAACCCATGGGCAAAGAGGAGCGTTCCACGGATCCCTAGGATTACACTAGACGGATCCCAAGTGGAAGGGATCCATGGGATCCGGGGAACAGTGAAGAATTTTGCCTATAAATAGAGAGCCATTTCTTCATTCTAACTTACCCCTCTTCTTACTAAATCTCTCATACACTCTCATTCTCTTCTAACATATAGATCACTTAATCTAGAGAGTTGTTCTTCTTTCTTTCTATTTGTGATCCTCATATAGGTCCTTCTCTAAGGCGAGATCACGAGCATTCTACAAGTCATCCAAGCAAGGGGTCCTTGATTGATTTGTCACCCCGCAAGATTTCTGTAGTGAAGATCTTGTATTTGATATTTCACATATTTGTTGTGTAATAGTTGTGTTGGTTTGGTCCACCGTGCTACGGACTCGGTATCTAGCTTTGTACCAGAAAAAGTGTAAGCAACGTTGTGAAGGCTTCTCCGCCAAGTGAAGGAGTTTGTTGACATAGTGCTTGAACTCTCGAGTAGGTGACTCGGGGAGTGGAGTAGGGCAAGGAAGGTGACCTTGTAGCCGAACCACTATAAATCGGTTGTGTCTTTTCTATCCCTTAACTTTATTTATTTGCTTGCATTATCATTAGATCTATACGTTCTCAACATCCATACGATTTCACATAATATTGAATCTAAAGTTTTTGAAGTCAACTTAAAATCGGCAAAACTATTCAACCCCCCCCCCTTCTAGTTTTCCACATATATGACTCATCATCTTCCATGTGAGTTCTAGCATTTGCCCAAAACTGTTGAATCCATGGCTCAATAATATTAGGTTCAACCAAAAGTGCATAATTGATTGAAGATCCAGCGAGGAAATCAATTATGTCATGAAACGCGACATTTGCTTCAGTCTTATCGAAATTTGCCACCATGTTGTGTTTAGTAACTGTGTTTCGATTCGCCATTGATTAATGTAAAAGAAAGTGGTTCGATGAATAGTAAATGTGAAAGAGAAAGAAATATGGAAAAGATTGATAAGTATAAAGATGAGAGGGAAAATCGGAGGGTAGTTATTTATAGGTAAGATTTGAAAAATCACAGCCCATAATAACAAAGTTACCATTATTTGAATTTTAACCCATCTTTTGACCGTTGGAACAGTACGTTGATAAGACAAGCAGTGCTTTCCACGTAAGCAGTACTTTTCAAAGCAGTACTTTCAGAGCAGTACTTTCATGTAACCAAAAAGTAGTACTTTTCCATTCTCTTCTTCACAATGGCAAAAACTTCAAATAGGCATTGGATTGCCTCCCCTCAAGCAATGCATAGGACTGTCTAACTAACTAATCAGTCCTCCCCTTAAATGTAGCTTAGTAATTAATCATACCAATACTCACCACCAAGTGATTGAATCTTGAAACATTAAATCCTTTTGTGAGTAGATCAGCTACATTATCATCTGTGTGAACCTTGACAACATTAATGAGCCTATGCTCATAACAATCTCTGATAAAGTGATGCCTAATCTGAATGTGATTGGTTTTGGAGTGATAAACTAGATTCTTCACAATGCAAATTGTACTCTCATTATCAATGTTGATAGGAGTATTCTTGAAGTTGAACCCATAATCCAAAAGTTGATTTTGCATCCACAAGACCTGTCCACAACAGCTTGCAGCAGCAACATATTCTGCTTCAGTGGATGATGTTGCTGCAACAGTTTGCTTCTTACATTGCCATGAGACTAATCTTCTTCCAAGATACTGGCATCCTCCAGTGGTTGATCTTCTATCATAATTATCACCTACATAATCACTATCTAAAAAAGCTTCCAAGTGAAAAGGTGAATCCTTTGGATACCACAACCCTAACTTAGGTTGTTGTTTCAAATAACTAAAAATTCTCTTCACTGCATTCATATGGGAGACTTTAGGTGAGACTTGATATCGTGCACATAAACAGACAGCAAACATGATATCAGGCCTAGATGCAGTTAAGTACATAAGACAGCCAATCATAGATCTATACAGCTTGACTTCTACATGTTAACCATCTTCATCCTTGCCCAATGAGTTGATAGATTTGATAGGTGTAGTGATTGGCTTCATAGCATCAAAGTTGAACTTCTTAAGAATGTCAGAGACATACTTATCTTGACTTATGAAAATTCCCTCCTTTGATTGTTTAACTTGAAGCACCAAAAAGAAGGTTAATTCACCCATGGAACTCATTTGAAATTCATGTTGCATCAGCTGCTCAAACTCCTTCACCATTGACTATTTTGTAGCTCCAAAGATGATATCATCTATATAAACTTGAACCAGCATGATATCCTTCTTATCTCTCTTGATAAACAAAGTCTTGTCAATTGCTCCTCTCCTGTAACCATGTTGTAATAAGAAAGTGGAAAGTCTTTCATACCAAGCTCTAGGTGCTTGATGAAGACCATAAAGAGCCTTAACAACTTTGTAAACTTTGTTTGGATGTGCAGGATCCTCAAAACCAGGAGGTGGTTTGACATAGACCTCCTCTGTAATAGTACCATAAAGAAAGGCACTTTTGACATCCATTTGATAAACAAGAAAGCCCATATATGATGCAAAAGCAAGAAATATTTGAATGGCTTCAATCCTTGCTACAGGAGCAAACACTTCATCATAATCTACTCCTTCTTCTTGTCTATCCTTGTGCTACTAGCCGTGCTTTGTTCTTGATGACATTCCCTCTTTCATCTCTCTTTACTCTGAAAACCCATCTTGTACCAATGACTTTCTTTCCATCTGGTAGATCACATAGTACCCAAACTTCTTGAAGTTTGAATTTAAGAAGTTCTTCTTGCATGGATTCAACCCAAATTTCTTTAGTTAATGCTTGAGCTACATTCTTGGGTTCTTCTTGAGAGATAAAACAAGTGAATAAGCATGTTTGGTGATCCTTATGATTCAGCCTATTTTGTTTATATACAAAGTTAAGTAAAGCATTACGTGGCTTAGAGAAGCCTTTAGCCTTGGTTCTTGTGAGCACCCTTGATGTAGAAGGTCCAATGATTGGACCAGTTGGATGATCTCTATGAACTCTTAATGTAGGAGTCTGTGGAACTTCAAAATCATCATCCAAATTTGTAAAATTAGCTTCTTAATTGGAATTTGAGAAAATACCTTCAGCTTCAAACTCATCATCAGTGTCTTCTAACCCAGACATGTTAGGATCATACAAATCATCAGAAGTACTGTCACTTGGTGCAGCAGTACTTTGATCCAAAGTACTGTGATCCAAAGTACTGTGAGGGTATTCTGTTGACTTACCCTTTTCTTTCCTTCTTCAAAAGCTCTCCTTTGTTCATCCTCATAAGATTGTGCTATTGTTTCTTGAAAAAGCATCCTATGAAGTTCATCTTGAATAGCTTGATATTCAGCAGACAAAGTAGATTTTGGTTCAGCAGTACTTTTCTCCTTTTCGACAGTTATAGGTTCTTCATCAGGAACAGCATCAGGTCTAGTATTGACTCCATGAACAATGTACTGTAAATCTTCTTCTTTGTGATCAACTTGATTTTCTTCTCTAACAGGAACATAATTCATAGAAGGAGTCATAATATCAAGATCAAACATCCAATCAGGACCTTTACCCTTTTGATTTTCTTGATCTTCTAAAAATTCAACATGAAGACAATCTTGAACCTTTTTGGTGACCTTGTTGTATACTCTAAAGCCTTTACTATTGGTACAGTATCCCAATAAGTATCCTTCATCTGACTTCCCTTCAAATTTTCCCAAAGCATCAATAGTATTGAGAATAGTCAGAGGACATCCAAAAGGTTTCATAAAACGTATGTTAGGTTTGATTCCCATAAGCAACTCATAAGGTGTCTTTATCTGAGGTTTAGTGACTGATACTCTATTCAATACATAGCAAGCAGTACTTATAGCTTCAGCCCAAAATTGAATAGGTAGAAGGGAATCTGCAAGCATTGTTCTGGCTGCTTCAATCAAAGTTCTGTTCTTTCTCTCTGCAACACCATTCTGCTATGGTGTTCTAGCAATGCTAAACTCCCTTTTGATTCCTTTCTTGGCACAAAATTCATCCATAAGCTTGTTCTTGAATTCAGTCCCATTATCACATCTAATTCCTCTTACTTTGAGTCTTAATTGATTTTCAAGGGCTATTATAAGATCAAGAATAGCATCAAAGGTTTCATCTTTAAATCCCAAGAAAAATACCCAACTAAATCTACTGCAGTCATCTGTCACAACCAGACAGTACTTCTTCTTGTTTAGACTTGCAACAAAAACAGGTCCAAACAGATCCATGTGCAGCAACTCCAACGATTCTCTAATGGTTCTTTCCTTAATTTTCTTGCATGAAGCTTTGTGTTGTTTACCCTTCTTGCACGCCAAACATGAGTGATCATTCTTGTATGTTTTGGAAGGTAAACCTCTAACTAAGTTTCCTTTAACCAACTTGTTGATATTTTTGAAATTCACATGGCCTAATCTTTTATGCCATTGATGTGCTTCTTCAAGTGTTGCCTTTGCTACTAAACATGTTGCTCTTTCAGAAGAGTGAAGACTCTTCATATCCAGACTGTACACATCATTAGTTCTTGGTACTCTCAGTACTATCAAGGTATCATCAACAAGCTTGAACTCAGGGGAAAGTATAAGACATTCTGTGTCAGTGAATAACACAGGGTGCTTCTTGTCACAGATCTGAGAGACTAACAAAAGATTGAACTTGAGCTCCTTCGCATAACGAACATTCTCAAAGTCTATGCTTCCTGCCTTGATGGTTCCTTTGCCAGTAATTCTTTCTCCACTAGGATCATTCCCAAATGCAACTCTTCCTCCAAAATAAAATCTAAAATCTGACAGAATCTCTTTGTCTCCTGTCATGCTTCCAGAGCAACCACTATCCACAATTAGATGATCTTTAAGCTCCTCTTCTGGGTTGCCCTGCACAAAGATAAAAGGATTAGTTAGTTTTAGGAACCCAAGCCATTACTGACTTGTGTTCCTCTTGTGGAGTTACATACTTAAATTCTTTAAGTATGTAATTTCCACTATCTTTAAGGACATGATCAATTATCTTTGGTTGTTCCAAAACCTGTGTTGGTTTTTCAATAAAAATCTCTTTTTCATCAACATTCTCTTTTTCATCAAAAATCTCTGTTTCACTTGTATTTGCTGAAAGTAATGTTTGTTCCCCATCAGTACTTTCTTTCTTAACCCAGCTGGTTTTAACTTTTTGTGTAGGTTTCTCTGATCTAGATACTTTTTTTGAGGTGTAACGCCTTCTAGATTGATAGTAGTTGGATCTCCTAGGGCTTCCATTCCAAAAAGTGCTATCAGTACCTTGATTGGGTGTAAATATAGCAGTACTTTGAGAAGGTACTGCTTGAGAAACTTTTGGCTTATCAGTACCTTGAAAAGTGTTTGAGGGTACTGGAGATTTTGAAAAAGGTCTTTTCTGGTGAGGGTACCTATAGTCTTTTGAGAAGTTACTGTGGTTAACCCCATGTGAATGATTCCAGACTGGTTTATTCTCCCTTGGTTTTTGGTTGGTAGATCTGGTCTTTGTGAAATTGCTTAGATACTTTGAGTGATGGTCACAGTCCTTAATCAAATGATTAGGACTATAACAAACAAAACATAATTTTTGACCCATACTCCCAAAATTTCTTCCTTGAGTTCTATGACCAAACCTAACCTGACTTTTTGGTGAATTATGAAAATTATTTTGACCAAACTTATCCCAAAATGGTTTAGCAGTATTTTGAAAAGGTTTTCTTAAAGGTACTGTTGAAGGTTTAGCAGTACTTTGAGAGGAAGGTACTGCTTGACTCTTAACATTATCATCCTTAGGTTTCTCAACTGTTTCTTTTGGGGTTTCAGAACTAGATGGACCTTAGTTAGATTGACCAGTAAGCTTTTTCCTAAATTCTAAGTTGTCTATTCTAAAACGAGAAACATCTGTCCTAAGTGGGTGAAAACTACCAGTGGGATGAGGGACTGCATGATAACCCTTGTCTTTCTTAAATTCAGGAGGTGTTTGACTAAGAGATTCCTCATTACTAGATGTATTATCTACATAGTTAATCAGTTCATCATCACTAGTTAGTATATCCTCAGAATCAAGTTGTTCCTGATCACTAGGTGGGTTCTCTTCTATGCTACTAAAGTCCATACCAAAACCTAGGCCAGTTTTAACGTGTGCTCTTTTTCTGTTTTTCAACAAAACTAACATGTGAAAGGCCAGATTCTCCCCAACCAGCAAATTTTATAGCAATTCATCCCTTTCCTTAGTCAGCTTTTCAATCTCAGAAATCTTACATCCTAACTTCCATTCACTTAATTTTAACTGATAATCCTGTTGTTCATACTTTTCTGCCCAAGCCATTTCATTATTTTCATGAGTTATTATTTTGGCTTCCATAGACTCTAAGGTTATTTGATAACCAGCTACCTCAAACCTAGCCCTTCTATAATTATCTCTTTCAGTTACATAATCATTAAGCACTTTTTGATAAAAATCATGACACTTAGAGCATACCTCAGAGATAGGGGGTGAACTTGGTGAAGTAGCTACCATAGCAAGCAGAACAGGTTCCTCTTCGCATTCCATGCTCCAGTCAAAGCTTCCTAGGCCATCTCTTGATTCTAAAGCATTAAATCCTGGTTCCTCATCAAAGGTTGTGCTCCAATCAAACTCTTCCACTAAAACCATATAGTAGGTTACTGGTTCATCATCAAATTCAGCACTCCAGTCAACCTCTGATAGATTTTCTTGAGCAACCAAAGCTTTTGTTTCAGTAATAGGGATTTCCTTTAGTTCAAGCTTGGGTTTCTCAGTCATTCTGTTTGCCTGATATTTAGCAAACTTGCACTCTCTTGCAAAGTGTCCAGTTCTTTGACAATTAAAGCATTCAATCTTGGTTTTGTCAAACGTTATACCCTGATTAGGCTTGAAGTCAATGCCTCTTCATGTTTTCTTCATGAACTTCTTGATCCTAGCAGTGATCATAGCAACTTTCCAGCTTATATCAATTTCTTCAAGAGCATCCTCTTCAATTTGTGACAAATCTTCTTCATAAGTAACAGGTAAAGTGGCTTGTTGAGCAAAGAATGAGCATACAACTTCATCAGAATGAATTATGTTAGTTGGTGATGAGGTGGGGGTAGGATAAGCAACAGTACTTTGAACAACAGTACTTTGAGTAGGATAAGCAGTACTTTTAGTGGAAGTATTGCTTCTCTTTTCAGAAGATACAAAAGCAATACTATGAGATTTTGAACTGGTTTGGCCATTCATCTCATGCTCATACACCTTCAAATGGTTGTAGAGATCATCAAAGTCCATAACATCCAAACCAGGTTGTCCTCTGATCATAGTAGCAATCACATGCCATGTGGATGGCAAACTTCTTAAGAACTTCAGATTTGCATCTTCAACAGATACCTCTGCTTTGTATAAATCCATCATACTAAGAAGATTTTGGAATCTGTCATAGGCAGCATTAAGACCTTCTCTTTCACCAACAGTGAATGTTTCAAACTGTTGCTTCAACAAAATTCTGTGCATCTTCTTGGAAGCATCATTACCTCCAAATCTTGTCTTGAGAGCAGCCCATAGTTGCTTTGCATCCTTAGCATCATGAAACTTGAGTAGATGACCATCAGGCATAGCAGACAACAGTATGTTGAGAGCCTTTTCTTGATTTCTTATTGTGGCTACTAGTAAGACGGCCTTAGGTGGTTTAGGTTGTCCAGGAATTTCTACAGGTTCTGCAACAACTTCATTACCATTGAAAATTATATTCCATAGTGCATGATCTGTAATAGCAATGTACTGCCTCATCTTCATTATCCAAAGATCATACTCTCCCTTCTTGATGATAGGAATTCTGAGTGAGGTGATGGAAGGGGTGGTGCAGCTTCAGTCGACATCTTTAGGGTTTGTTGTTAAATCAGTTTTTAAGGGTTTCTTCTTAATCAGAGTTTCCACACAAGCTCTGATACCACTTGTTGGATCGATATACTCTAACCAAACTAACTTATATAGCTTGTAAGGGCTTAGCAACCTCGGATAAATCCTAAGTCACTAACAATGAAACACTGAATTAACTCTATTAAGTATGCGGAATTTACTTCAATAAAGATAAGAAGAATTAACTTTAACTTCAAAGATTTTATTAATACTTAGAACCTGCTTGTTATACAGATTTTCTAACAACTCTAATAACTCTAATACTGCGTATGAATTCGTACTTTTAAACTCTAAAACACATATCTCAAATGCCAATCTAGGGATCCTTTTATAGGCATAAGGATTACCCTAGTCGGTTTACAACTCTAATTCTTGTACGACAAGTAATCTAAACTAAGAATATTCTAGAATAACAAAGCTTTCCATAAACGATGTAACAGTTCTTTTAGCTTTGCAGTACTTTGATGTTGAGCAGTACTTTGACTTTCTTCTTTAGCAGTACTTTGACTCTTCAGCACTTTGACTTCTTCAGTACTTTGTCTTCTTCAGTACTTTGTATTTCTCCAGTACTTTATATCCCAACAGCTCCTTTTAATTAGATGGCATATATCTTAATTTATAAAGGGTACTAGTTTTGATTTTACGATGTTAAATCAAATATGTACAAAGATGTCATGCATTCATCTTGTAGCATAAATTTTAATAAAAAAAACTTTTTATTAACCAATTCATAAATATCAAATTATCAAAGTTTTGATTGAGGTATTGGTTTCGCCAATCAAAGAATTTACCTTTAATTATCGTCAATTATATCGTACTTTTGCATAAGTCTAAAGACTTAGTGTTTCGGATAATTACCACAAAAGTGGCGCATGGAATTAAAGCTAATTCGCCTTTAAGATGATTTTGTACATTTATGGCTTACTTGGTAGCTCCAATTTGACTCGCAAGCAAGCGGAGAATTCGGTCAGCGCTGAAGCAATAAACTTCTTCTTTAGGGTCACAATTTAATGCGCTCCCCTCCTAGTACTTCCCAGATAATCCGTCAAATTGGGTGAGCCGTTCAGACCACTTGTACCAAAATCATCAATCAATTAAACTATTGAAAACTTAACTCTTCAAAAACAAATCAAATTTCACCATTGTTTAGTCCAACTTATTTTCTATTCAAAATTACCCTTTGCTTAAAACTTGTCGCACATAATAAACAAACAAGTAAACAATAAAAAATAAATAACTAAAACAATGCGCACATAACTAGAAATTAATACGTGTAAACAAGTAGCCACACGAAACTTATTTGATAAAACCTATTAATAATCAATATCTAGGTTAATTAACGTATATATTAACTAGGGCTTTTTCTCGCACAATTGAAAGTGAGCCACATACAACGACGAATCGATTGCGTAAGCCATAATTAGAATATACCAAATTGCACATAATTAATTCATTAATATTATTGAGGTATACCCCAATTCAAGATTTATCAAAATAATAAACATGTGTAGAAAACTTAACAATTAATTTTAGCATAACCAATCTTAACAATTAAATATATATATCGACAATAATCCATGCCAAACATGCACGTTTTCATGGATTTAACATAACAATTTATTCACGTTATCACAAGATCGCATACAATTCCATGTCACATAACAATTTATTCATGAATATATCACGTAACAAATATATTAATTCTAGGTTTCGATTTTGATAACAAAACAATTTTATAAACCCTAAAAATATTTTTAAACAAACCGACTAAAGAAAATTTAGGGTTTCGACCCATAAAAAAATTTTGATCCATAAAAAAATTTAAAACCAAATTAGGGCAAAAGCCCTAACCCTAAAAATAGGGTTTACATAATCATAACCAAAACCCTAGAATAATCATATCAAACAACATACAATATTCATTTTTTACGTGTTTAGTAATTAATTACTCATTAAACTAAACTCGTGATGCCACTATTGGAATTATATAACATGACAATCATATATAAAAACACATAAAACATCAAAGAAACATGCAGAAGCGTAAAGGAACGTATAATGAATAATTAATTAACTAAAACATAAAGTATGCGTACCTTTTTTTATTCTAGCCGAACAAGAATCAATTCCACAAAACTAGCAATTGGATGAACCCTAATTAGGGTTTATAGGATTATGTGAATTACCCCTTACCGATTTTGTAATTCAATCCAAGAATACTAACAATAATGTGTTAGTACCACTTTCTTGTACACACGTACTATACCGAATTAAAGGAATGCTAGTTTTAATTAAACAAAACAACTTTGATTTGGAAAAGCAATGTGTCGACACCCAAGAGGGTTGTACGATCGGTTATAGTCAAAAACACAAAAACAAGTTTTTAGGTTTTAGACAATGAGTACAAGAGATGAAAAACACAACCCTTTGTTCAGACGTTCCTGACGTTCTGCCGGCGAAATCCATTTAATAGCAAGTGGCTTAGAATTTGTATTAGAAATGGACTGAGATGGTGTTGGTAACAATGCTGGTGTAGTAGTACGGACCGATGGTGCAGGGGCCCCAAAACGACTATTGGTATGGCGTTGTCCCCCAGAACTCGTCACTGTTTTACTTGCTGCAACAGACACCGAGGTAACTTGGTCGTCCAAACGAGCTTCGGTAATACGCGCCAATGAAAACGCGTCACCTAAGGTTGCTGGCTTGGATACTAGCAACTCGCGCTGAAGGTGAAGCTTAAGCCCAGAGATGTAAAAAGAGACGAGCAACGTTTCCGGTATATCCATAACCCGATTCATTAATTTCTCAAATTCACGTTGATATTCCTCAACCGTACCTAGTTGTAGAAGCTTTGACAAAGCACCTTGTGGATCTTCATACTTGAAGGTCCAAATCTGATTTGGACGCTCTCCACAAACCTATCCCAATCGGTGATCAACCCATTCTTCGACATCCACCGAAACCATTCCGCCGCTGCGCTTTCAAGGTTAAAACCCACAATCCGCAAACGTTGATCTACAGGTGTGTTAAGTAAAGAAAAATATTCCGTAATGGCGAAAATCCATCGATCAGGATCATCCCCGGTAAATTTTGGAACATCCAAATGCATCGATCGTGGCAATAACCTTTGATCGCCACCACCACCTTGACGAGTCTGAAGTAACCCTCGTGTGGCCTGCAATTCAGTACGCAAGGCATTGAGCTGCTCCTGAAAACCCGCAGCCTGTTGTTGTGCAATCTGTTGAACTGTGTCGGCTTGCTCTTTGAGCAACAACCGAATAGTGTTTTCGTCGATGCTCATGATAGCAATGAAAGTACCAATTGATACGACCCGGAATGGGTAATATCGATAATTAGCACCACTTTTAGCGGCTGCTTGCTCCTAAGAAATAAGAAGAAGAAGAGAAGATTAATTGACTCGAAAAGCTAATTGGTTTCATTCATAATTCGGCTTAAATAGCCTACAGGACCTGTGGGTAATCCCAATCAAACACAAAGACGTTTGATATATCCTAACTTGACTCTTATCCTAACTTCAACAAAGACTCATAATGACTCTTATCCTAACTTGACTCAATGACATATCCTAACAGAACATAAACATAAAGATAGTAGTTATCCTAATGCAACACAAAGTCCTTGTGCCACACCGGAGCCATAGACGTCCTGGTACTCCGCCTCGGTTCAGCAACATCCCTCGGCGTATCATTCTCCCTTCCTTCAAAAATGACCTTGTCCCCAAGGTCATAAGCTGGATAAGCATATTGAAACTCAGACAACGACTCCCAGGTTGCTTCCTCAGGAGACCGTCCCGCCCACTGTACCAGAACTTGTTGCACCGATTGCCCATTATGCAATATAACTCGCGACCCACAAATAGCTATGGGTTGTTCAATTGGCCGCCCATCCTCAACCTCCTCAGGCAGGCGCGTTACTTCCTCAGTATCGTCACCCAAAAACGGTTTAAGAATGGAAACATGAAACACCGGATGGATCTTGCTATCGGCCGGCAAATCTAGACGGTAAGCTACCTTCCCAATACGCTCTAAAACCACATACGGTCCATAGTAACGCTTAGCCAATTTGTTGGATAATCGTCTAGCCAAGGTGAGCTGACGGTAAGGCTGAAGCTTAACGAGCACCCTATCCCCCACATTGAACTCAACGCCACGACGCTTGCGGTTAGCCTTTTCTTCCATTCGATGTTTGGCTGCTAATAAATTATTCTTCAACAGTCGCAACAATGAATCTCGTTCACTTAATAAATCATCCACAGCCACCACTTTTGACGAACCAGATGGATAAGGAATGATGGCTAATGGATCCTTACCATACAAAGCTTGATAGGGCGTCATTTTTATACTGCTATGGTAAGTTGTATTGTAACAATACTCAGCCCACGGTAAAAAACAAACCCATTGAGTAGGACGGTCAGCCACCATGGCCCGCAAATATTGCTCTAATCCGCGGTTGACCACTTCTGTTTGTCCATCCGATTGAGGATGATAAGCCGTGCTATGGTTGAGTTGTGTTCCGCTAAGTTTAAACAGTTGTGTCAAAAATTTGCTAACAAAAATAGGATCACGGTCATATACAATAGTTTTTGGTATCCCATGGAGTTTGATAATAGTTTCCACAAAGACCTCTGCCACCTTGTGGGCGTTGAAATCAGACGGCAAGGGAGCGAAGTGCGCATATTTAGTGAAATCGATCCACCACGACAAGAACAACAGTAAACCCCTTTGATAATGGCATACCTGTAATGAAGTCCATAGATACATCCTCCCAAACCGCGGTAGGCGTAGCTAAGGGTTGTAAGTAACCCCCAACTGCTTGAGTAGAATACTTGGTCTGCTGACATACACGGCATTTTTAATATATTCCTCCACTGATTTACGCATTCCCTTCCAATAAAATAAAGCTACCAACCCGACTAACATCTTCTTGACCCCGCCATGGCCGAAACTAGGCGTGTCATGATACTCACGCAACAATAACGTTTTTAATTTTGATTCCGCTCCGATAAAATATCGGTCTTGAAAAATCACCAACCCTTCTTGTCGCCTAAACCCAACCGGGGCAATTCCTTGGTCGAGTTGATGATGTAAAACAAGTAATTCTTCCAAGTCACTATTCTCTACCTTTAGTGCGTTCAATAGCTCGGTCAGAGGTTGACTCATCGACATGAAGGAGGCTGCCAAAGATTCGGTATTTTCATGCATACGAGACAACGCATCAGCCACCTGATTTTGTACCCCTGGCTTATACTCAATAGTGAAGTCAAACCCTAACAATTTATGCACATATTTTTGCTGAATCGGAGTGAGAATAACTTGTTGCATAAGCTCCTTAATACTCCTATGATCGGTCCGAATAACAAACTGACGCCCAAGCAAGTAGTGTCACCATTTAAAGACCGCCTCCACAATGGCAAACAATTCCTTCTGGTATGTGGCCGCGGCTCTCATACGTGGCCCTAACCGTCGGCTAAAGTAACAGACGGGACGACCATTTTGTAGCAACACTGCCCCAATGCCTTCATCAGCGGCATCCGTCTCAACAACAAAAGGTTGAGCAAAGTCGGGCAAACTTAACACCGGAGTAGTTGTTAAGTGGAGTTTGAGCGCTTCAAAAGCTGTCATTTCAGAATCACCCCATGTAAACCCATCCTTGCATAACAAGTTAGTCAACGGAGCAGCCATAGTTGCATAACCCTCGATAAAGCGTCGATAATACCCGGCCAAACCCAAAAATCCACGCACCTGCCGTTGCGTCCGCGGTACCGGCCAATCGCGAACAACACCCACTTTCTTTGAATCTACTTCCACGCCCAGCCCTGAAATTATGTGACCAAGATATTCCAACGAGGAGGCCCCGAAGGCACACTTAGATTTCTTCACATAAAACTGGTGCTCCTGTAAACAAGACAAAACACATTCCAAATGCTCCACATGGGCTGTAAGAGACGTGCTATAAACTAAGATATCGTCAAAGAAAACTATTACAAATTTACGCAAGTAGGGAGAAAACAACCGGTTCATTGTAGCTTGAAAAGTAGAAGGGGCGTTGGTGAGCCCGAATGGCATAACCAAAAATTCGTAGTGTCCCTCATGTGTGCGGAAAGCCGTTTTGTAAATATCTCGTTTGTGAACACGTATCTGGTGGTATCCCACTCGCAAATCCAATTTAGTAAAGATAACCGCTCCCCCAAGTTCATCGAACATCTCATCCGCAGTCGGAATGGGAAACTTATCTTTAACTGTCGCCGCATTAAGCGCCCGATAGTCCACACAAAAACGATAACTTCCGTCCTTTTTCTTAACAAGCAATACAGGTGATGAGAAGGGACTTTGACTAAACCGTATAATTCCCTGGTCCAACATCTCATTAACAAGTTTTTCCATTTCTCCTTTTTGATAGTGAGGATAGCAATAGGGCCGTACATTTATAGGCTTTGTATTAGGAAGCAAATGGATCCGATGATCAATGATACGATGGGGAGGTAAAGTCGTTGGTACCTGAAATAAGGAATCAAACTGATTCAAGAGTTGCTCGATCTCAGGTGGTGTCGAATCTGCTCCCAATGATGATGTGCCCACTTCTTCTGCATCTTTCGTTACGGTGTATAATTCATATACGCCATACACATCATTGGTTTCGAGTAACGCACGCATGTGATGAAGACTAATCCTTTTCATTCGTAGGGACTCGTCACCCTGTAAAATATGCGTGGTATTAACAAGTGTGAATTCCATGGTCTGGTGCGCATAATCATGTGTAACCTTGCCAAGGGTTTGCAACCACTGAATTCCCAAGACCACATACGGCCCTTGCATTGGAAGAACGTATAAGTCGACATCCACTGTTAACCCTTGCATGCTTAAAGTAACCTTTGCACAAAGATTCTCACAAAGTAACGTCTCCCCACTCCCTATACAAACCTTGAAAGTTGTGGTTGTTCGAACCGGTAACCGCATTCTTTCAACAACATCAGGCCTAACAAAATTATGGGTACTACCATTGTCAATTAAAACGTAGACCTTACCTGACCCAATCGCACCCCAAAGCTGGAGAGACCGAGGGCTGCCTTGCCCGATTAAAGAATTCAAGATGGATATATCGCCGCTTTCCACCGCATCAACAGTGGTGGTTTCTATCTCGGGTTCTGCGTCTTCCCCCTCATCTGCCATCATTAGTAAAAACTTCCCCGGACACTTATGTCCGCGCACCCACTTGTTATCACAATTAAAACACAACCCTTTGTTCAGACGTTCCTGACGTTCTGCCGGCGAAATCCATTTAATAGCAAGTGGCTTAGAATTTGTATTAGAAATGGACTGAGATGGTGTTGGTAACAATGCTGGTGTAGTAGTACGGACCGATGGTGCAGGGGCCCCAAAACGACTATTGGTATGGCGTTGTCCCCCAGAACTCGTCACTGTTTTACTTGCTGCAACAGACACCGAGGTAACTTGGTCGTCCAAACGAGCTTCGGTAATACGCGCCAATGAAAACGCGTCACCTAAGGTTGCTGGCTTGGATACTAGCAACTCGCGCTGAAGGTGAAGCTTAAGCCCAGAGATGTAAAAAGAGACGAGCAACGTTTCCGGTATATCCATAACCCGATTCATTAATTTCTCAAATTCACGTTGATATTCCTCAACCGTACCTAGTTGTAGAAGCTTTGACAAAGCACCTTGTGGATCTTCATACTTGAAGGTCCAAATCTGATTTGGACGCTCTCCACAAACCTATCCCAATCGGTGATCAACCCATTCTTCGACATCCACCGAAACCATTCCGCCGCTGCGCTTTCAAGGTTAAAACCCACAATCCGCAAACGTTGATCTACAGGTGTGTTAAGTAAAGAAAAATATTCCGTAATGGCGAAAATCCATCGATCAGGATCATCCCCGGTAAATTTTGGAACATCCAAATGCATCGATCGTGGCAATAACCTTTGATCGCCACCACCACCTTGACGAGTCTGAAGTAACCCTCGTGTGGCCTGCAATTCAGTACGCAAGGCATTGAGCTGCTCCTGAAAACCCGCAGCCTGTTGTTGTGCAATCTGTTGAACTGTGTCGGCTTGCTCTTTGAGCAACAACCGAATAGTGTTTTCGTCGATGCTCATGATAGCAATGAAAGTACCAATTGATACGACCCGGAATGGGTAATATCGATAATTAGCACCACTTTTAGCAGCTGCTTGCTCCTAAGAAATAAGAAGAAGAAGAGAAGATTAATTGACTCGAAAAGCTAATTGGTTTCATTCATAATTCGGCTTAAATAGCCTACAGGACCTGTGGGGTAATCCCAATCAAACACAAAGACGTTTGATATATCCTAACTTGACTCTTATCCTAACTTCAACAAAGACTCATAATGACTCTTATCCTAACTTGACTCAATGACATATCCTAACAGAACATAAACATAAAGATAGTAGTTATCCTAATGCAACACAAAGTCCTTGTGCCACACCGGAGCCATAGACGTCCTGGTACTCCGCCTCGGTTCAGCAACATCCCTCGGCGTATCACAATGGGTTGGGTTTGGAAACCCTTAGGCCGATCGGTTTTAGGACTCCCCATGGGATTCTAGAACCTTCTCGATCTCTAATTTCACATCTAGTCCTTCCAATAAACATTTAACGATTGTTAGTCCATTACACTTAATTACTTAACGTTCGTTATGTGTTTTGTGTAAATAATAACTAAATACAACATTTTATATTTAATTATTATAACTTTAATTCTCATACGTAAAGTGTGCAATCTCGTGGTCTCGAGTTCGATCCTAACACACATCTATTAATATTTTGTCAATTAAACCAACAGGGTCATTTATGCCTGGTCCATTAAACCAACAGGGTCATCTATTTTGTTCATACCAACTATGCATCAAGCCAACCGAGCACAACAAGCATCCAGATGTTTTGAGATTCAAATGCTACTTACTTAAGCAGTATATTGTCGGTTACAAAGACATGGTAGCCTCGTCCCATACTATTCAATAACACACAACAAAGATTTTAAATCATGATTTTCACAAATATAAATCCATCGTGAGGAACTGTTAATTAAAGGTGTTATTATTTCTCTATAAAAAAGTGTAAAAGAACATAAATAATACGGAGTATTTGATTACGGTAATACAACTCTTGATCAACTTCTTGTATGGGGTTACTTTTGTGAAAACTTATTCCAAGTTTTAAGTCTCACATCGGATGAAGAATAGAATTTGTGTTTATTTAAATAGTGCGGTCTATATGATTGATATAAATTAGGATTAGTATTGTGTTAGTTTCGTGGATAAACGTACATGCATGTTAAGCAAAAAAAGAAAACAAATGTGATTCTTCTTACAATAATTTATATAAGTTCTTAATTTTTTTAAAAACTTTCTATTAATTTGAATTTTTCCGCATTAAAAAAAGATTTTGGACTCTCTAAAATATTAGAGAATACATGTCTTTTAATGTGATTAGGGGTGTTATATACAAAGTTATTAGCTTGTAGTGAAAAATAAGCTCATTCAAGGTGAGTGATTAAGCTTACTTAGGGTGTGTTTGATTACCACTGAATCAAATAATTCAGCACTTATTAGGTAAAAATTAATCAGTCAGTAGTTTGACAATTTAAAAATTAGATACTGAGTGGTTCATTTCGTGCTGAGCGATTTTGTATGAGGTAGTGCACTAAATGATTCAGTGGGCTCCATATGTACCTCCCTGGGCTACTCCCGTACTTTTATTGAATTTAAAGTGAAAATTACTTGGAAGGCCCTGCAGAGACTTCTTTGTCCTGCAGAGGACCTCTTTTTTTCCTATATCAAAAAAGGCCACCCATTTCGCTACAAAACTTGTGCAGAAATACTTAAAGGACACGTGTCGCTACCCCATTAAATTAACGTGCGTAATTAAAAAAAAAAAAAAAAAAAAAAAAAAAAAAAGCAACTCGCCTTTAATTTGAGGCGAAACCTGACATGGTGGGGACACCGGCTGACACAAAGAGGAAAAAGCAACCATTTCACATATAGTTTGAGGCGAAATCCTCACTCATCTCCTAGGGAATTAGCAAAAACTTACCTACAAATTTTTTTGAAATGACTAGTCGATCTTTACTATACGAATATTAGATTTTGATTCAATGTTTGATGTTCATTTGGAGTGATAAAGGAGTGTGTTTTTGTGTTCGTCTTCTCCCTTCCAAAAGTTGAAAAAAAATTGCTTTTTTTTTTTTTTTTTTTTGCCAGCTCGTTGTGTTGTTGTTGTGTTGAAGGCAGTTGGTGGTGGTGGTGTTGGTGGTTTCGGCAGTTGGTGGTGGTGGTGTTGGTGTTGAAGGCAGTTGGTGGTGGTGGTGTTGGTGGTGAAGGCAGTTGGTGGTGGTGACGGCAGTTGGTGGTGGTACGGCAGGTTGTGGTTCTCATTCTTGGGTGGTTCGGTGGTGGTAGTGGGTAGGTGTTAACGTGTTTGTTTGTTAATATGGCACTTGTTGTTCCGGTAAATATTTATTTTTCTTCCGATATTATTATTTGGTGTTTTATGCTTATTGTGTAGTTAATAATATATACTGTTATTAATTATTGTTTTAGGATTTTGCCGTTGACCTTACCTGTAGAAGTAAGCTTAGATTGGTTCATTACCTTAAAAAAAATTTGCGAATACCAATAAGGAAGTATTGTTTAGGCAGACGTGTTTCGGATGGATGTTTGACATAGAACAAATGCGAGAGTCATGTATTTTATTACATTATATGAGTTTATGTCAAGTTGAACCTGAACCGGGAGACACGGAAGTCGTTCCATTGAGGTATCGTGTAGGAGATTTTGTGTTGAGATTTGGTAGAGAGGAGTTTTGTTTAGTAACTGGCTTGAGATTTGGGGTTGATTTTCAAGACAAATATAAAGATCAACCTACTCCTCTTAGGAGACGTGTTTTTGACTCACGTTATGATGGATGTTCGATAACTGTTGGACTGTTGAATGCTTATATTTCTAGCGATGCCTTTGATAAGCTTGTCGATATCGATGCCGTTCGTGTTAGTTTGCTAGGGTTGTTGGAGACGGTGTTGTTAGGCCACGAGGTTAATTACGTAGTCCCCCCATGGTGAATGGCTTTAGTAGATAATCTTGATGCTTGGAACATATATCCTTGGGGTTCGTACGTGTGGCCGACATTGTATAGTCAGTTAGTTGGTGCAATAGATTCACGTCTTGAAGCTTTTTTTGTGAAGCCACGACCACCGCCTGACGCTGACGGTAAGGTAAAGAACCCTAAGTATACGCTGATCGGCTTTACATGGGCCTTTAAGGTATGTATATATATATAATTTTAGTTTTTGCTGTTTATGTATATATATAATGTTAAAGTAATTAACCAATTATTTTTTTATAGACGTGGATTTTGGAGACTTATCTAGACAAGGCACTTGATTTTTTTAATCGTCACGAGCTCCATCCGAGAGTGTGTGCTTGGCGTTACAACCGGCCGTTTAAACGTTGTTACCTGGATAGTTTATTGGTGAGTTGTTATTTAATCATGCCATTCAGTTTTTATTGATTCATAACAATATTCGTATTTGTTGTTATATAAATTTTAGGTAGCAGAACCTACATTAAGACTTGTACCCGATGCATATGAGTCCGAAAAGGGTTGGTTCCGTGATAGCATGGCATTTTTTGAGGGGCGTAGTATTGAACCACCACCAATAACCCCCACTTTCAGACCAATATAGCCGTGACGATGTTCCTGAATTTGTTTATCATCATTTGACGGAACTAGAGGATTTGACAAAGGCTCAGGATGCCAAGATTAAGGAACACGACACAATGTTCCAAAAAATATTTGGTTTCTTTACTGGATTTAGTGGTTTCCCGAACGCGCAGGTATATTTGTATAAGTTTTTGTTGCTACTTATTTGTTTTAAAAATTACTAAACATACTAATATTGTATGCAGGGTTTCGGGCAGGATGGAACTGGAGGTACTGGGTTCCCGAACGCGCATGTATGTTTTGATTTGCATATTTTTTTTGTTGCTACTTATTTGTTTTAAAAATTACTAAACATACTAATATTGAATTAAGGGTTTCGCGCCGGCTGGAACTGGAGGTAATTGGATCCCGAACGCGCATGTATGTTTTATTTGCATATTTTTTTGTTGCTAATCATTTGTTTTAAAAATGACTAAACATTATAATATTGAATTAAGGGTTTCGCGCCGGCTGGAACTGGAGGTAATTGGTTCCCGAACGCGCAAGTATGTTTTATTTGAATTTTTTTTTTGTTGCTAATAATTTGTTTTAAAAATTACTAAACATTATAATATTGTATTAAGGGTTTCGCGCCGGCTGGAACTGGAGGTAATTGGTTCCCGAACGCGCAGGTATGTTTTATTTGCATATTTTTTTGTTGCTAATCATTTGTTTTAAAAATGAGTAAACATTATAATATTGAATTAAGGGTTTCACGCCGGCTGGAACTGGAGGTAATTGGATCCCGAACGCGCAGGTATGTTTTATTTGAAATTTTTTTTGTTGCTAATCATTTGTTTTTATAATATTGAATTAAGGGTTTTGCCCCGGCTGGAACTGGAGGTAATTGGATCCCGAACGCGCAGGTATGTTTTGATTTTTATTTTTCTTGTTGCTAATCATTTGTTTTAAAAATTACTAAACATACTAATATTGTATGCAGGGTTTCGCGCCGGTTGGAACTGGAGGTACTAGGTTCCCGAACGCGCAGGTATGTTTTATTTGCATATTTTTTTGTTGCTAATCATTTGTTTTGAAAATTACTGAACATACTAATATTGTATTTAGGGTTTCGGTCATGATGGAACTGGATTTAGTGGTACCCCGAACGCACAGGTAGGTTTACCAACGGCATGTATATAGTTTATTCATTTGTTTAAAAAGTACTAAACATTCTAATATTGTATGTAGGTATTTGACGAGGCTGGTCAAGGAGATGGGGGGTTTCCTACCCCCCCCCCCCCCAGTAGTTGTTTCTTTGAGGGGGTGTCTCACCACTAGTCGCCACAGGTGGGCACGCACGTATACGACCAGCCGACGCCTCACTCTAGGACGCCTATGCCACAACAAGGATTTGTTCCGTGGTCGGGTAACAATGTGCAACAAGCTAGTGCATCACCCCCCCCCCCCCCCCCCGTAGCTAATCGTGTGTTGCCGGTAAATTTATAACCCACATAAGTATATATCTTTTTTTCATTTTTCTACTATAATAGTTGCATGTATATTTGTTCCGTGTTAGGGTGCTATTAATCGAGAAAAGAGAGATGTTCGTCCTAGCCGTTATTTGTGCAGCCCGTTTGATCGTTTGCCAGATACGACTCCTATTCCCAATAAACGGGATGGTAGGCTTAAGGATAATGCCATTTCATCAAATATTAGCCCGTTAGATCTTGGAAAAGCTATTGATGAAGAAGACGATAGGGTCGATGATGATGAAGAAAACGGGGATAGAGTTGAGTTTTTACGGGAAAATTATACCGGAGAGTACATTTCGTTTTATAATGTTGACCCTGCTAAGGTAATCATAAAACTACGTAAATATTCTTGAAATTTAACAATGATTAACAACTTATTATTGATATTACTTTTGGCTATTTAGGTTAGGCGTACATTATATGAAGACTTAAATACTTTCCTGAGGAACCCTAAACCCATATACCTGAACTGTCATGTGATGGGTTTTGCGTGTGAGACAATTTTTTGGCGTGAATTGCTCCCTTTTTGTTCCAAGGTCCCAAGTAATGGTTGGCTTACAGACGATGTAAGTTTATTATTACATGTTTATAATGTATTTGAATAGTTTTTTTTATAGAATGCTTATAAATAATTTTCATATTTTTTTGATATGAATTAGCATATGAATGCATGGACTGAGCTTCTAATACGTCAGAGGCCAAATGGTGCTCCCTGGACAGTAGCGAAATCAACACTTGCATCGTATGCTCCAGGCACTTCTCTCTTCTTACTTGTGACGGATAGTGCATTACAGGGAACGATAAGTGGGAGGACACGTCCGTACCCATCCTGGGATGAGGTACAAGTGGTAAGTATTTTTGTTTAATGATTTTAATGCGTTTAGTATTTTAATAAGCTATTTAATTGTATGTAAGCTAATGATTTTATCTTTGTAGGTGTATATGCCGTTCCATGCCGAAGGCAACCACTGGGTTCTAGGTGTCGTAGATCTTCCGAATTCTCATATTTCTGTTTTCGACTCGATGGATAATAAGAGTAGGTCGGGTAAGTTGCGACGACATCTAGTTGGATGGACTAAAGTCTTAAATGAAAGTTTACAGCTCCAAGGATATTTTGGCGTTACCGGACGGCCACATTTTAACTTCTCATTCTCTTATAATGATTCAAAATGGTTTCCTGCTCCGCAGCAGTCAAATGGTAGGGATTGTGGAGTAGTTGTATGTTGGCTTATGCATCGATTTTGTACAGGTAGGATCCCACCACCGGTTATTAGTAACCCTTCACAGTATTTTAGGGACTTTAGATTTGTTATGGCTCATCATTTTTATGATACCCGTTGTGAGAATACTAGCGAGTGTGGATATGATTAGTTGACCGTTTGTATATGTATTTTCATCTATGGTTGACGAATACTAGCGGATGTAGATATGATTAGTTGACCATTTGTATATGTATTTTCAACCGTTTGTATATATATTTTATCTAATGAAAGTTTGTGTATGTTACATATCACAAGATATTTGACAAGTCGATAACTAAAGTTTTGTAGATGAGTTAAATGAAAACAGTAGATGGGTTAAATAAATACATAAAAAAATACAAGATAAAGATGATACAAATTAAAAACGAAAGTCTAGCAGATGGGTTAAATAAAAACATAAAGAAATACAAGATAAACATGATACAAATTAAAAACGAAACTCCAATTTAAACATCACTGATAAACGGTATCCTTGTGGTAAACCTCAACAATGTTTTTCAAAGTGATGTTAAGGTAATGGTTATGTGGTTTTGGTGTGAACACTGAGACGTTCTTTAGTATCAAAACAACACCGACACCGATAGACTTGACGTAACCCTTATCCTCTTCTAGTACTTTGTGATGAATTGAACCAGACATTGTTCCTGATGGATCTTTTAGTGTCACAGTTAGGTCACCAAGCACATTTGGTGTACAAGACTTGATGACGGCTACAACCAGTTCAAGCTTCCCTTTTTTACAAAAGGTTTTCATATCGCCTAAACAAGCATCTACCATGATCCCAAAAGCATCTAGATAGCCAAGCGCGCTTAGCCATGGGCCACGCGTAAAATGATCATCTTCGGATGCATCCTCCTCTATTCTCCTGACATACTCATGGGTTGGCATTACAGACGAGGGGCCTCCTTCCCTAATGCCAGTATTTTTGCGGAGCTTGGCCATTTGAAGAATACCCGCTGGACCTGGTATTATCCTCGTGTGTGCTATTGTACTTGCACTTTCCCTGGGCTGATCAATGTACCAATGTATTATACCATCAGCGGAAGCACAAGCACACGTAACAAATAAAGTAACGTCGTTGTTGTCTTTAATCTCCGTCATTGTATCTGATGGGCTTAGCCTAAACGACAATCTGAGTTGCGTATTTGCATCCAACTCGAGTTTGTTCACCAACATTTCAACCATTAATGAGTAAGTGATGTCACTGTACATAATGACACCACTTTCCTTGCCATTGAAATGTAATTTACATTTGAATTTCTGGAAATTAGCCGACATTTGTATGTTTGTTGGGTAGATGTATGTTAGTATATAGTTTTTGGCTAATTCTTATGTTTGTTAAAATTCTTTTTAGATGTTGTATATATAGGGTGTATATCACATAGTGTTTAACACGAAATATGACAACTTTTTGTCATGTTTTAATAATTATACGAAAACTTTTACACATGTCAGTAATAATATAGGGACATGCAAAATTATCTATAACTCACATACATGTTTACACGAAATATGACAACATTCAATAATTGTATGACAACTTTTTAGGCTTGTCAGTAAGCAACTAGGGACATGTATTTGACAAGTCAATGACTTTCTATAACTCACATACATGTTTACACGAAATATGACAACATTCAATAATTGTATGACAACTTTTTAGGCTTGTCAGTAAGCAATTAGGGACATGTATTTGACAAGTCAATGACTTTCTATAATTCACATACATGTTAACACGAAATATGACAACATCAATAGTTGTATGACAACTTTCAATAATTATATATATATATACACATTCTTCATTCTTTAACTCATCAAATGTCAACATCTAACAATACTACATTACAATTCACTATCAACTACAACGGAAACTTTACACTTAACCCAATAACATATCAAGATGGTTCAAACATCAATATAATTGTTCCACAATTTGGTTTTCGAGATATGGTTAAGTATCTAGAGAGAAAATTACCAACAAAGGTCAACTTTCTATATTACGCATTGCCACAAAACCAAACTTTAATGGGGCTGAAAGCAATTGAAAATGATTATGACATTGATGTTATGTACGACATCGCAAAAGATGCTGCACAGCTCCAAATTTTTGTTTGTGAGCATCCGACAGATTTAAGCACAAATTTGATTCCAAATGATGGTTCTATGGAAGAAGCATTTGCAGGTGTAATTTCAGAAGATACAAAACTAAAGCGTCAAGAGCGTGTCCGTTATATACATGAAATGGTTCAGAGAAAAAACAAACTGGAAGAGCGTGTACGCTTTAAATGTTCGTATAATAAAAAAAACTAAACCTACTACACCATATACACAAACCATTTTCAATTTTCCTGTTCACAACAAGGGTCAATTGGTTTGCTATGGCGGAAAACCAACGTACGTAAATGGTTGGAAGATGAACATCAACATTCCAAGAATGAAGCTAGAAGAGCTCAAGCAATATTTGTTTAACATCGTTGACATGAGTATTCATGCACTTTTTTATGAAGTACCACACACTGGCATTTCAAGCACCGTAAAACTAAGAAACAACTATGATATGCATGTAATGTTTGATATTTCTGCAGCGCTAGGCAACTTGGAAATCTACATTGACCATGGCGGTGTCGATTTTAATATTGAAAAATATATATTGCCAAATGCTACTTTGGCAGAAATGATGGAGCATGTGATAACAGAATACACAAGTGATAGTGAAGACAGAAACAAGAACATAACTCAAGCGGATTACACTTGTGATCAAATGGTTGAATGGGCAGAACAAGAACACTTTCAGAATGAGGATGCTAAAGCAGATGAACACCATAATTAAATATGAAAGAATCATTGGTATTCATATGTGTCGTGTATGATTTAAGATTGTCTTAATAATATGTTTTTCTTAATAATATTTGTTTCTTCACTACAAGCACAGAGTTTGGAAAACAAACACTTCATTGATGGTGGAAAAAATTAAACATTCATAATACAACGAGATCGCTCAAGATAAAAATACTAAAACTAAACCACGATGGTATGATTTGGTTCATTAAGAAGAATTAGTGATTCTTTATATGGGCCAATGAAAAATGGACCACCATTAGCTTCAATACCCATGTCTTGAAACAATTCAGAAGCTCGCTCGTACACTTGTAGCGAGTGAGCTATCTCTTGGTCGATCTTAGCTTCAATAATTGGATCATCATCCTTAGTAAACCCAACTAATTTTACCACATTCTCTATTGGGTATGGGATGGTGAATAGCACTGTATACGATGATACAATAGCACCATCAATTTCTAACACCCATGCACACAAAACTTTGTACCCATCTGCTAGGAAACTTCCTGAAATTACAATAGAGTTCCGTAGCTGGGATATATGGAATGGAGGCCCAACCATGCGTCTTATCTCTTTTGGTATGCCTACGTCGGTAAATTGGTGACTAACCAAATCAAATGAAACTACCATATAGCGTTTGTACAAAATACCATCATTGAAAAGAAATTTTTCATAACCAAGCCAGCAAATTTTACCACCCACTACTGCTTGGCCAGACCTTTTTAGTCTAATCCCTTCTCGAGGCAAAACGTCATTTTCAATATGGTTCCAGCGTCTCGAACTCAAGGTATACACTGACACGTACCATGGCCCTTCACCGTATAATGGGTAATTAATTTTTAAAATTGTTAGGTCTAAATTGTCAGGACGTACACCAAAACTGATGACCATTTTTGGTGAATCAGGTTGATTCAAGAAGCTAGGGACTAATACCCCTATAGATCGTTTTATTGATGGGTTCCAAATAACGACCATCATGTTTGAACCATATGAAAAGCACCAGACACCTTCAGAAGTAGCAATTGGCTTAAGAGTTGGAAGATGAAGAGTTGTATCTAGGTGCGTGAAAGCTAAACTTCCATTAACTGAAAACATAAAACCTACATTACCTTGCATATATGTTAAATTAAAACAACACATATCTGTATCACGAAAGCCGTAGCTACGGATGAAGTTGGAAAAGTCTATTGAAGACCTCCATCTCTTTGACACAGTACGAAATTGTAGTAACGACTTAACTGGAAGTCTATTCATGATATCAACTTGCAGATCGAAGGGTATGTTGTCCGACATTTGATTTTGTTGACAATAGATAAATTACTAATTGATTTTGAATGACAAAGTAAGCCTTAAATAGGGTTAAAACCGTGTCATACACTTGTCGTTTCTGTGTCATATTTTGGGTAAAAATTTACACATACACATGCTATTACACACAAAATCTGACATGAATATGGCATGTCAGAAACTTTATACAGAGAAAGATGTGACTAGTAAATAAACTTTTTTTTTTATCACATAATATTATACACGAAATATGACATGAATATGACTTGTCAGAGACTTTACAGAGAAACAGATGTGACTAGTAAATAAGCCTTTTTTGATCACATAATATTATACACGAAATATGACATGAATATGAATTTTCAGAGACTTTATATAGACACGGATGTGACTAGTAAATAAACTTTTTTCTGATCACATAATAATATAAGTGAAATATGACATGAATATGACTTTTCAGAGACTTTATAGAGACACGGATGTGACTAGTAAATAAACTTTTTTCTGATCACATAATAATATAAGCGAAATATGACATGAATGTGACTTTCCACAGACTTTATAGAGTCACGGATGTGACTAGTAAATAAACTTTTTTCTGATCACATAATAATATACACGAAATATGATATCAACGGATGTATTCATCAATGCAATAGAGACTACTTAGCTCCCTTATAGAGACAAAGATGTTACTGGTATACAAACATTAGATAGGTTAGTGGGTCACATTATATAAACCACGTTGTTGTATTCAAAAAAAATTGCTTCTTTTTATCTTTTGTTAAATCCTTCTGTACCTGGTCAAGAGATGACATTCAAAGTCCGACTACACCATTATGGAAGTTTCACTTCACCACCTGGAAGAAAGTTTGTAGGTGGTATAGTTTCTTGTGTAGATCCAGTTGTTTACGAAACTTTTTCGGTCAATCAATTGAAAATAATCTTAACCAATTGTTTGGATTATGATGAAAACTCCCCAGCCTTTTTTTATTTAAAGAAACCAAACTGTAGTCTTGATTCAGGACTCGAACTATTAGTTGATGCAATCAAAGACCCCGAACGTATACGAACGTATACTCAATTACAGCAAAACCAACTACATGTTTACGTATCACGGGTGGAGTTATCCCCACTAGTTGTGCTCGAGGAATGCAAAAATGAGGGTTTCAAGAAGAAAAAACAAGATAAACCTTCATGTTCAAAAAAGTTATTTGACTAGTGACTAAGTCTTGTTATGTTCAACTTGCAATGTCACTCTATGCTACTTTGTCTTTTTATCGAATGAAATTTAGTTGTTCCTTCTTTCATTCATATAAAATGCTAAAAGTTCTACATTGTTTGGGGATGGTTACAAGTAGTTTGCAGTGTAGTTGAATTTGTAAAATTATAGTATTAACATTTTTTCTTAAATAGAGTGATTGCATTAAAAAAAATTTATCACATAATATTATACACGAAATATGACTTGTCAGAAACTTTTTTTAGAGACACAGATGTGACTAGTAAATAATCTTTTTTTTTTATCACATAATTGTATACACGAAATATGACATGATAGAGACTACTCAGGGCCCTTACAGAGACAAAGATGTGACTGGTATACAAGAAATATGACATTAGTTTGACTTGTAAGGAAAACAAATTTTTTATCACATAATATTATACACGAAATATGACATATGTTAATCACTTTTTGCACACAGACGTGGTAATATTACGCTATAAATAACACATCCACGAAATTGAATGTATATACATCTTCACAATACTTACAAAAAGAAAATGGCCTTGAATTTACATAAATTCAAATGTATGTTACATTACGGTGAAATAAAGCGCGGTGTGATTATGGATCATGATATAACATATTCAGGGTTAGTTGATCTGGTGGTGAATAAGTTTAAATTGAAGCAAAATGCCGGAGTAAATTTAAATGTGAAAGTCCCTTCAGCTGACTTTCGACTCGATGTTACAGACGACAACGAGGTAAACTTTTTTGTTCAATGTGCTTTAGAGTCTCCTGCTGAACTTGTACAGTTGTATGTTTCGCAATCTAAAACAATGGAAGAAACAACAACTCTTGGTTCAACTCAGCAAGTGCCAGAGTTTTATAATTTTTTCCCTACAATGGTAGAAGAAAACATCGGCCCATCAAATGATTTTCAAAACAATGACTATAACTATAAAGATGAGGCAAATTTCACAAAACCGGGGTCATCATGTGCTTTCAGTTCTGATAACGAACAGGAAGATGATGACTCAGGTTATAAAGATGAGGCAAATTTCACAAAACCCGGGTCATCATTTGCTTTTCATTCAGTTGACGAACAAGAATATGATGGCTCAGGTTATAAAGATGAGGCAAATTTTACAAAACCAGGGTCATCATTTGCTTTTCTTTCGGATAACGAAGATGATGAAAATGATTGTTTTGATGAATTAAATAAAACCAAACACCACGGTAACCATAAATGGCCAAATTTTTTTGAACATATCCCTGAAGTTCCTGAACCACCACTTTACACGCCAAAACCTATGCCTACAAAGGATTATAACAACAAAACTGAAATAAAAATCAATAAGGTTTTTTAAACTAGGGCGGAATTAGACTTAGCATACAGGTTGAAAGCTTTACAAGATGGTTATGAATTTGTTTCGAAAAAAACTAACGCTATAACTTACAACATAAAATGCTTCCATTATGCACAATGTGCATGGTATATTAATGCCAGACGTTGGCCAAATTCAGATGTTTTTCAAATTACAAGCATGAATGATATTCACACGTGTCCCAGAACCCAAACATATCCTAACCATCGAAATGCAAACAAAATAGTTATTGCTCACATTATGAAAGATAAATTAGAAGATGGTAGCCATGATTTGAAAGGGAGAGATATACAAAAAGATATCATGGCACAATATAAAACATCTATATCTTACCAACAAGCATGGAGAGGGAAGGATTATGGGTTACAATTGTTAAGAGGTTCACCATTAGAATCGTTTGAAATGCTACCGTATTACTGTCACAACTTAGAAAAAAAACCCCAGGGACGGTCACATGTATCAAGAAAAGCAATCAAGGGGTTTTTGAAATTTTATTCATTGCCATTGGTGCATCGGTAAGTCTTGTTCAAAATTTTTTATAAGTGCATGCAAAAACAGGTTTGCTATTATAATTTTAAAAATTGTTTATACGCAGTTGCACACGTTTGTGAACCATCTTCGCCCACTACTTATAGTGGACGCGGCGCATTTAAAGGGTACTTACAAGGGTACAAATTTGCAAGCCGTTGGGATGGACGGAAACAACCAAATTGTGCCTATTGCTTACGGAATATGCAGAGGGGAGACTAGTGATTGTTGGTCATGGTGGATGTCAGTACTTCAAGAGTGCATCGGCGATAACCCCAATATGATTATCATATCTGATAGGCATCCTGCAATAGCTTCGGCAGTAAGGAATGAGTTTCCGTCGGCGTTTCATGGTATTTGTTGTCGACATCTAATGATGAACCTTTCCTTGAAAAACAAAAAAGTTAAAGGTCTATACTGGGGCATATGCAAAGCGTATACTCCCGATGAGTGGCAACGAAAAATGAACATACTCCTGGCTGTACAACCTGAAGCACACCGAAAGCTAATGGAGGCTGATCCTAGACGTTGGTCTCGAGCACATTGCCCACGTAGCCGTTACAATTATTGTACATCTAACAGTGTCGAGTCTGTTAATGCATGTACTGTATTGTACAGAAAGTTACCTGTAACAGTGTTGACCGACACGTACCGAAGTATGGTTCAAAAGTGGTATTTTATACGTCGGGAAGCTGCAGGTATTTATTGTTTAAAACATAACGTACTCAGTAATCATTTTGAAAAATATATTAGATAAGTTAATTAATTTAATTTTTACATTTTTTGTGTAGCAAAAATGAAGTACGACATCACAGATTGGGCAGCGCATAAGGTGGAGAAAAGAAGAATGAAAAGCGTCAGTTGGGTTGTACACGGAATTACTCAATTTCGATATCAAGTTTATGCTGGCCAATATAACCGTGAGGTGAACTTTACGACCGGTGAATGTGAATGTCAGAAATGGCAAATTTCCGGGATACCTTATGGTCACGTTATTGCTGTTACAAGGTTTTTGAACCTAACAGATTGTGTGCAATATGTACATGATTGGTTCAAAAAGGAAAAATATCAAGCAATTTGTTGGAAATTTTAACGAATGGGAGTATCCAAGCCATATACATCCTCTTACTCCTCCAACAATGGACAACCCTCAGCCAGGTCGTCCAAAAAACACAGACCGTATACTATCTCAAGGAGAAGAGCCAAGAACTGTACACTGTAGCAGGTGCAAACAAGCGGGGCATAACCGTCAGAATTGCAAAAAATCATTTGTCCCAGATCCACCTAACCACAAGGGTAAACAAAAGCAAGGGGCATTTCCAACTAATGAGCAACATGACACTGCACCTTTTTATGACCAACATCACCCGTTCGATCAAACTTTTATGGGAAACAATCAATTCTCATGGCAACCATTTGGCCAAAACACATACACTAATCAAGCAAATGGTCAAAACTCGTTCTTTTGGCAACCATATGGTGACAACACATACCCCACAAACCAATACGCTTCACAAACTTACCACCACAACCCATACCCATCTCAACAATATGCTGAAAACACACACACATTACAAACATATGATCAACATAACACACAACAAGATTTCAACCTATCTCAGCAAAACCGAATGCAACCACTTGAAAATGATCTTCAATACCAGTCTCAAGTGTATCAACAATACACTTCCCAGCAACACAACTCTCAACATCTAGATGATCAACAAATGCAGGATTCAAATAGTAGATTTAATCGGTTTGGTTTTTAATAAGGTAGAAGCTGTATGTGACTAGTTAACAACTAGTAGTATGTTTTGTTTTTTCTGTGCATCATGCTTTTCATTCCCAATTATCCAAGTGATGTCTGTTCTGTCTATGTATTTGAATTTTACAAGTGATGTTTGTATTGAATAGACATTATTTCAGCATGTGTTTTGTGTAAAAATAGTTTAAAGTAACAAATTTACAAGTATGTGAGGCAATAATAACATAACGATTTTTATAATGACAATATTTGATACATTTTGTTTTTCTGTGACATCTCTAACTTTATACACCATCATAAACACAAAAATAAGTTCATTACATTTTTATAACAAAAATTAAATTACATTTTTATAACAAAAATAAGTCCAAATGAGATTCTGTAGCAAAATATTGGTAGCATCAAATACAAAAAAAAAATTATGTCAAAAATTGGTTGTATTATGGACCTTAAGTTTCTTTCACTAGCATTTTTCATTTTGGAAACTGTTAATTATATAACACTCTATCTTTCAGAAAATATCGGGTATTCAATTGTATATGGTTCATATCTAACATATATAATTTATAATCTGGTCTATCCATAGAAATGCCCATGGTGTGAGGCCTTTACACTACCAGTGAGAATAATAGTAGTGAGAATTAAATTCAAGATCTCAAATACAATAAAAATTTATGTCAAAAATTGGCTGGGGCCCACGTTCTCAGTAGGTGTCCCCACTTGTGTCGGATTTCGCCTCAAACTTTAGGTGAAATACTGGTTTCTCTCTCCTGTGTCAGCTCATGGCCCCACATGTTGTCAGATTTCGTTGCAATGTAGAGGCGAGTTGCTTTTTTTTTTTAATTACGCACGTTAATTTAATGGGGTTGCGACACGTGTCCTTTAAGTATTTCTGCACAAGTTTGTAGCGAAATGGGTGGCCTTTTTTGATATAGGAAAAAAAGAGGTCCTCTGCAGGACAAAGAAGTCTCTGCAGGGCCTTCCAAGTAATTTTCACAAATTTAAAAATCAAATGTACCGTGAGTGATGGAAATGTGATATCAACATCACTGTACTTTTATAATTTTAAATAACAAAAGATTTGGTCTAAGTAATTTGCTTATATGTTTGGTACATAGATACTATGAAATTGTATGATTATTAAATTATATTTGTATGATTTTTTGTGCTATATATTATTATTTAGGATCTATATTGGTTTTATTTACGTACAAAATTCGCTATAAGTTAAAATGGTAATTTTATTTTATTCAGAGACGTTACAAAAACATTTATCAAACAGTTTTTTAATTCAGAGTCATTTCGTTCAGCGCTTTTGAATTGTTCAGCATTTTGATTCTTTCAGTGCTAAATAATACAGTTTTATCAAACAGCCCCTTAGAGTGCTTATTAGCTCTAATAACAAGAATAAGAAAAGTGTGTGTTTAAGCTTATTTAGAAAGCTAAGTGTTTTGGTAAGCTTATAAGCTTGACTTTATATAGGGTTTGATAAACTAGGCTTGATCCGGATTAATCCTAGTCTATGCTTATAAAGGATGGTAAGCGTGAAGCCACGACTAGATCCTCAAAATAGGCATTTGGGCTGTGATTTCACAAGTCACGTGAGAAGCATTATACTACATTTTAAATCTACATCTCAATCATATTCATATTTTTTAGTTGTTTGTTACCACAATTGTTTTAGTTTTGGATTAAAATAAGCAATTTTTTTGTCAGTTTTGAAATTTGGAATATATGAAAGCTTATAGATGTGTGAAACGAATAAGTGTTTGTTATGTTTACATGATGCTTTTATTATATTATAATAAAGAGTAATAGCAAAAAAATGTTCCTAAATTTTATGATTTTTGTGAGAAATGTTCCCATTTATCTCTAACGTTTCGGTTTCTTACGAGAAATGCCCTTTAACTGTTACTGTAGTTGCAAATACCCAATTTTTGCTAACGCTCGTTACTAAAACCCGTTAGTCAAAGTCAAACCCTATGCGAAATGACGAATTTACCGTTGTCTTCTTCCTTACTTTTATTTTCTTTTGAAATTGCACCACCACCCTCCTTTACCACCACACAATCGGCACCACCACCACCACCCTTTACCACCACACAACCACCCTTTACCCTTTATCTTCATCTTCTCCGGTGGCCAAATCCATATTCCAGTGACCAAACCAAAATTCCGGTCATTTTTTACTTTTCTTATCTTTGTAATTAGACTTTTTTTAAATGTAGTGCTAAGCTACCTCGTTTGTAAGAAAAGATATACATTCTTATTTTTAAGGTCAAGCCTTTGAGTTCCAATTCAAAATCTATAAAACTTTCTGTTACCAATTTAGATCAAACACTCTTATATGAAATTCGAAGAAATATTGTAGTTATAAGGTAGAAGTAAGATATGGTAGAAATGACTTTCCTTACTGTATTATTGAAACGTGTTTCAGACTATATAGATGTTTGCATTTGGATATGTTCTAATTTATTCAGAAATTTACTAGAGGATATTATGTTGACTGGTAAAAGTGGAATTACCAGGGAAGGATGTAGTATTTGACAATGTTGGAATATGGGAGTCTGATTAGCTAAAATACGCTAAGAGTGTGTGAGCCTATTGGGGGCACACACGTAAAACACTATAACACGTTATATGTTTAAAGCTCAAGTGTTGATCCATTTTTGACCCGAGAAACATTAGACCCGGTAAACTTACACCAAGCCCAATGGCCGGTCCAATGGAGGGGCGTTTAGGGTGGGTTTTAGCCAAGGGTGGTTTGTGAATAAGATATGGTATGTGAGCTAGCTTGGTGACCAAGTTAAAGCCCATACATACTAGGGTTTTGAGATTATAAATACTCATTCATTCCTATGCTCATACACACGACTGAAATACTATTCACAACAGAAAAACCACCTTGATCTTACCATTTTTCTACCGATTAAAGAACCCTAACTTGTTCCAAGGTTTTGTTTCGGTCTCACCTTTAAACCTAGATTTGCATCATTCGATCCAAGGGTTGATCTCAGGTTTTATTGTGAGTGTTTTCTTGGTGTTCCTGGTCGACAAAGAAAGCCAAGTGTGGTGGCGGCTTGTTGCATTCTCGGGTGACAAAAGACAGAAGTATATCACCTAGTTATACCCGATATTGAATAACTAGAGTTTTTGGATCTCGGGCAGATTTGATTCTCGGACAAACTGCAGCTTGTTATCTTTTGGTTTGGATCGGGTATTGAGCTATTGACAAGTGTTGTTTGGGTTAACATGTTACGACTAGCATATCGGGCGTATTCGGGTTACGTATTTGTGTGAGCACTCGTAGAGGTAATAGCGTTGATTACTTGGTTTCTTGTTGATAACTTGCGGGTGACTACGAGGGTTAGTTTTCTTGTTTCCTTTTATATTCTCTTTATTTATTACACGTGTTAACATGATTGCTTAAACTAGATCCATATTCCACTGCTTACTCGTAGTGTTAAATGGTTAACATTATTATTAAATCCCAACAGTGGCATCACGAGTCAACTCGTTTTGTGATTATGGGTTACACGTGAAAAGGCTGCATGAAATCTAACTAGTTATTTGTTTTATTTTTTGTTTTGACAACTATAATTCAATACTTGTCAATAATTAATAAAAAAATAGGTAGACACAAACAAATTGAATTAATGGTTAATTAGATATATAAAATTGCATAATTAAAAGTTAATTAGTTTGTAATGATTAATTTTATGTGTATATTCTGGCTATAAGATCCACTCAATTGCTTTTGTGATGTATGGGGCGATCTAGGTATTGCACCTAGTGACGGTCTTATGGTTCTCCTTTTGGGGAAGACTCGCTAGAGAACTCGGATCAATATGTGTTTATTAATGTTTTGTTTATATTGTTGGAATCACTCATAAACTAGATTTCAAGTGTTAGTAATTAATATGTAATAGTTAGCTTAATATGGCTTTTATGTTAGTAATCATGCCAAGGATTATGTAGAAAGCCCATGAGCCTTGGCCCAAGCCCATAAAGGAAAGGAAGGGAACTTGCATGTTGCCCTAGTTCCTTCCTATAAATAATGCTTGTAAACCCTCATTTGAGGGTTGGTTGTTCAATTCATACATTCACTTTACGCATAACCTTTCTTAGTATCATACGTGTGTGTGTTTGTTATTGTTCATCCGATCACTTCTCTTCTATTTCTTATATTGATGCTTGTGTTATAAATATGGGAACCTAACAGTGGTATCAATCGCCAAATAGTTGGGTGAAAAACTTTTGTTTTTGAAGTTATTTGGTTTTACGCGTAACACGGGTTACAAACTTTTCACGCTTAAAAATTTTGATTTTTACACTTTTCAAACCAAGATTCTTGTACTTTCAAAGTTTTTAGGAGTTAAAATTTCAGTTTTAAGCAAAAAGTTTCAAACTTTACGTGTAATTCTTCGCTTTTAAGCTTGGTTTCATACGTCGGTTTATTTCTACGCATAAGGTGTTTAGAAGTTTTGGATCATCAAGTTTCACACTTTTGTGTTATTTTGGTGATATTGAAGCTGTTTCATCACAGAAATCTGGTTTAGAATCACTTTTGGCTAAGAATCCGTTTTGGTTACATTTTACGCGTAACAAAACCCTAGTCTTACGCATAAGTCATCCGTGGTTTGATCTTCAGTTTTCGTGGTTTACTCAGTGTTTTCTTGCTTGGATAAGCCTGAAAACACTTCGACTTTGGATATCATTTACACTGTGATAGTGTAAAGGATTTTTTGGGCAAAACCCTAATTTTACGCATAAGCTTAAACTTACGCGTAGAACTCTTTACGCATAAGTATTTTATTACGCCTAAGCCTTGTCTTACGCATAAGCTAATCTTACGCATAAGTTTTCTACGTCTAACTTTCAGTTAACGCATAATCTTAGTGTTTCTCAATTCTTACGCGTAAGCTAATCCTACGCGTAAATATCACTTTTACGCGTAAGATTGGTGTTTTTACGCCTATGTGTTAAGTTGCCTAAATTTGGTTTCTACGCCTAAGGATACTTCATCAACAACGTTTCATTCGACTACAAAGATCCATTTAACAACACAATTTTTCAACATGTCTCAACCACCATACTCTAACTACTTTCCTTACACGTATAATCAACAACAACAATAACTAAGTCCACAACATCAACAATTCAATCAACAACAACAAATTTATCAACAACAATTTAACCAACAACATTATCCACAACAAGGAGAAATTCCACCTCATATGGTTCAACCACCACCTAGTCTTCAAGTACAACCTTACACAAACGTTTAGAATCAACATCCATCCAGGAATACTATGAAGGAACCGTCTTGGTTTGCAAAGATGTGTGAAGCTTTAAGTAGCCAACAATCCATTCATGAGGCAGGATCACTTGATAGACCTCCAATGCTCACTCCCGAAAACTATGATCAATGGGTGATTAGGTTCTTTAGGTTTTGTGATCTAAAGAAGCCACATGGAAAGTTCTTAAAGAAGGTCATCTTGGAAGGTCCATTTCATATGCCTATTCACGTTACACCCGGAGATCCAAATGTTATTCCACCAAGAGATGATCTCACAAACATTGCAACAGTCGCTGACCTTTCTGGTGATGAGCTTTTACATTTCGAAGCTGATGAGCTAGCAATGCAATACATCCTTTTAGGATTACCCAACCCAATTCTTCGAAGTGTTGATGCTCAAAAGACTGCTAAGAAAATGTGGGAACATATTCATATTCTTATGGAAGGCACTGAACTTAATCAAGAAGACATGGAATCCAAAATTTACTTGGCTTATGAACACTTCATGATTGAACCCGGAGAGACATTAGAGTCATATCATCATCGATTCTCAGACATAATCAATGACTTGGACAAACACAACATCATCATGCCAAGAATTGCTGTTAACACTAAGTTCCTAAGTAGTCTTGGTCCTGAGTGGGAAAAATATGTCATTTTCATTCGTCAAGCGAAGAATCTTCATCATGCTACTTACGGATTGTTGTACGACTATTTGAAGCCACACCAAAAAGAAGTTGACAAAGAAAGGACCATCCGTGGACTCCCGGCCCCACCGTCACTTCCGTACAATCAACAACTTGCTTTGTAGGCTCAAACTAGTTATCCTCCTCAACCCGCTCCTCAACCAGCTCCTCAACCAACTGCAACTATTACACCATATGATCCGTCACAGCAACAATCTCAACAAACTCAATTGGTTCCATACAACAACAACAATGATCAAGCACTTTACAGTGAAGCTAATGAGGACTTCGAAACTTTCGATGGATTTCAACAAGGATTTGTTATGATTGCTAAAGCCTTCGGCCGGTATACAAACAAATCCAACAATCGCATTCGCTCCTCATCAAACACAAGGAATCAGGCTGTTGTGAACAATGGGCGTGTTGAAGTTCAGAATCGTGGTTATGGTCGTCAGATGGGAGGTGGTCAAGGGTTTAAAGCTATGGGAAGGAATAACATGGGTGCTCCACAACAACAGAGAGCTCAAGTGGTTGAACAGGGGAATGCTCAGAATGGGATGAATGGTCTTCGCTGCTACAACTGTAATGAGAAGGGTCACCTAGCTAATGCATGCCCAAAGCCGAGGACTAGAGGCAATGCTTATCACAAGGAGGCTTTACTTTTGGCTCTTAAGGATGAAGCTGGTGGAACTCTCACAAACAAAGAACAGGGCTTTATGGCAGATGCAGACTCAGATGATGATATGGAGGACTTGCAGGCTAATGCAGCAGTGATGTTGATGGCACAAATGCAAGCTCTCCACATGAGTGACACAGGCCCAGTGTATGACACTGATGGCTTGTCTCAGGTACCCGAACAAACCATATTCATCACTGATCTTATATCTCAGCCAACATCTGAATCCGATGAGGCTCATTATGTTCAACATGAGCCGTCCACATATCATTCTGACGAGTCTCAACTAGACCCCGTAGTTACATTTGATGATCAAGATGACCTTATGGTTACCTTTGATACTCAAATTGACTCCGTGGTTATACTTGAGGATCTGAATAGTGATCATGTTGTGACTCACGTTGAACACGCTGAACCTTTGCCTAATCCAAATGTTGATCTCTTACTTAAAGATTATCAATCCCAAATGGATGAATGTCGTTCATTAAATCAACAATTACACAGTAAAAATGCACTGTTAACTAGGGATATTGAATGCTTAAAACGACAACTCAATTTTTTTAAAACTCAAGAAAAACGTGAAAAAGGTTTTGAAGTCGCTTTTGCTAAATCACACCAAAATGAAAAATCATTAGAACGACAGATACGTAATCTAGCCGCATCCAAGAATGCTTTGTTGTCTCAAATAGAACAACTGAAACATGAACATAAAAAACAACTTAACGCTCTTACTTTGGAAACTCAAAAAGCCAAGTCTGAGTTGTTAACTTGTCAAAAACAGTTCTCTGAGTACAAAAAGCATTCCACGAAACGAATAGATGACTATCTTGAGGAAATCGTCGACTTACAAAATAAAATCAAAGAATTTCGAACTGTTGTTTATAAACATGGTGAATCAATCATAACGATTCAAAAGTTTACTTTTAAACCAAATCCAAATGGATATGGACCGAATCTTGCTGATTACAAACCTAAGTTTTCAAACAGGGCATTCAAACCAAATCCTGAAGTTTACAGTGCAGAACATAGAGTTGATGATTCAATTATGAGTGTTGTTGAATATAATCGTCAAGAGGAATTAGATGCAGAAGACGAGAGTCGATCAAAATTAGAAAAGGTTGTTTATAACAAACCATTTAACTATTCAAAAGCCGTCACTTTCGTTGCACAAAAGGATTTTTCTAACACACCTTGGGTTATCACACCTACTTCTGAGGGTCCCATTTCCAATAAAGTACAAATTAATGGTCCTTTACCTTCACTTAGTGAAATAAAACCATTAGCCGAACAATGTAAAGTTATAAAATATTTTGAAACATTCATTTCGGACATCAAACTTTTGGAACATGAAATTGAATTTCATTCTGAATAAAAATTGAACATTTTCAATCACCTCTTGCGCGTGCACAAAGAGATATTCTTCAGAAATGAATTTTACCTCATGTCCAAAATTTGAAAAATTGTGCTATTTATTGGGAAAGGGATTTTCACAAGGAGCTTGGACTTATGAAAAGAGTTTTCGAACAAACAGAAACATCAATTTCAAATACAGAACGTAAAAAGAAAATGTTACGAAAAGATGCTGATCGACTCTTGGAAGATGTTATCTGTGCTGATATCCATAATGTTGTGTTATTGCATTCTTTGTCATATGCATTTCATTATATCTCTGCTGATACTATTGATTCTGTTGACATTGTTGAGAATATTGATACTGTGTCACAAATCAAGTTTTTAAACGATGAAAATGAATGTTTATTAAACGAACATTCAAACGCAAAACGTCGTCTTCAATGGTGTCAAAAAGATTGTCATAATCGTGAACTCGCTTTGCAAAACAAAATCAACCTGTTGCATTCCAAAACTCTTTGTCCTAAATTTGAGCAACTGGATGACCAAAATGTGTCTTTGAAATGTCAAATCCCAAAATATGAACAAGAAATTTCAAAAGTGAAAAAGGAATATAGCGTCATATTTGATTTACTCAAAAAGACTCGCGCTAAAGCGTCACAAGATGTTGATAATCATCTGGCATATACCAAAGATGTTTTACGACGAGAAGGACTCACTCGTTATGAAAATCTAGATTTGTTACACAAAATCCATGATCTTAAGGCAGAGTTGGTGCTACTTAAGCAAGATAAGGATAGTAACACAAATTTAACTGCACCAAAACAAATTCAACATGACTCTAGAACATCTAATGACAAAACACAAGAAAGTAACGTGCTTCCCTCTACTGAAACAGGAATAGTTTCCTATTTTCCCAACGTCCGCACTTCACAGCCTAGGAGCAATACAAGGACGAATAGGAAGTTGCGACCTAAGAAAAGAACAATAAAGAATTCTGAAGTAGAAGAACACCCTAGGACTTTGAATAAAATTCAAGTTGCACCCACTTTAGATATTGCGTCTGACAAATGTAATGGAAAAGGTGTTGTAACAAATGATGAACCTTTAAGTACTTTTGATATTAAGTCTGAAGCTTCTTGTGTTATATGTCGTAAGAGTATGCTTTCTGATTGTCATGATAAATGTGTTGCTAAAGCTATTTTGTCTCGTTTACGGAATCCTAAGAAACGGAATACCTCTAGGCCCACTAATGCTTCTAAGTCTGTGCTTGGTAAACCCCCCTCTTTAGATTTTAAGAAACGCATTGATGTCCCTGTAGCTCCACTAACACCTCCAAGGAATGTTGTACCACCTAGTGCATTCACTAAGACTAAAGCAAAGACTAGTTGGAGATGGCAGAAATGGATACATAATACACTAGGATTTAAATGGATGCCTAAAATCATTGATGTGTGTATTTTGACTATAACTGCTTCGGAACCCTCTAACTCTTCGGGTTCCACATCTACTTCTATTCCATCTGTGTCGTCTGTGTGTAATGCAGGTGATACAGATCATCCTTTGGATTGTTGATAGCGGATGTTCCCGACACATGACAGGTAATCTCAAACTGTTATCAAACTTTATTGCAAAGTTCATTGGCACTGTCAGATTCGAGAATGATCACTTCGCAGCTATCATAGGCTACGTAGATTACATCAATGGAAACATCGAAATTAGCAGCGTTTCTTATGTGGAAGGCCTCGGTCACAATCTTTTCTCAGTAGGTCAATTCTGTGATGGAGATTTGGAAGTTGCTTTTCTGGAGAAAACTTGTTTCATTCGTGATCTACAAGGACACGATCTTATGTCTGGCACTCGCAATTCAAGTCTCTACACTATCTCCATGCAAGACATGATTACTTCATCTCCCATCTGTCTACTTTCAAAGGCAACATCAACAAAATCTTGGCTATGGCACCGTCGTCTCTTACATTTAAACTTTCAAACCATAACCAACCTTGCTCGATACAAACTTGTTGAAGGTCTCCCGAGATTCCGATATTCTAAAGATCACCTATGCTCAGCGTGTGAACAAGGGAAAAGCACTCGTGCTCACTTTCCTTCAAAGATGGAACACAGCTCTCAGCATGTGCTTCATCTTCTTCACATGGATTTGTGTGGCCCGATGCGCGTGCAAACAATTAATGGCAAACGCTACATCCTGGTAATTGTCGATGACTACTTAAGATGGAATTGGGCTTATTTTCTTCGAAGTAAAGATCAAGCTCCACAGATGATCATCACCTTTCTCACGAAAATTCAAGTTCAGCTCCGGAACACCGTCAGACAAGTTCGAACAGACAAAGGAACTGAATTTGTGAATCAAACTCTTCGTGCATTTTATGAGAAAGTGGGAATTGAGCATCAAACATCTATTGCACGTACACCAGAACAAAACGGAGTTGTTGAAAGACGAAACCGAACGTTAGTGGAAGCCGCAAGAACGATGTTAATCAATGCTAAACTTCCGGATTACTTATGGGCTGAAGCCGTGTCAACTGCATGCTACACTCAGAATCGATCAATGATTACCAAGCGCCACAACAAAACACCTTATGAGCTTATCCACAACCATAAACCGAACCTCAAACACTTTCATGTATTTGGATCCCTTTGTTATCCGAATAATGATCGTGATGACTTTGATAAGCTCAAAGCCAAAGATGACATTGGAGTCTTTATAGGATATTGTGAAAATTCTAAGGGTTTCCGGATCTGGAATCGTCGTACAAAGCAGGTTATGGAAACGATTCATGCAAATTTCGATGAACTTACTGAAATGGCTTCTGAGCATAACAGCTTGGAACCCGGTCACAACCGTTTAAACTTCCCCCAAACCCCATCATCAGCTGAACCAAGCCCCCAGCTTACTCGTCAACAAATGGAAAAGCTATTTGCTCCTCTTTTTAGTGATGATATTGATGAACGTGCTCCAGGTGCACCCAATGTTTCCGCTGCTCAACCTCATCATATTCCAATACCTGATACACCTGCTATAACAACTACTGTTGAAGAAGCACCACCAGTTGACTCTACAACAACAGTTGAACAAACTGCTTCCAACGACGCTGAACTAGCTGATGATGTTCTGAACAATGAAGTACCCCCACCTGCAGATTTTGATCCAAATGCGTTCTTTAACCCGTTTGCTAATGAAACTGTTGCACCTGATGTTGCGGAATCATCTACAAGCCATTTAAATCCTCCAAATCTGCACAATGTATACCAACATCAACCCTCTACACATCGTTGGAAAAAAGACGATCCTCTTGAGAATATTATTGGTAACCCGAATCAACCAGTCGTAACTAGACAACGTCTTCACACAGATGGTGAACATTGCATTTATGCACTCACTGTCTGCCAATCTGAACCTAAAAACATTAAAGACGTAATGACCAAAGACAACTGGATGGAATCCATGCAGGAAGAACTCAATCAGTTTAAACGTCTTGAAGTATGGGAACTGGTTGAAAGACCAACAGAGGTCTACGTCATTGGTCTCAAATGGATTTGGAAAAACAAATTGGATGCTGAAGAGAACGTAATCAGAAATAAGTCACGTCTGGTGGCTAAGGGTTATAGACAGGAAGAGGGTATTGACTTTGAAAAATCATTCGCTCCAGTTGCTCGTCTTGAGGCTATTCGGATATTTCTGGCGTTCGCGGCTCATATGAATATAACGGTCTTTCAGATGGACGTCAAAACTGCTTTTTTGAATGGTCAACTAAAAGAAACAGTCTATGTCAGCCAGCCAGAAGGATTCGTTGATTCAGAGTTCCCGAACCACGTCTACAAACTGAACAAAGCTCTGTACGGACTCAAACAAGCTCCAAGGGCGTGGTACGATAAGTTATCATCCTTCCTCATTGCCAATAATTTCACCAAAGGTTCGGTCGATTCTACACTTTTCATACAATATCACGGGGCTCACATCTTAATCGTTCAAATTTATGTGGATGACATCATTTTTGGGTCAACACATCTAAAATACTCAAAAGCTTTTTCAAAACTTATGACAAAACATTTTGAAATGTCCATGATGGGTGAACTTACATTCTTTCTTGGATTGCAAGTTCATCAATCACCCCGTGGTATTTTCTTAAGTCTGTCACACCCTCGCCGGAGGCGGAAACACGAGGTGTAACGGAAGGGAACATAAGCACAAGATAATAGAACATACCAACATTAATATTAAAAAGAAATATTACACCATTACAATACCAGTTTAGCCGACATCGGCGAATATATTACAAAGCTTAGATTCCAAAATATATGTTTTATACATAATGATTTATATTGACAAGTGAAAACTTCATTATGCAAGACTTGGTAGAAAGAGCTTACTAACGATCACCTGAAATGCATGAGAGAAAAACGGGTCAACTATGAAAATAGTTGGTGAGTAAACACGTTTAGCAAAAATAAGAAAACTCATAAGAAGTATTCAAAGCTTTCGGTCGACGAAAATGGTCCACAAAGCAAAGGCATTGTAAATCCACTCAGTTCCAAGTTCCGCCCATACAAAACTTGCAACCTGTGTGTTCACAACCCACTGCCAAAAGTAGTATGTCTAATAGTCAAGTATAAGCGGTCATAATAGTTCACAATATTGTACCACGAATATAATAATTCAGGGATGCTCCGAACATGGGAGACTTTGCACTGCTCCAACAAGGGAGACTCCTTTGTCACTCGACCACCTAGGCGAGAATTATTGAGAACGCTCCACCAATAAGGCGAGACTTTGCCCACTCCACCAATAAGGCGAGATTTATTGAGAACGCTCCACCAATAAGGCGAGACTTTATAGTGATGCTCCGAACATGGGAGACTTTGTACGCTCCACCAATAAGGCGAGACTTTTAGGGTCATAGTATGTACGGGTCAATAAGTTCAAACAATTAATAAGTTCGTAATTAAGTTCAAGGATTTGATTCAAGTTCAAAAGTTCAAGCCAAAAGAGTTCACAAAAGTAGGAATCAATTTAGTTCAAGTATGGTTCATGCATTTCGCCCCAAAAATATAGTAAAACGGTAAAAGGGGGTGTGATTACTCACTTGGTAAACTGGTGTGATGACAAAAGTGGGTAAACTGAGGTATAATGTGATGCATCAACCGGGACCTATTACGAGTGATATGATATGTCATGAGTTGCAATGTAATGTTATGCATGCACTTCGTATGTTATTTATACCATTTGCGAGTTTTGAAAATATTACTTTTCGTCGAAAAATACTCTTTTGACGTCTAGACCCTTCAAAAATGACTTTACAAGTATTTACGTCAAAATGTCATCCTACAATGGTTTTATAATGATTTATAGTGAAATTATCACTTTTCGTCGCAAAACTATGTCGTCGGAAATATCATGAAATTAACAAAAATGGCTTTGGAAAACTAGTCGTAAAACGGTGTACGTCGATCGTTAGAGAACGAACTCGACGGTTTTGGAAAGTTTGTATCGATATCTAGAAGTTTCAGTTCAGGAGTTTTCGTCCAAAAGGTCTCGAACATAAAGATAATAAGGGTTAAAGATAGTGATTTTGGCTAATTGTTGTGCAGAAAAATGAGTTTCGGCCAAGTTTGAACATCCGTAATTAATTTACTACAACTCCACTATACAAACGGCTTGTCGTTTTGAAAAATATGCCCGGTGAACTTGATTTTACTAGAAGATATTTCGCTCCAAAAAGTTTCACAACCTCGTTAAAAACAGCCCTCAACATGGACGTTACAGCTACCGTAACACTTGTATCGTAAAAATAATATAGTTTTTCAGAAAATAATAGTTACGGCAAGTTTTATGAAAACGTGCATATCTTTGTCGTTTCAAATCCGTTTTCTACGTATAATACGTCCTTAGCTTCGTATCGAAGTAAACTAATATGTTTTTGATAAGTCGAAATAATTTGTGAAGCTTAAGGCTCGTTTTTGACCCGAACAAACTAAAAATATGTTGCTGAAATTTCAGGAAACTATATTTTTCGTCGTTAAACTTGTAAAATTCATAACTTCTTCGTTATAACTCCGTTTTTATCCGTTCAAAAGGCCACGGATTCGTTTTAAAGTATATTTTCTAAATATCTAGGCCAAAAAGTCGTGCCTACAGTCGGTTTTTCCAGAAATTGGTTTTAAGGACAGACCCTTATTAATACTTGTCGAAAAGTGTTTTTCTCGTACTAAACCTATTCCAATCCCTTCAAATCAACTCCAAAGCTAATCTAATCCTACCATACACCTTCTTAGGGTGTCATGGGTTCCTAATCATCATCAAGACCAAAGTATACCAAGGGGATAATTATAGGATGACCATAATATATATATAACTCTAAAATCATGTAAAATGGTATAAACAACACAAGTCTTGCATGTTTTTGCTCAAAAATGATAAGATGATTATGAAATGAATATGTAAGATGAAAAAATAAACATGAGATGCTTACTAGTGATATGATGAGGTGATTAGAACCAAGGATTAAACCTAAACACCCTAGGTTTTTATTTCAAACCCTAAACAAGAGTGTTATCTAGATTGTGAAGAACTTGAGCTTGAAAAATTTTATGAATTCCTTGTAAATCTCTTGTATGGCCGGTTTGGAAGGAAGACAAACAAGAGAAAGAAACTTTCTACAAACACTTGTGAACTATGAGTGAATGAAATAATGAAGTGAAGACTTTGTGTAAATGTGAAATAATTGTTGAGTAAAGATCTAGTTTTGTGGAAAAAATGTTACCAATCAATAAATGACTCCACCTCCCCCCACATGGCCGGTTCTAGGGGGGGGGGGATGTATCTCAAAAATGTTTTTTTTTTTTTTTTTTTATATATATTGTATGTAATTTGTTAAATATGTATAAGTTAAATTGTATAGGATAAATGCAACTTGTAAGGTCAATGGTAGTTTTTAGATAAAAGAGATTTTTAATAGACCAAAATAGAATGTAATGAGATAATAAAAATTGTAAAAATACATTCCTCGTGAAATTTGAGTGATATAAAAATTATCGAGTAGTTTTTTTAAGAAAAACGTCGTAATACTTTAACTTCAACGATTTATATACGAAATAAATTCAAAACACTAGGTAATTTCAAAATATAGTTTTTATAAACTAAATGTAAGTTTAAAAATACATCGGGATCATTTTTGAAAATAACGGATTAAATATTTAAAATAATAACTCACGCGATAACGCTTATTAAATATAAAAATTACGCGTTAAATGCGAAATGAAATGCCATGAATGAACTAATATGATGCATATTTAATTTAAGAAATGACCGGAATTTGAGAATTGTGACAAAGTCAGTCCAAATATGCCCTTGAACTTTTAAACAAATTTGGAATGCAAAACTGCGACACCTATGCCACACCAATGGCACATACCAAGAAACTAGATGCTGATTTACATGGGAAATTGGTGGACCCTACCAAATACCGTAGTATTATTGGGTCTCTCATGTATCTAACAGCTAGCAGGCTTGATATTGTTTTTGCCGTATATCTTTGCTCCCGTTATCAGTCGAGACCAACTGAAACCCACCTCTCCGAGGCTAAAAGAATCCTTCGATACATCAAGGGAACCATTAACTTGGGGATCTGGTATCCGAAGGATTCTGGTTTTGAACTAATAGCTTTTTCTGACGCTGATCACGCAGGATGCTTAGATTCACGGAAAAGTACCTAAGGAGCATTACAATTTCTTGGTGATAAACTGGTGTCATGGCAATCGAAGAAGCAGGATTGTACATCACTGTCATCAACCGAAGCAGAATATGTAGCCATGTCGGCGTGTTGTGCTCAAGTCATTTGGATGAGAACACAACTCAAAGACTATGGTTACGTATTTGACAGAATCCCGATGTACTGCGACAATCAGAGTGCTATTGCGATCTCGTGCAACATTGTTCAACATTCGAAATCAAAGCACTTTGATCTTCGATATCATTTCATCAATGAGCACGTGGAACAGGGTACCGTTGAATTATACTTTGTGGGTACTGAATACCAACTGGCAGATCTTCTCACCAAAGCCTTAGCTTCTGCTAGGTTTAATGAGTTGGTCCACCAGATTGGTATGCGGTGTTTGACTCCAGAGGAACTGGATGAACTTTTAAAACATTCTTAATACCAGTCAAACACCAAAACCTCCTATGTAAATATTTTTCAAAAACAAAATACAAAAATATAAAATCAGAAAGTCTCAAAAATATTCTTCTATCTAAATTCTTTCAAACATCGCAAGTACAAATCTTCAGTCAACACTTTGTTCTATCAAATCTTTCACTATTTTTTCCGAACAAGTGTTGAGGGGGAGAAAGTAAATATTTTTCAGTTTCATAAAACCTTGTACTTCCATGTTTTAAAAAATATGTTGTTTCTTCTAAAATGGTGGATACGTTTCTTGTCAAATACTCTCCTCGGACTCAAATGTTTTTCAAAATTTATTATTTCAAAAGTCGAGGGAGAGTATCGTTAAGTTTCTTGTCTTACATGTATTTTGTCTAACCTAAACGGAAGTTAAAGGATCTTGGTTGGAACCTTCTTTGAGGTTGAAGGACTGAATGTGTCAACTTGGCAAATTAATTTTAACAAAATCATTTACTCCTAAACCACCAAGATCAAACGGCCCAAATCAAATCTTCTAAATCCATTCAAGCTGTTCATAATCTGTAAGTTCTAAATTGTTTTGATCAAGATTCTAAACAAGGATTTCAAAAAATCTTTCAAATCCAACGGTTAAAACTCTTTAAACTGATTTTGGAAAATTGTTCACTCAAACGAATTGGGTGTTTATGCATAAAAGTGTTTGGCTTGAAATGAGTTGTGTTAAAACCTTTCTTAGTGTCTATTAAACTTGTTTCAATTGTCCAAAACCATCCTGAATCTTAAATTTCATTAATTTGAATTCTAGGGGTCTTGCGCTCATCTAGGGCTTTTCTATTCTGTGATATGTTATTAGGTAGTCAAGAAAGTGTTAGAATAAGTTTATATGCATGTTTTTGAACCTTTAAATTAGCCTAGAAACATCTAAACTGTATTAATTTAAGTTTTAGGTTTTTTAGGGTTCATCTCCCATAAATCTTCTGATTCTGTGGTGGAAATGTGTTAAATCTTGTTCCATTGCACTCATATGACATCTAGGACACTCCAGAAACATTCTTGTTTGATTTGTGTAGCTATATCCCTTACACATAGATTAAGGGTTTAGGGTTTAAGTAATTTTACGCCTAAGTCTTTCTGTGTGTATCTGATATGTTCTTATGCTTGTTTTGTGATCTAAAAGATGCTTGGAATTAACTGCAATCAAGTTTTCATGTTTATAGTTAACAAGTTAATTATTCGTAATGTCAGAATCTTCAGGTGTTCAAACTGTTACGCTTAAAGAATACTTTTATGCATAAAGGTAATGCCTAAGAGTAATCTTACGCGTAACTCTTACGCATAAGAGGTTTACAGTGGATTATGCGTATCTTGGAAAGATATTCGTAAACAAGGCTTGCTACGCATAAGCTTTACTCTTACGAGTAAACTTTACGTGTAACATCTTGCTTATTCCTACGCCTAAGCCTAAAGCCTTTGAACTTGTCTTACGCGTAAGAAACTCTTACGCATAAGCTTGGTCTTACGCTTTAGCTTACTCCTACTGATGAGTGTCTAAATACTCATCATTTTTGTACCAATTAAACTGCAAAAACATCTGAAAACACTCAGAAAGACATCAAAATGATAAAAATATCACAAATAAGTGTTTTATGTGTTTTAAATGCAAAAATATCAAAATCTGGTGAAAAACGTATCAAGTTTGCATAATTGGCAGTTTTAGTCCCCCAAGTTTCAAAAGTTGTCAAAAATAGTCCCTGGTAAAACAAAATAAAGAAAAATGTTATTCAAGGTCCCTGAAATATTCTAAGTTGTCAAAAATGGTCCTTGAATAAATCTTTTGTCAAATGGCAGAAAAGGTCCCTCAAGTTTTGAAATTGTCACAAATAGTCCTTGGGAAATTGAAAATGTCAAAACTGGTCCTTGTACTATTGAAGTTTGTCAGTTTTAGTCCTTGTGTCAACTTTGGAAAATTGGCAGGTATGGTCCTTCAAGAATTAGATAATTGCAAAAAGGTCCTTGTCATTTAATACTAAACCTAGCCTTGTCAAAATCCCTTGACCCCTGCCATCTATATCATTTTGACCCCCCTGTCATTATCTTTTTGGACTGCCTTGGTCAAACTCAGTCAAAAACCACTTTTCCCTCCCACCACCTGTCTTCCCCATACCACTTGCTTGTGCTCTCACCAGTCACCTCCTCCCCAGACCTTATCACCTCAAACCACCCCCTCATCATCACAACCCACTACAATAAATGCCACCCCCTACTAGCTATTTCAGAGCCTGTGGTCAAAAACAGGTTTTCCCGCCAAATTTCAATATACGGCCAAGATCAATTCTAGCAATCCAAAGGCCAATATTACTGCTGGGATTTGAAGAGAGAGGTGAGAGAAAGGACTTTGATGTATAAAAAGGGAAGAGAAGCAAAGAGAAAGATAGCACTTAGTTTATTTTTACAAATGTATGTCGTTTTTTAATTCCAAAGTCTTTAATGGATTCTTAGTTTTAATTTTCAGTTTAATTGTATCAAGTAAAAGTATTTTAGTGTATTGCAACCTTTTTTTAAGTATCAATTCAAGCTCATGTTAAGAATTCTTGTTTCATGGTCACTGTTGACAATTTCCATTTCAATTTCTATTGCATAAGTTCTTATTAGCTTAATTTTAAGCTCAAACCAGCTTATATAAGCTTGTTATAGCTTTTTGTAAGCTTAAGTTTAAGTTTTAAACAATTTTGGCTTCTGGTCAACAAAAGTCAAAATGGGGCAAAAATGATGCAGAGATGGAAATGGATTGATGCAGAAATGGAAATGGGTTGATTTAGAAGCAGTTGGGTTGATATACTTAGGATAGTTGGTTCATTGGTTACTGAATTCAAGCCACAGTGGCTAGGACATTTGTAAGTTAATTTCAAGTAACATTGCATAATCTGTTTTTGTAGTTATAAACTGTGCAAATCTGTTTAATTAGTTGTACTTAGAGTAAGTAAACTTGGTTTGATCATTAAAACAAGTTGGATTAGTAGTTGGTCTCATTAAATTTGCAAAACAGTTTCAAAAGGTGTGTTTGGATTATGCACTTAAACTGTCTTTAAGGTTTGCTAAGTGGATGAGACATGTTGGTTTAGGTTGGTTAAGCTTTATTGTATTCATATCTGTCTTTATTTTGCATCTGCAACCCTCCAAAGTCAAAATCTCATCTAATCTGTCTTTAATGCATATCTGTTTGGATTTAGAAAAAGCTAAAGCTTGTTTTGTGTTTCAAAATTATAGAGGAAGCTTGCAGTATCTTCATTTCATCACTTTACATCAATATCAGTCCTAAAATTTGGTTTCAAAGTTCAAATAAGTCAAAATTTACAAGACTGCTCAAAAGTCAAAAGTGGAAATCCTGTTTTAAGCCTTACTAAGAGGATTTTTCATTGCTTCATTTTTGAGCCAAATCAAGTGAAATTGTGGAACTAAAAGTTTCAACTGGTCTTATTTCTTATTATCATTTTTGTGGAATTTTGTCAATTTTTTAGAAGTCTCAAAAAGGCTTGTGAATGTGGGCTTATATGCCCTGTGCAGGGCACTAAGCTACACAGGTTTTGTGCAGATCTTGCAGATCTTGTCACAAGCTCTCAAGAGCTTGTCTAGGTCTGTTTTCTGGATTATAAGTAGCCACCCAGGTCTTGTTTAAGTCCCTACTTCTGTTTTTCACTTTTAGCTTATTGGGAAGCTTGTACTTAAGCTCAAAAGTAGTACCCTCTAACTGTTTTTAAGCAATAAGCTCAAATCATCAAATCTGATCAATTTGCAATATAGAGGTTTAAAGCAGTTGAGATTAGTTGCAATTGGGTAGTTTTAGCATATTAGAACTTCTGTTTCAGTTTGGTGCTTGTTTGTGTTCATTAGCTTATTTAAAGTGCTTATTCTAAAGCACTTTGCATAACAGTTTCAATTTCTTGCACACAAGCACTTGTTTTTATATTTTTCCTAGATTCCTCACATTATTTTAAGCTTAACTTGAATTTTTCAGATTTTTGTAGATCAGTTTGGTATTTTTCTTAATTAAAATCAGGTTTTAAGCCTTTTTAATTAGCTTTTATTGCAATTAATTCAGAAAAAGTTCAAAAAAATAATTTTTCAATTTTACTAGGTTAAGATAAATATAAAAAGTAAAAAAATTATTTTTGCAGATTTTTCATAGTTTATTTTGTAATTTTTAGCAATTTAAGTAGTTTTAAATAGTTTTTAATTCCTAGAAAATAGAAAAATAATCAGAAAAATACAAAAATAGTTTTGAAAATTCTCTTTTGATATTTTAGATTTTTCCAAGTCATAATTTTATTTTTCTAGCTTTATTTCCTATTTTCTTGTATTTTAGGTTATTATTTAATAGTTAAAAATAGTTTTTAATTAATAATAATTAGATAAATAGTTATAAAAATAATTTTCTTTTTCTTAAAATTTTCTCATATCATTAGGTTTGTAAAAATATAATTTTCATATTTTTAGGATTAATATTGCTTCAGTTCATATTTTCTTGTATACGTCACGTAGTTTTAAATTAAGTTTTATAAAAATATAAAATCAAAAACATCATTTTAAATATAGTGATAGCGTTTATTTAATATTTTTATCTTTTTAATTCTCTTTAATTTGCATTTAAGCCTCTGTAATTTATTTACTTTTTCCTTAGTTATAATAAATCAAATCTCAGTATCCGTTCAAATCTTCTCGATCACTACACGTTTGATTATTCTCGCACGGCTCGTTGGGACTTAACGACTTGGGGAAACACTATACTCTCCTGATCTTTATTGCATTCTGTGTTTGAACTGTTTTAAGTTTGTTACGGTCAGCCATTCACAAGTGGCTGGCTTGTGTGATAAAACTTGACGGTTTAACACGAATCAAATTTTGGCGCCGCTGCCGGGGAGCTGTGCTAATTATCTTACGTTTAGCAGATTAGTGATTTGAATAATCGCTCCTTGTTCATACCATCTATCTATATCTATATATATATTTTTATAAAAAATCCAAAAACCCAAAAACAGCCAAAAACGTATAAAACACAAAAATATTTTTCTTTTGTTTCTATATATGTATCAAAAGATAAAAATACAAAAAGATTTGTCGTTTTCTTTAATAATAACAACATAAAAGATTACCACCGCAAACCAAGGCAGTGTACTACCTAACTGGGGGTACGACCATAATAAGTTCCCGAACCAAAGATTTAAAACTTACCTTTGTGTCCTTGTGAGTGGTGTACCTTTTTCAAAGAAGCCATTCATCTTGTGATTATTGGTTAAGTTCACTGTTGTTTTGCCTCGATCTTGTTTTAATTAGATTTGTTGTTATATCTACTTGTCAGAACCAGAAAACCCAAAAAGATTCTTCTTACCCCATTTTCACCATTTTCATAATTCCCGTTTCCTTCCTTAACTCTGAGATCTCTTAGAGTTAACTCTAGTGTATGCGCACTCGCTCTTCTAGGTCTGTAAGCCCATTTCGTGAGCTTGTCAGGATTCCAAGAAGGCGTATCCGTAGACTTTCTGCTCCATCAGTTGGATCTGAGATCCGGACTGCTCACACTACTTCCGTTATCATGGCGGAAGAACGTCCTATGTGTGAGCTTCTCCAGGCACCCATCGACGGGTATGGAGATGCTATTGTTATCCCAGCCATTGTGGCTGAAAATTTTGAACTCAAAACCAGGTTACTGAATCTTGTAACCTCAAGTCAGTTCTATGGTTTTGAGAGGGATGATCCTCATGCTCATATTCGATGGTTTAACAAGATTGCATCTACCATCAAGTATAAGAATGTCCCTACTGATGCTGTTAAGCTTCTTCTGTTCCCATTTTCCCTTGAGGGGCAAACCCGGATTTGGCTTGAAAAACAACCCCCTAAATCAATCGAAACATGGGAAGACCTGGTGAAGAAATTTGTGAACGAGTTTTATCCACCTTCCAAAACCACGAGTCTTAAAAATGAAATCATCAAATTTACACAAAAGTTTAATGAACCCTTCAGTGAATCGTGGGATCGTTTTAAGGAATTGCTTCGCAAATTTCCTCACCACGGTTTCTCCGAGTTAATGCAACTCGATACTTTCTATAATGGAGTGAGTCAATCTGATCAAGATTCTCTCAATTCCTCCGCTGGAGGAAATTTCTTGAGCAAAACTGTCAAAGAAGCTTTAACAATCATTGAAAACAAGTCTAAAGTCCGCACTGCACGAAGCAAACCGGTTGTTTCCCAAGTCAGTGTTGGTCCTTCTTCTTCATCACCCGTGAGTCAATCTAGCACCGATGCTAAGATTGACAAACTCACGGAAGCTATTCAAGCTTTGGTTCTCTCCAACCAAAAGAAAGTTTCTTTTCCACAAACTTCACCTCCTGCTGAAGTTAAGAAAGTGGAAGTCTGTGTTACTTGTGGTGGCCCCCATGCCTATTACGACTGTATGGCCACCGATGGTAACCCTTTTGAAGCAAATGATGTGGGCGGGATTCCCAATTCAGGAGGCAACCAATATCGTGCTCCTATGGACCCGAACCAACGTCCTAACCACTATCCTGGACCACCTGGTTTCAACCAAAACCAAAACCGTAATCAAAATCAGCATAGACCAAACCAAGGTTTTCAAAACCAAGGTAATTTTAGTCAAAACAACAGTTTTCAAAATCAAGGCTTCCAACACCAAGGAAACTTTAACAGAAACCAAGGTCAGGGAAATTTCAACCCTGGGTACTTTCATGGCAATAATCAAGGAAATTTCCACAATCAAGGCCCTAATCCAAACAATAGAGGCCAGAATTTTCCTGTGCAAAATCAAGCCATTGTTCCAACTGGACCATCATCTGATGAGTTGTTGAAGCAATTCATGAAATCCCAGGAGGAAATGAATATGTTGTTGGTCAGCCAGATTTCTGACATTAGGAAGTCTTTAAATGATCGACCCTCGGGCTCAGGTACTTTACCTAGCAACACGATCGCTAATCCGAGGGGCGATGCAAAGGCGATCACAACCAGAAGTGGTGCTTCGTATGATGGACCCGCTATTCCTACTACCTCTTCTTCTTCTCTCCCGAAGGTAGTGGAAAGTGAACATGAGGCGACAAAGGACAAGGAACTTCCTACTAATAACGGAAGTACCAGCACTGTCCATCCTCAGGTTGTCCCGAAACCCAATACCAAACCTGGAGTTGTTTTTGAACCTCCATTTGGTAACCCCAAATCCAAAACTTCTATTCCTTACCCCTCACGTTTACATGAGCAAAAGCTTCGTGAAAAAGCCAGTCATCAAATGGAAAAATTCTTTCAAATTTTCCAAGAACTTCATTTTGACATAAGCTTTGCGGATGCTATCATGCTGATGCCCAAGTTTGCATCAACTCTCAAACGCATGTTAAGCAATAAGAAAAAACTGTTTGAAATGGCTAAAACTCCTTTGAACGAGAACTGCTCAGCAGTCTTGTTAAAGAAGCTTCCCGAGAAGCTTGGAGATCCTGGAAAATTCCTTCTTCTTTGTGTTTTTCCAGGGATGATTGAATGCTTTGCCCTTGCCGATCTTGGTGCAAGCATCAATCTGATGCCTTATTCAGTATGGAAGAAACTTTCTCTTCCAGAACTTGTTCCTACCTGCATGACTCTTGAGCTTGCAGATCGATCTATATTGCGTCCTCTTGGCATCGTCGAGGATGTATTTGTGAAAGTAGGAAAGTTCCATTTTCCAGCTGACTTTGTGGTTGTTGATTTCGATGCTGATCCTCGGGTTCCCCTCATTGTTGGAAGAGGATTCCTGAGAACGGGCCGTGCTCTTATCGATGTATTTGAGCAAGAAATCACTTTACGTGTGGGTAATGAAGCTGTTACCTTTAACCTCGATCAAACTTCGAGGTACTCCTCAAATTATGACACTGAATCAGTTAATCGAGTCGATTTAATTGATATTGCTTCAGAGGAGTACTCTCAAGAGTTTCTTGGTTATCTTCATAATTCTATGAGTGGGGATTCCACCACATCTTCTCAACCTATCATTGCCGACTCTTCCCCCTCTCTCACTCCGTTTGAGGGAGGTGACTTCCTTCTGGAAGAGATCGATGAATTTCTTGCTACTGATGAATCAATTCCGTCTGGAATTGATGGTGTGTATGATTCGGAGGGGGATATTCTTTATCTTGAGCAATTGCTAAATGAAGATCCTTTACCTTCACTCCCTCCGAAAGAGATCACGATTGAGGAAATCAAATCAGTACAAACGTCTACTGAAGAATTTCCCGAGGTTGAACTTAAGGACCTACCTCCTCATCTTGAGTATGCATTTTTGGAGGGTGATGATAAATTACCCGTCATAATTGCTAAAGACTTAACTGAGGAGGAGAAAACTGCTCTCATAAAGGTCTTGAAGTCACACAAGCAAGCAATTGCTTGGAAACTCTCCGACATTAAGGGTATCAACCCTGAGTTTTGTACTCACAAAATCTTAATGGAGGATGACTTCAAACCAGCAGTCCAACATCAGAGAAGGGTGAATCCTAAGATTCACGAGGTTATCAAACAAGAGGTTCTCAAACTTCTTGATGCCGGTTTGATTTACCCGATCTCTGATAGTCCTTGGGTTAGCCCAATTCACTGTGTTCCAAAAAAGGGTGGCATTACTGTTGTCACAAATGAAGAAAATGAGTTAATTCCAACTCGATTGGTTACGGGATGGCGTGTGTGTATTGACTATCGCAAGTTAAACAAAGCCACCCGTAAAGACCATTTTCCTCTACCCTTCATGGACCAGATGCTTGAGAGATTAGCAGGGAACGAGTACTATTGTTTCCTTGATGGTTTCTCGGGTTACTTTCAAATCCCCATTGATCCGCTGGATCAAGAAAAAACCACATTCACCTGCCCATACGGGACATTTGCCTACAGACGTATGCCTTTTGGCTTATGCAATGCTCCTGGCACGTTCCAACGATGTATGATGGCCATTTTCCACGACATGATCGGGGAAACAATGGAGGTGTTTATGGATGACTTCTCGGTCATTGGGGACTCGTTTCATACATGTCTCTCCCACTTAGACAAAATGCTAAAACGGTGTGAAGACACTAATCTCTGTCTAAATTGGGAGAAGAGCCACTTTATGGTCAAAGAAGGCATATTCCTTGGCCATAAGATTTCCAAAAACGGGATTGAGGTAGATAGGGCAAAAGTTGATGTTATCGCCAAATTACCTCATCCTACTACCGTCAAAGGTATTAGGAGTTTTCTTGGTCATGCCGGGTTTTATCGTAGATTCATTCAAGATTTTTCTAAAATCGCTCGGCCTATGACCCATCTTCTTGAAAAAGATGCTCCTTTTATCTTTTCTCCTGAGTGCATCGAAGCTTTTGAAACACTAAAAGAAAAGCTTACGGAAGCACCCATTCTAGTTTCCCCCGACTGGGATTTACCCTTTGAGCTCATGTGCGATGCAAGTGATTTTGCTATCGGTGCAGTCTTGGGGCAACGTAAAACCAAGCATTTTCAGCCTATCCACTATGCGAGCAAGACTATGACTGAAGCTCAAACCCATTACACCACTACAGAAAAAGAATTATTAGCTGTGGTGTATGCGTTTGAGAAGTTTCGGCCGTACCTTATCTTGACCAAATGCGTGGTGTATACGGATCACTCGGCTCTCAAATATCTCTTTGCAAAACAAGATGCAAAGCCGAGATTGCTCCGTTGGGTTCTCCTCCTGCAAGAATTTGATATCATTATACGTGATAAAAAAGGAGCTGAGAACCTTGCTGCTGATCATCTTTCCCGTCTAGAAAACCCTCACCAAGATGTGTTCGAGAAAAAGGAAATAAACGAAACATTTCCTCTCGAAACACTCAATGTGGTTTCTTTTCGTGGAGACTCTTCTACCCCATGGTTTGCTGACTTTGCAAATTACCATGCGGGTAACTTTGTGGTGAAAGGGATGTCGTCCCAACAGAAAAATAAATTCTTTAAAGATGTGAAACATTACTTCTGGGACGACCCCTACTTGTTCAAAATTTGCGCGGATCAAGTCATCAGGCGATGTGTGTATGGTCAGGAAGCTATTGACATTCTCAAGGCTTGCCATTCTGGACCTACTGGGGGGCATCATAGCCCCAACTACACCGCCAAGAAGGTGTTTGATTCCGGATTCTATTGGCCCACGATTTATAAGGATGCCCATGAATTTGTCAAAACCTGTGACGCTTGTCAACGTCACGGGAATATCTTACAAAGAAATGAAATGCCGCATAACGCCATTCAAGTGTGTGAGATTTTTGACATCTGGGGCATTGACTTTATGGGGCCATTTCCTTCTTCTCGCAGTAATAAGTACATACTCGTGGCCGTTGACTACTTGTCAAAATGGGTTGAAGCAAAAGCTTTACCTACCAACGATGCCCGAGTTGTTGTGAAATTCTTGAAATCTCTTTTTGCTAGGTTTGGAACTCCACGAGCTTTAATCAGTGATCGTGGTACGCATTTTTGCAATGACCAGTTTGATAGAGTCATGCAAAAGTATGGTGTAACTCACCGTCTCTCTACTGCGTACCACCCCCAAACAAGTGGGCAAGTGGAAGTTTCCAACCGAGGGATTAAAAGAATTCTGGAGAGGACGGTTGGCGAAAACCGTGCCTCTTGGTCGGATAAGCTAGATGACGCACTCTGGGCCTTTCGTACAGCTTATAAAACACCCATCGGGTGTACTCCATACAAGCTGGTATACGGAAAGGCGTGTCATCTGCCGGTTGAGCTTGAGCACAAGGCATACTGGGCCTTGAAGCATGCCAACTTTGATATTCAGACAGCTGGTGATCACCGGAAAGTTCAAATGAATGAATTAAATGAACTCCGTGATCATGCATACGAGAACTCTTTGATCTATAAAGAAAAGACAAAGAAGATTTATGACTCCAAAATCAAGAACCGCGTTTTCAACTTCGGTGATCGAGTCCTTCTTTTCAATTCAAGATTGAAGATTTTCTCGGGAAAACTAAAATCCCGCTGGTCTGGACCATTCACCATCACTAAAGTATTTCCATATGGAACCATTGAGTTATCTCAACCCGATGGTCCAAACTTTAAAGTGAATGGTCATCGGTTGAAGCATTACTTTGGAGAGGACATTCCCCCTGTGGTTGTCCCGGATCTACAAACTTTCCCCATGAACCAATGAATGCGGGGATCGAGTCAAGCTAGCGACTCGGGAATCAAAAACAGTAGCATGCTACATGGGTTTTCACCCGTGTGTCCCACCCTAGTGTGGGGGAGTTGCCCCACATGTTGTGTATATATATAAAGTTTCAAAAAAAAAAAAAAAAAAAAAAAAAAAAAAAAAAAAAAAAAACTTGCTAAATAATGGCCGTAGTATTTCCCTTTTACGTTCTATGTTTCGGCATAACCGCTGGTACTTTGAATATTGAGGGCAATATTTAATTCTAGTGTGGGGGGGAATTCTCACGAATTTTATCATGTAATTATACCGCCTAATTCCCCCATTTTTGGCCAAAATTTTTTTTTTGGAGTAAATGTTCTTCACTTACTCATCTTATGGTTATCAGTCCGCCTTGTCTAATAAACAAAAGGATTGGCTAATCCAGGAGCAAACGGCTCTTGGTAAAGATATCTCAAATCCGTTGACGGCTTGCAATTTGCCCAAAATTGTATGGTATTCAGCTCACCATATCCTTAAAAGTGAAGAGTTGGCTAGCCCGCAAGTTTATGGCTTGTGGTAAAGGCAGTTGGAAAACCATAATTGGTAATCAGCTCACCAAAGATATTTTATCTAAGAGTTGGCTAGTCCAGAAGCAAACGGCTTCTGGTAAAGACAAATCAAATCCGTTGAAAGCTGGTGATTTGCTCAAAATCATTTGGTTATCAGTGTACCAAAGTTCTTACTTGAACTGAAACATTTGGCTACTCCAGGAGTAATGGCTTTTGGTAAAGAGATGAAATCCATTAATTTTTCTCAAAACATTGCTAAGGACTATCAATATCTTAGTGTGGGGGATTGATGAGTGTCTAAATACTCATCATTTTTGTACCAATTAAACTGCAAAAACATCTGAAAACACTCAGAAAGACATCAAAATGATAAAAATATCACAAATAAGTGTTTTATGTGTTTTAAATGCAAAAATATCAAAATCTGGTGAAAAACGTATCAAGTTTGCATAATTGGCAGTTTTAGTCCCCCAAGTTTCAAAAGTTGTCAAAAATAGTCCCTAATAAAACAAAATAAAGAAAAATGTTATTCAAGGTCCCTGAAATATTCTAAGTTGTCAAAAATGGTCCTTGAATAAATCTTTTGTCAAATGGCAGAAAAGGTCCCTCAAGTTTTGAAATTGTCACAAATAGTCCTTGGGAAATTGAAAATGTCAAAACTGGTCCTTGTACTATTGAAGTTTGTCAGTTTTAGTCCTTGTGTCAACTTTGGAAAATTGGCAGGTATGGTCCTTCAAGAATTGGATAATTGCAAAAAGGTCCTTGTCATTTAATACTAAACCTAGCCTTGTCAAAATCCCTTGACCCCTGCCATCTATATCATTTTGACCCCCCTGTCATTATCTTTTTGGACTGCCTTGGTCAAACTCAGTCAAAAACCACTTTTCCCTCCCACCACCTGTCTTCCCCATACCACTTGCCTGTGCTCTCACCAGTCACCTCCTCCCTAGACCTTATCACCTCAAACCACCCCCTCATCATCACAACCCACTACAATAAATGCCACCCCCCCTACTAGCTATTTCAGAGCCTGTGGTCAAAAACAGGTTTTCCCGCCAAATTTCAATATACGGCCAAGATCAATTCTAGCAATCCAAGGGCCAATATTACTGCTGGGATTTGAAGAGAGAGGTGAGAGAAAGGACTTTGATGTATAAAAAGGGAAGAGAAGCAAAGAGAAAGATAGCACTTAGTTTATTTTTACAAATGTATGTCGTTTATTAATTCCAAAGTCTTTAATGGATTCTTAGTTTTAATTTTCAGTTTAATTGTATCAAGTAAAAGTATTTTAGTGTATTGCAACCTTTTTTAAGTATCAATTCAAGCTCATGTTAAGAATTCTTGTTTCATGGTCACTGTTGACAATTTCCATTTCAATTTCTATTGCATAAGTTCTTATTAGCTTAATTTTAAGCTCAAACCAGCTTATACAAGCTTGTTATAGCTTTTTGTAAGCTTAAGTTTAAGTTTTAAACAATTTTGGCTTCTGGTCAACAAAAGTCAAAATGGGGCAAAAATGATGCAGAGATGGAAATGGATTGATGCAGAAATGGAAATGGGTTGATTTAGAAGCAGTTGGGTTGATATACTTAGGATAGTTGGTTCATTGGTTACTGAATTCAAGCCACAGTGGCTAGGACATTTGTAAGTTAATTTCAAGTAACATTGCATAATCTGTTTTTGTAGTTATAAACTGTGCAAATCTGTTTAATTAGCTGTACTTAGAGTAAGTAAACTTGGTTTGATCATTAAAACAAGTTGGATTAGTAGTTGGTCTCATTAAATTTGCAAAACAGTTTCAAAAGGTGTGTTTGGATTATGCACTTAAACTGTCTTTAAGGTTTGCTAAGTGGATGAGACATGTTGGTTTAGGTTGGTTAAGCTTTATTGTATTCATATCTGTCTTTATTTTGCATCTGCAACCCTCCAAAGTCAAAATCTCATCTAATCTGTCTTTAATGCATATCTGTTGGGATTTAGAAAAAGCTAAAGCTTGTTTTGTGTTTCAAAATTATAGAGGAAGCTTGCAGTATCTTCATTTCATCACTTTACATCAATATCAGTCCTAAAATTTGGTTTCAAAGTTCAAATAAGTCAAAATTTACAAGACTGCTCAAAAGTCAAAAGTGGAAATCCTGTTTTAAGCCTTACTAAGAGGATTTTTCATTGCTTCATTTTTGAGCCAAATCAAGTGAAATTGTGGAACTAAAAAGTTCAACTGGTCTTATTTCTTATTATCATTTTTGTGGAATTTTGTCAATTTTTTAGAAGTCTCAAAAAGGCTTGTGAATGTGGGCTTATATGCCCTGTGCAGGGCACTGAGCTGCACAGGTTTTGTGCAGATCTTGCAGATCTTGTCACAAGCTCTCAAGAGCTTGTCTAGGTCTGTTTTCTGGATTATAAGTAGCCACCCAGGTCTTGTTTAAGTCCCTACTTCTGTTTTTCACTTTTAGCTTATTGGGAAGCTTGTACTTAAGCTCAAAAGTAGTACCCTCTAACTGTTTTTAAGCAATAAGCTCAAATCATCAAATCTGATCAATTTGCAATATAGAGGTTTAAAGCAGTTGAGATTAGTTGCAATTGGGTAGTTTTAGCATATTAGAACTTCTGTTTCAGTTTGGTGCTTGTTTGTGTTCATTAGCTTATTTAAAGTGCTTATTCTAAAGCACTTTGCATAACAGTTTTAATTTCTTGCACACAAGCACTTGTTTTTATATTTTTCCTAGATTCCTCACATTATTTTAAGCTTAACTTGAATTTTTCAGATTTTTGTAGACCAGTTTGGTATTTTTCTTAATTAAAATCAGTTTTTAAGCCTTTTTAATTAGCTTTTATTGCAATTAATTCAGAAAAAGTTCAAAAAAATAATTTTTCAATTTTTCTAGGTTAAGATAAATATAAAAAGTAAAAAAATTATTTTTCCAGATTTTTCATAGTTTATTTTGTAATTTTTAGCAATTTAAGTAGTTTTAAATAGTTTTTAATTCCTAGAAAATAGAAAAATAATCAGAAAAATACAAAAATAGTTTTGAAAATTCTCTTTTGATATTTTAGATTTTTCCAAGTTATAATTTTATTTTTCTAGCTTTATTTCCTATTTTCTTGTATTTTAGGTTATTATTTAATAGTTAAAAATAGTTTTTAATTAATAATAATTAGATAAATAGTTATAAAAATAATTTTCTTTTTCTTAAAATTTTCTCATATCATTAGGTTTGTAAAAATATAATTTTCATATTTTTAGGATTAATATTGCTTCAGTTCATATTTTCTTGTATACGTCACGTAGTTTTAAATTAAGTTTTATAAAAACATAAAATCAAAAACATCATTTTAAATATAGTGATAGCGTTTATTTAATATTTTTATCTTTTTAATTCTCTTTAATTTGCATTTAAGCCTCTGTAATTTATTTACTTTTTCCTTAGTTATAATAAATCAAATCTCAGTATCCGTTCAAATCTTCTCGATCACTACACGTTTGATTATTCTCGCACGGCTCGTTGGGACTTAACGACCTGGGGAAACACTATACTCTCCTGATCTTCATTGCATTCTGTGTTTGAACTGTTTTAAGTTTGTTACGGTCAGCCATTCACAAGTGGCTGGCTTGTGTGATAAAACTTGACGGTTTAGCACGAATCACCTACGCATAAACTCCTTTCTTACGCATAAGGATCCTTGTTACTCATAACCCACTGTTCACTACATTTTGGCCTATTACACATATGTTACTTGTTAAATGTTACGCATAAGTCACAAATACCTGATGTTTCGTATAAGCTTACAAAAGTTAATATGTTGTGTGTTAAGTGAAAATCTGGACTTTGAAATTTCAAAATTAACATGTTCACGTAACTTATCACATCAACTTCAATCAATTGGAATAATGTGACTTAGGACTTGTAACTCACATAAACATGTTACCATCAAACAAGGAATTAGATAATAAATCAGACTAAAACAAACACATTGTGTTTCCATATGTCTGTCTTTTTGTTTAATGTCTTTCAGATCACAAAATGGCTGCAAATCAAGCAATCATCAATGCCCCAGCAGAGCTCTTGATGGCAAACACATTTCCAGCTGGATAAGACAAAACAATTGGCAAGAACAATCTCCGTGTCATCTTCAACAACTTCATATGCTCATAATCATCTTGCAGAATTGCTGTGGTCATCCTTCTGCAACATCCATTCAAATTCATGCTCACAAAGTCATCCTGATAATGAGTATGATTCAATGGAAGAGGAAATAAAATTTCATAAGACATTAAAGCAGAAAAGGATGGAATACCATGCTTCAACCTTTCCGGTTAATCAACCCGGTGGGGCAGGAGGGTTACCCCATTCAATCCGGTTAATCAACCCGGTAAGGATCAGGGTGTCACTGTCACCACAACTGTTGAAATGAAGCAACCACAACAACAACTAAAACATCCGCAAGAATAAAATCATGGTGAAGATGTGGAAATATATGACAAAGGAGATTACGATCATGATAAGGATGAAAGAGTCCCTGTTGATGATAATTTGGCGGCTGAAGAGGAAATGATTCGAAAAGAGGCAAAAGAAGCTGCTAGAGCTGAGAAGGAAACGTTTAAGAAGGAATTAGACAACTACATAGTTGACAATCTAATACACAAACTCAAAAGTCTTCTGAAACACCTCTTGACACTTCCACCAAACCCAAATCATCATCTCAATCATCACCTCCATCAACATAAGAAACACCTATGTCAACAACAAAATTTGTTAAGAAGGCAACTCCATCCAATGATTCGACAAATGGTTAAGCAGGTTATCACCACTACACAACAAGACACAACCACCACCATCTGATCAACCAAGGGATTCAGAAACCACACCACCAATGGAGAAAACCGTTGATCACTTTACATACACTGGTGGTAAGGATCACGACATACCTGAGCCCCAACCAGAACCTCAACCGAAATTTAGATCAAGTACATTACTGCACTCCTTGTTTTCATACGCATCAAATCAAAGAGCGTGTTGAAGTTCTCCACCTCGGGGTCGAATATTTTCTTAATTCTACACTTCATCGGAATCAATCAAGAACCTCAGTACAAAATCGTTCATAAACAAAAGTTTGGGTTTGTCTACCAAAGTGAAAATCATCATACTTGCTTCATGGCTTTCGATGAAATTCACTAAGTTCTATGACGCCACCCTGGAGATGGTTCGAGATGGATTGGCATATCGATTGAAGGACATTGAGTTGGGTATAATTCAGACGAAGAGATGGAATTCAAAGGATCGCAAGGATGTTCGTTGATTTATCACTAGGATTGATGAATATTTGATTCATCGGGATCAGATGCAACGGTTGGAGAGCTATGTGGGAGGATGACCAAACTTTCCGATTCTGACTTTCCAACGTCCTCAGAAAGTAGCTGGTCGTCTGTAATCATTGGGTATTCTCTTGATTGTGATTTTGTTTGTTTGATTATCTGACTATGGCTTGTGCACACATAACAGTGTACAAACCGTTCTTGTAATGAAAGGACCCTGTGGTACGCTTCAGTGCCACAATCCTTACAAAAGGAGCGAAACCTTCTTACTTTTGAGTAAAACTTATCAAACCTTTCACTTTTAAAAGGTTTTGCTCAAAAGAACAAGTACTTCCCCTTATGATTTTCAAAACCTCAAAAGTTACTATCACTTGTTGAGGGGGAGTATTTGCTTATAAACTTTGTTCAAAAAAAAATTGTTCTTCGTGGTAATATTCCCGCAAAACTCAAAATGGACATATTCGATATCAAACTTTCGTCAAAAATAACATCTACATGCCATTTTTGATGGGGAGAAAAAAATTATGTGATAAGTAATATGTTGTGAATTGCTATTGAATCCTCGTGTGAACAGACTTTAACCCATGAATTGACTGGATCTGAACAGTAAATACATTGAAAAGATTTGTCTTCCAAGACTTATCCAAGTAAATTGTACCTATTCGAGAAGCTCTTGATAGACATGAACTTTGACGGGTTTGACAACCTTTCGAGGTTTGTCCACACCTTCAAGGTAGTTATTAGAGCTAGTTGTCACCTAAAAGCTGACAATGTAACTCTTTAACTATGCAACGTAACCGTGTCTCGCGGGGAATTGTCTATCTTGAGTCGATCAATTCAAAAAGTGTGCGCTCTTCTCTCACCATGCAAATTTCTGTCAAAACACTTAAGCATGTGTGGAGGGGGACTATTTCTGCAAAATACAACTCTCGAAGTGTTTCAAAATGTTTCTTATTCATAAACACTTTGAGAAATTTTCAAGAAATCGGTTTTATGGCAATGGAGTTATAAGGTGACTAAGGTTAGGAATAACCGTCCTATGATCCGCCAGAGCCGGAGGGATCTACCCAAGGACACTACTAATAGTTAGAATTAGAAGTCCTTAGGTATGATTATAAAAAGGAGAAAATCAGAATCGGAGAAAGAAGGAGTTGAAGAATTAAAAAGAAAAGCAAAGAAAATGGTGAAAAGAAATAGCCCTCCAGATTATTTAACTTAGGGCAGACACCGGGTTCAATTCATATGCTACTGGTTGTCACTTGATGACGCTGATATTGAAGATTAAAGTCGTCATGGACCCAGTGACGCATGCACTAAACCTTCTTAGCCACTCAAGCTTCTCTCAACAGAAGCTTGTTTCATTCTCACAGGGAACCTTACGTAAACTATCGGCTTTCTCTTAGAGATTGCTGGTATTGAAGAAGGAGACCCTCTCCGTAGTCTCCGCTCAGGAAAACCAAAGTGCACTATTGAGTTTAGAGCCACGAGATTCATCAAAAGATCTCTTAGGTACACTTGACAATTCATCGCTTGTCGTTCAACAATAAGAACGCAAATGATATATTATCGTGTCCTTCGCATATCTTAGCAATCTGTCGAGAACATTAATGAGAGGTTCACATATGTGATCCTCAGTGATTGAATGGAAACTCCTGCCAGGGTCAACATCAAACAGCCCTGACAGCAGGTCACTTCGGTAACTCCCCGTGGATTACGCTTAGTGTGTCTCAAACGATCTACAGTCGTGAGGTGATGCTTCGGTGTACCTCAGCGACTCATCTGAACGGTAGGTGTACTTTGGTACATCGCGTTATCTCACTTGTGGGACTCCAGTTCAGGAACAGCCATTACGAGAATCAGAGTTGTGTTTTCACACTATGCTGTTAACACTCTCGAAGTTCAAACTTGTAAGTGCTGGAATCTGCTTATCACTAACCTTTCTTATGTTTTCTTCTTATGGAAGCTATAGAGCGGACTGATTGTGCAGATTCTTCACATGCTCATACCAACAACATCACTAATTGAAGTTCTCTCAAAAGGCAACACAAAGTCAGAATGATTCTTCGTCAAAGTCAAAGAATCTACAAAGTTTAAAAACTAAGAGAACTACATCAGTACTGAAATCCAACGTTAAAGAGCATGTGAGCATGTTGGAGAAAGACGCGGAGACACTGGAGCAACGAAGCAGACCTGATGCAGACAACAACAACATACTATCACTACCATCACAAAGAACAAAGATCACAAAACAAAGAATATGATAACGTCAAAGCAGAACTTTTCAAAGGAAACAATTTCTCTACACTGGGGAGATTGTTCGAATCGAGGAAATTCTTCTCACATGAAAGAAGAATGTCAGAAGACGTCAAAGCTACTATTACATCAGCACCTTCAACGTTTATATCATCAATCACTAACACTTAGGGGGAGATTGTTGGAATCACTCCTAAACTAGATTTCAAGTGTTAGTAATTAGTATGTAATAGTTAGCTTAATATGGCTTTTATGTTAGTAATCATGCCAAGGCTTATGTAGAAAGCCCATGAGCCTTGGCCCAAGCCCATAAAGGAAAGGAAGGTAACTTGCATGTTGCCCTAGTTCCTTCCTATAAATAATGCTTGTAACCCTCACTTGAGGGTTGGTTGTTCAATTCATACATTCACTTTACGCATAACCTTTCTTAGTATCATACGTGTGTGTGTTTGTTATTGTTCATCCGATCACTTCTCTTCTATTTCTTATATTAATGCTTGTGTTATAAATATGGGAACCTAACATATATGTTTGTGATTCCTTATGTGCATAATTGTTACATGTTTTACACAACTAATTGCATGCAATATGGAATGATATATATATAAACCATGACATTAATAATGGTCTTAATTTACACGCCTAAATACCATGCTCATTGTGACCTGCTATTTGATTCGTGGAAATTTGTGTTTGTAAAATTAAGTTACCTAAACTATTGAAACAAGTTTTTCATGAATTTAAAAACTGGACTCTATGGACACTTGGGATGTACGGCTCACCCACTAGAACAAACTATAAAGGGGGTTTAAGGCGATGCGCACAGTCACACCTAAAGGATTTCCGGTTATTTCCTCGCGTTGACTTGGTCCTCCGCCTCCCTGAGAGTTCGATTGGAGCTACCATTAACCATGATGATCACTACAGTGTCATTACTAAAAGTTTTTAAAATAAGTGTTACAAAGTTGTTTTGCATGCTTCTTTAAACACGATTTTATCACATTTATGTGTATACCCTAAGTGAAAATTTTAAGTCTATGCCAACCAGCTAAGAACACGTGCATTTGGCTTGACCTCTTTGGTCAAACCTTAGGGACATTCCAACCCATGGCAAATTTTGCTCATTAGTCAGACTTTTGGTGATATTTGCAAGTTCTTACTTGGTCGACTTATTTCGAGTATGCTTGGTCAGAACTTGGACCCGAGGCATAAGATGAGACTAAACATGCACTTGAAATTATTACTTGGTTACTAATGCCTTGATCAGTCTCATAAAGTCTACGAGTTGCATTTTATGCAATTAACGCTCGTCGCTTACCTCTTGCCCTACTTGTTTAGACATTGGTCAGACCTTTGGTAATAAGTGGGAGATCAAGATGGATCTTAGTCTTATTAGTAATTAATTGGGTAGTTAATTCTTTTAAGAAGTTAATTATCAAAAATACTAATTATGTGAACTTTTCTAAATTGTAGATAACTACCTCAGTCGGAAACAATTCGGTACTCATGAGTTTATTTGACAAACAAAAACTCACTGGACCTAACTTCATTGACTGGTATCGCCAGCTTTGCATTATCCTGTCAGCTGAAGATAAAGAAAACTATTTGGAGCATCCCATTCCTGTTGCTCCTGTTGCAGCTCCTGGTTACCAAGTCCCTCCCGAGGCTCTTGCAGCTCACAATGCTTGGGTTAAGGGGTCAAAGGACATTGTTGCCTTCATTGTCATGACCATGGAGTTAGAGATCCAATGAAATCTAACTCATCTTAGTGCTTATGACATGCTACAGGATCTGAATTCAATGTTTGCCCAACAGGCAGAACATGAACTTCTTCAAACCGCGAGATAATTTCACGCATGCAAGCAAGAAGAAGGTCAATGAGTTAGCTCATATGTTCTTAAGATGAAGAGCTATATTGACAACTTGGAGCGTCTCGGTCACCCCGTTACTCTGAACTATGGAGTTTGTTTGATCTTAATTGGTCTTTCTAAAGAGTACGTTACGTTTGTGCAGAACTTTAATATGCACAATATGTGGAAGACTGTAAATGAGTTATATGCTATGCTTAAACAACATGAGCAGATGCTACCAAAGAAAGATGTTGCACCTGCACTTCATAATATACGTGCGGAAAAGGTCCAGAAAAACCATGGAAAAAAATCGTTTAAGACTGCGAAGGGGAATCAAAGGAAGGGCAAGTACAAGTTGGCTTATGCTCCCGAGCATAAACCACCTTATGCTCCCAAGCCTAAGATTCCTCCACCACCCAAGAAGGATAATCCTACTAAGGACGCGACCTGCCACCAATGTGGTGAAGTAGGTCATTTGAGAAGGAAATGTCCCATGTATCTTGCCGAGTTGATGAAAAGGAAGAAGTTGTCTCTAGCAGCTAGCTCTTCAGGTATTTTCACTATAGAACTTTATTCTTTTCCTAGTACATCTTGGGTTTATGACACGGGTTGTGGTACTCACATCTGTAATACTACTCAGGGTCTCAGGGGAAGTAGGATGCTGAAGTCAAGAGCTTTAAGTCTTTACGTGGGAAATGGTCAACGGGCAGGAGTTGAAGCTATTGGTGTTTTTCATTTATGTCTCCCTAGTGGATTAGTAATTGTTTTGAACAATTGTCATTATGCTCCCTCTATTACTAGAGGAATTATTTCAGTTTCCTTTTTGTATGACGATGGTTTTATTAATTGTTTTGAATCGAATAATGCAATTTCAGTTTCTAGAAATAACGTTGTTTATTTTACTGCTATCCCACGGGATGGTATTTATGAAATTGATATGTCTTGTTCTAATACAAATAGTAGTTCTATGTTTGCTATAAGCAATAAAAGAGCCAAGTCTGCCTTGGACTCTACTCTCTTGTGGCATTGTCATCTTGGACATATTAGCAAGAAACGCATGGAGAAGTTGCAACATGATGGACTTCTCAACTCAACTGACATTAAGTCATTTGAAAAGTGTGTTTCATGCATGTCTAAGATGGTAAGGAAACCCTATTCACATCAAGTGGAAAGGGCTAAGGATCTACTTGGACTAATACACACTAATGTATGTGGCCCATTTAGAACTGTGTCAAGACAAGGAGCAAGTTACTTCGTCACTTTTACTGACGAATTTACTCGGTATGGTTATGTTTACTTATTGAAACATAAACATGAAGTGTTTGAAACATTTAAGGTGTTTCAAAAGGAAGTAGAAAACCAACTCGGGATGACCATTAAGTCACTACGTTCTGATCGTGGAGGTGAATATATGAGTCAAGAGTTTTTTGATCATCTAAAGGAGCATGGGATTATTGCCCATCGCAATACTCCTTACACTCCAAAACATAATGGTGTGTCTAAGAGGAGAAATCAAACACTGCTAGACATGGTTCGCTCCATGATGAGTCAAACTACTCTTCCAAAGTCCTTTTGGGATTATGCCCTTGAGTCTGCTGCACGCATTCTCAATATGGTTCTAACTAAGAAGGTTGATAAGACACCATACGAGGTATGGCATGGGCAAGCCCCTAAGCTTTCTTACTTAAAAATCTAGGGTTGTGAGGCACTTGTCAAGTGTGATACACTTACCAAACCTGACAAATTTGAACTCAGATCTATTAAGTGTATCTTCGTAGGATACCCAAAGAAAACAATGAAATATTCTTTCTACCTTCCATCAGAGAACAAAGTTATTGTTGCTTGAAATACTGAGTTCTTTGAGAATAATCTCTTGGATCAAGAAGCAAGTGGGAGTCTAGAAGATCTTGAAATTATTCAAGATGAAGATACAAATCCTTCTGTAGACACTAGCTTACATCATGATGAGGATGATCAAGAAATTGATGAACCTCAAAGTGATATCATTCCAATTCGTAAGTCCGCTAGGACACGCCATGGTCCAGATCGAATTGTGCTTACGTCGATGCTGAGGAACATGAGTTAGGGGATCTTGGTGAACCCAATAACTATAAAGTTGCATTGCTGGATCCTGAATCGAAGAAATGGCTTGTTGTGATGAATTTGGAAATGCAATCCATGAAAGACAATGAAGTCTGGAAGTTAGTTAAACTTCCTCCTAACTGTTAAACAGTTGACAGCAAGTGGCTATTTAAAAAGAAGACTGACATGGATGGTGCAGTACACACCTTTAAAGCTCGTCTCATTTCAAAGGGCTTCACTCAAACCTACGGGACTGATTATGAAGAGACCTTTTTTCCTGCTGCAGACATTAGAGCTATAAGGATTCTCATAGCTATAGCTACGTTCTATGATTATGAGATTTGGCAAATGGATGTCAAAACCGCCTTCCTCAATGGACATCTTTCTGAAGAAGTCTATATGGAGTAACCTGAGGGTTTTATTAGTTTTAAATATCATAACCGAGTATGCAAGCTCAAGCGTTCCATTTATGGACTTAAGCAAACATCTAGGCAATGGAATAAACATTTTGATGATGAGATTAAGAAATTCGGTTTCACTCAGAATCAAGATGAGCCATGTGTATATCAGAAAGCTAGTGGGAGTTATGCAACTTTCCTAATTCTATATGTTGATGACATATTGCTCATGGAAACAACATTCCAATGTTACAAGATGTAAAATCCTATCTTGAAGATGTTTTGCCATGAAAGATCTAGGAGAAGCTGCATATATTCTTGGAATCAAGATCTACAGAGATAGATCTAAACAATTAATTGGTTTATGTCAAAGTGCTTACATTGAGAAAATCTTGAAAAGATTTTACATGGAGAATTCCAAACGAGGAACTATCCCAATGCAAGAAGAGCCTAAGTTGAGTAAGTCACAAGGTGCTGAGATACATGATGATAAAGAGCGCATGCAAAGAGTTCCTTATGCTTCAACTATAGGATCTATTATGTATATTGTGAGATGTACTCGTCCTGATGTTGCGTTCGCTCAGAACATGACAAGCCGATTCAACAGAATCCAGGTGAACTTCACTGGACTGCTGTTAAGAATATTATTAAGTATTTGCGCAATACTAAGGATATGTTTCTGGTTTATGGAGGTGATATGAAATGAGAGCTCAGGGTTTCTTGCTAGACTGATGCTGCATATTTGACAGATGTTGATGACTTAAAATCTCAGACTGAATATGTGTTCATTTTAAATGGAGGTGTTGTTGACTGGAAAAGCACAAAGCAGAGTATTTCTGCAACTTCATCTACAAAAGGTGAGTATATAGCTGCTTATGATGCATCTAAAGAGGCTGTATGGATTCAAAAATTCATTTCTTGGCTTGGCATTGTTCTCACAATTGAAGAACCCATAAATATGTATTGTGATAATATTGGAGCCATTACTATATCTAATGAAAGTGGAATCACCAAGGGTCCTAAACATTACTGCGCGAAAGTTCATTATCTTCGAGAAACCATTGAAATGGGTGACGTGAAGATATCAAAAGTTCACACAGATGACAACCTAGTTGATCCATTTACGAAAGCTTTATCGTATCCTAAGCATTCTAAATTGACTAGAGGTATTGGTTTGATATAAGCTAGTAGTCTCATGTAAATCTGTGTGTAATCAGTATTTGGATAATTTGGAATTGTAAGACAATTATTACTTTCTGATAAATAAAGATACGAGTTATTTTTTATTTCTTTCATATAATATGTTATTCCATATTTGCATGTTTAATCCATGAAATGATTTATCATTCTAAATATGTCCATTGTCGGTTAACAATATGAGAATATTGTTATGTAAGGAAAATGTGACTGTTGGTTATATTCTATGAGAATGTGGATTGTTCTCGCCAAAATCATGTGTATTCACAAAGGATGCATATTGGATACCCCAACTTTCAAACATTTACTTTTAGATCCTTGTCATAAGTAAAATGTTGAAAATGGTTTGTTAAGTCGTCCTTAAACTTGAGATACAAGCAAGTTCTGTTATGTGTGGAAATCACTTTTGTAAGTATAAGCCAAACGGTATCATGAATAAGGTAGTTATAAAAGCTATATTTCGGAGTTATGTAAAGCAGCATCCACAACACTTATAGTCAACAAAAGATTTGTTACTCCACTTGATATGTGCAGAAAGATACCATGGGCCCTCTCCAGAATTAATCAGATAATTTTTCGGCCGAACCCAAAGGGTAATGCAATATGATGCTTGATTACATTTGGTTTATCTGAATTAAATTCTATAATGAGAATCTAAATGGCTAAACTATATGGAATGAGTTAGGATCCATATCCATGGTTTAGCGATATCCATAACAAAGGATGATAAAAGCAAGACATAAATGACCATCCTACTGAGAACAATTTAAGAAACTACATCTCAGACACCTTTAGTTAAATAGAAAGTGAGAGCATTGCTAAACATTTTCGTCATTAGTATTTGTGCTATCTGCTACCCCAACTACCAAGTGGGAGCTGTTGGAATATGGGAGTTTGATTAGCTAAAATACGCTAAGGGTGTGTGAGCCTATTGGGGGCACACACGTAAAACACTAGAATACGTTATACGTTTAAAGATCAAGTGTTGATCCGTTTTTTACCCGAGAAACATTAGACCCAAAGTAAACTTACATCAAGCCCAATGGCCGGTCCAATGGAGGGGCGTTTAGGGTGGGTTTCAGCCAAGGGTGGTTTGTGAATAAGATATGGTATGTGAGCTAGCTCGGTGACCAAGTTAAAGCCCATACATGCTAGGGCTTTGAGATTATAAATACTCATTCATTCCTATGCTCATACACACGACTAATATACTATTCACAGTAGAAAAACCACCTTGATCTTCCATTTTTCTACCGATTAAAGAACCCTAACTTGTTCCAAGGTTTTGTTTTCGGTCTCACCTTTAAACCTAGATTTGCATCATTCGATCCAAGGGTTGATCTCAGGTTTTATTGTGAGTGTTTTCTTGGTGCTCCTGGTCGACAAAGAAAGCCAAGTTTGGTGGCAGTTTGTTGCATTCTCGGGTGACAAAAGACAGAAGTATATCAGGTAGTTATACCCGATATTAGATAGCTAGAATTTTGGATCTCGAACAGATTTACTTCTCGGACAAACTGCAGCTTGTTATTTGGTTTGGATCGGCTATTGAGCTATTGACAAGTGTTGTTTGGGTTAACGTGTTACGACTAGCATATCGGGCGTATTCGGGTTACATGTTTGTGTGAGCACTCGTAGAGTTAATCGCGTTGATTACTTGGTTTCTTGTTGATAACTTGCGGGTGACTACGAGAGTTAGTTTTCTTGTTTCCTTTTACTCTTTGTTTATTACACGTGTTAACATGATTGCTTAAACTAGATCCATATTTCGTTGCGTACTCGTAGTGTTAAATGGTTAACATGATTATTAAATCCCAACAGACAAGGTTTTGGCAAATTTGGCTCATACAACACCACCAGTTCTAGGCTTCCACCGACAAAAAGGAGGTAGCTATAATTTGACTAATGGGTGAAGTTTTTATTACTCCGTATTTTTTATTTTATTCGTGTTCACAAAGTATTTCTATAGTTTGTAATGTTAGGATTTAAGAATACAATAATTTGTACTAATTGCAATGTGATTATATGTTCTATGGCTGATTTTAAGATGTATATCCTGTTGTAATTATATTATCATGACGCTCAATATATATAAATATAAATCATAAAGCACGCAGTGGAAGACTAGATCGAATATGCATAATTAATTAACTTAAACATAAACGAAAATTTACTTTACGCGAATCAAAGATCAAGCAAATCACAAACCCTAATTGGGGTATAAATTGATTTAGGGTTAAATTGATTAGGGCAAATCACCAAAATCCAAAGGGGATTTCCTACGATCTTGTACACGCATATTGATAGCAATTCAATACGAATGCTAGTTTCTTGATCACAATAGCTAACCAAAACACTTTTGTTTCACTCAAAGCCAAACACAAACCCTAATAGGAATGTAATTCGTGTGACTAAGGGGAAATCATTGCTATAATAATAACCCTTGTTCCTAAGATTGCTACTCTTCTTAAGTGTTAGACATTGAATAAACCTCGTGAGGTGTTATGTTTTATTGATTCCCGCAACTTTTAATGGGTTGTTAACAAATTTCTCTCATCTTTTACCAATAAAAAGATGGAAAAGACATCATATTAGCTTAATAGATGGCCTTATATCTTGAGTGCTTACTGTACCAAACACTGGTGATTCATTGTAACCTTGATTGGTCTAGAGTAGAGTTGATGCTTACAGTTGAATACCACTTGTTTTGAACAACTTAAGCATTCATAAAGTAGGTTCCTTATTAAGGAGGGTAGCTGATCTAGGAGGGGAGTTTAAGTTGAATGGAATTGAGAGTTGTGAAAGATAAAACTTCATGGTCTATTCATTACATTCCCACAGGAGGTTTGGTTGGTCCTCCCTCAAGGTGTATGTTTCCTGATGACTGAAGCCATTTTTTTAGAGATGGAAATGTAGGTCATCAGGTATAGCCCTTGCCTTGGAGGGGTACGGGTTCCTAATGATGCCATTTACCTTTTACTACCTTGATCATTGTGGATGTGGGTTGAATGGTCTTGGTCGGAAGGTGTTATGAAAATGTAGTTAGATGGTATAGTGCATTTAAAGGTGAATTCAGATTCTGAATTAGTGTATCCAACACCAACCCAATAGAGCTAGCCAGCAAGCTATTCATGATAAGACCCTCTTTACGCTCTCTCTTTCTGCTCGCTCCTGCCAACGAATGAATTTACTACTTGTGTCACTGACATTCTATTAGCAATGAAACTGTGAGGAATCTGCTATACTTTGTTCTTGTCTGTCAGAGTTCATTGTTGCTGTCAAAGGAATATATGAACTACTACATTGATTAGGCGGATCTAACTCTTTTGAGAAATGCCCAGAGGCGTCTGTCTACTAGTTCAATTGAGAACAAGGTGTCAAACTAGACTCATATAGTATTTAGTTCTATCAGATATCAGATGTATGTTCTTTGTTTTTGCTTTTTGATTGGGACATGTCTAATATCAATGGTACATCTTACTTATGTTGTACTATGCTTGAAAATTAATATATTTCACCTTTTGCACAATAATAATAATAATAATAATAATAATAATAATAATAATAATAATAATAATAATAATAATAATAATAATAATAATAATAATAAAAATAATAATAATAATAATAATAATAATAATAATAATAATAATAATAATAAAATAATTTTTTTCATTTAGATTATCAAAAAGTATGTCTTCTAGTGTGACCAGGAGGTGTTTGTTTAAGCTTATTTAGAGAGTTTGTTAGCTTAAATAGCAAAATAAGCTCATTTAAGGTTTATATTTAAGCTTATTCTAAGAGCGTTTGAAAATAAGCTCATGTAAGTGTTTTGGTAAGCTTATAAGCTTGAAATTATGAGCTTATTTAAAAGGTTTAATAAGCACATTTCTTAAGATTAGAATAAAGCTAGCCATTAAGCATATTTAACATTTTGTTCTTTGACAGACATCAACCAATTCAAAAAGCTTGGCTTATATGCTGAAAATCATAAGCTACTACATTGTAATTACTATTATTATTATTAGAGAAAATTCTCAAAATAAGCCAAAAAAACGTGTGTGGTCCATGACTTGGTCACCTTTTGCACATTTTTCTAATTTTGGTCATGTTCAACTGATCAACTACTCGACTGCACCCAATTGTTGACACGTGTCTCTTGCAAATACAATAGTTAGGTAGAGATATTTTATTATTTTATTGTCCATTACAAATATACCCTTATTATCTCTCTTAATTAATTATTCTCACTCGCCCACCTCACCATTATACCACACCTCCACCACCACCACCACTTCCACCACCACCACCACTGCTCAACTACCACTACACTACCACTACCACCGCTCAACTGCTCAACCATCACTGCTCAATCACCACCACCATATCCAAACCTTACAAACATCTCATGTGATATAATTATTCACGTTTAAAAAACTTCTTACAATAAATATAGTTTTATATTCTAAAATAGTATGTGTACCAGTTTCTCTCACCGGTTTCACATGGGATGGTGGTTTCGTTTATGGCGGTTTCTTGCCGGATCTAGCCATTTTATGGTCATTTATGGCCAGATCTTGCCGGAACTAAACGTTTAATGATTCGTTTATGGTGGTTTCTTGTCGGATCTAGCCGTTTTATGCTCGTTTATGGCCGGATCTTGCCGGATCTAGCCATGGTTCGTTTATGGTGGTTTATGGTGGCTATGCTGACGAGTATAATGTGTTTTAGGCATATCATCATCAACAGGTTAGTGACTATTATGTATTTTAACAAGACCATCATGCATCCGCTCAAACACATAGGTTCATCTAGTTGTAAACAAGCCATAAATGTGTCCCTTAGAGCCAAACATGATCATTTGCAGTTGGTTATTATCGGGTCAAATAGGACATGTTGAAAAAAATAAAAACTCGAGATTTTTGTGACGAACTCGCCGTATCTGTGATGGATCTGGTCACCGGAGAGTTGCCTCGCCAAAAATGGTGTTAACTGGTTGGTATCGGATGGTGACGGGTTGGTTGGATCTTGGTGTGGGTGTGGGTGTGGGTGTGGGTGTGGATAGTGATGACAGTGGTGGATTGTGACGGGTTGGTGTAGGGCTGGTCGGATCATGGTGGTTGTTGTGGATGGTGATGACAACAGTATGTGGTATTTTAAGAGATAAGGCTTGTGTGGTGGAGAAATAATAGAAATTGGTGAGTGAGGGTGGGCATTTATATATGTGATTAAGGGTATATTTGTCATTTAACCAAAAAGCAAAAAAAACATTCTCACCTAACTCTTGAACTTGCAATGACACATGTCAAAAAAAATGACGGATTCAAGCAGTTGAGCAGTCGAGCAGTCGAGCATGATCAAAATGAGAAAATGCCCAAAAAATGACCTAAGTAATGAACTATGCATAAAGTTTTAGCTTATTTTAAGAATTTTCTCTTATTATTATTATTATTATTATTATTATTATTATTATTATTATTATTATTATTTTAAATTAAGTATAATCTATTAAAATTTTCGTATACGTATCGGTCACAACTGTCAAGTTAAAGCACGTTTTATTGAGATATGAAGATAAATATATGAGACTTATACTTCAATTTTTTAAGGGCAAATCGCATAAAAAGGTACTCATCTTATGTTCAATTTCAATTAAAGGTACTATTCTTTTTTTTTTCTCAATTTAAGGTACCCGACTTTCTTTTGGGGCCGATTTAGGTTTTTTTCTAACTTCCGTTAATCATTTCGTTAGTAAATTAAAGGTTTGGTCCTTGAGTTTGTATAGGCATTTCATGTTTGTTCTATTTTCGTCCGTTTTCATACGCTTGCATACGTTTTAGTCCGTTTTTATACGTTTTCATCCGTTTTCACACGTTTTCGTCATTTTTTGCACGTTTTCGTCCGTTTTGCACAATTTCGTCCGTTTTTGCACATTTTTGTCCGTTTTTACACGTTTTTGTCCGTTTTTGCGCGTTTTCGTCCGTTTTTGTCTGTTTTTACACGTTTTCGTCCGTTTTTACACGTTTCCGTCTGTTTTACACCTTTTCCTCCGTTTTTGCACGTTTTCTTCCGTTTTTACCCATTTTCGTCCGTTTTTGCAAGTTTCGGTCCGTTTTTGCACGTTTTCGTCCGTTTTTACACGTTTCCGTTCGTTTTTGCACGTTTAGCCCGTTTTTGCATGTTTTCGTCTGTTTTTACACGTTTTCGTCTGTTTTTGCACGTTTTTGTTTGTTTTTGCACGTTTTCGTCTGTTTTTACACATTTTCGTCTGTTTTTGCACGTTTCCGTCTGTTTTTACACGTTTTTGTCTTTATTACATGTTTTTGTCTGTTTGTATATGTTTCCGTTCGTTTTTGTACGTTTTCTTCCGTTTTTGCACGTTTGCGTCCGTTTTTGCACGTTTCGGTTCGTTTTTGCACATTTTCGTCAGTTTCTACACGTTTTCATTCATTTATACACATTTTCGTCTGTTTTTACACTTTTTCATCCGTTTTTTATGTTTTGTCCGTTTTGCACATTTTCATCCTTTTTTACTTGGAAAGTGTAAAAATGAATGTGAAAGTGTAAAAACAAACGAAAACGTGCAAAAATAGACGAAAACATGGAAAAAAGGATGAAAACGTGCAAAAACGGACAAAACGTCGAAACAGATGAAAACGTGTAAAAATGGACAAAAACGGACGCAAACGTGCAAAAACGGAAAAAAAAAAAAAAAAAAAAAAAAAAGAAAGGTGCAAAAACGGACGGAAACGTATAAAATAGACAAAAATGTGTAAAAACAGACAAAAACGTGCAAAACAGACGAAAACACATAAGAATAGACGAAAACATGTAAAAACGGACGAAAACGTGCAAAAACGGACAAAAACGTGTAAAAAAGGACGAAAACATGTAAAAACGGACAAAAACATGCAAAAACAGACCGAAATGTGCAAAAACTGACGAAAACGTGTAAAAACGGAAGAAAACGTACAAAAACGTGTAAAAACAGACAGAAAAGTGCAAAAACATACGAAAACGTGCAAAAACAGACGAAAACATGCAAAAATGGACGAAAACGTTTAAAAACAGACGAATACGTATGCAAGCGTATGAAAACGGACGAAAATAGAACAAACATGAAATGGCTATACAAACTCAAGGACCAAACATGTAATTTACTAACGAAATGGTTAACGGAAGTTAGAAAAAAATCTAAATCGGTCCAAAAAAAAAGTCGGGTAGTTTAAATTGAAAAAAAAAAAAAAAGAATGATACCTTTAAGAGTAGAGTTATTTTACATACCAAACTTTTTTTACATACAAAGGGACTCATCTCTATCATTCATCTATAAAGAAATCAATGGCTGAGATTAAAAGCATTTTATTATTTCACCTACTTTTTATAATTTAAATATCTCTTAAACCGTTAATCGTTAAGCAAAAATAATTACACCATCGCGACGAACATTTAATTATCTTTCTATAGACGGGCACTTTGATATACTTTCGAAAAAGAAAAAAAAAACGTTTTTTTCACGTTTTTTCGTTTTTCTTCGAAACTGGAATTTGCATGAAATATCATATATGATTTAACACTAATTTGAAGATCACATGTGATATTAGTGTTAAATCATATATGATATGTATATCATATGTGATATGTTAAATCATATATGATAAATCACATATGATATACATATCATATATGATTTAACACTAATGTCACATGTGGTATTCAAATTAGTGTTAAATCATATATGATATTTTAATGCAAAATTTCAGTAACGTAAAAAAACGAAAAAAACTTAATAAAAAAAAAACCGTGAAAAATACGAAAAAAATTTTTTTTGTCGAAAGTATATCAAAGTGTCTATCTATAGAAAGATAATTAAATGCTCGTCGCAATGATATTTTCTTTTTCGCTTAACGATTAACGGTTTGAAAGTTATTAATATTTTAAAAAAGAGGATGAAAGTAGGTTTTTTAAATTGTTGGGATTAAACTCATCCATTAGATCAAATAAAAATGGATGGTGGAGATTGATCCCTTAGTATGTAAATAATTTTTTGTCCTCAAATCTTCTTAAATCTACCTTTAATTGAAATTGGACATAAGATGAGTATCTTTTTATGCGATTTGCTATTTTTTAAATGTAACAATTTGTATAATATAGTTATGAAATTAAATTAATGAAGCGAGACACACGGGTTTAATTTAAAACACTAGTAAGAGCACTCCCATCGTTGACGCAATAACGCCCGTTAAGGGCTTCGGTAACGCCGTTGGAGGCGTTATCCGTTGGAAGTGTGATTGTTTAACGCCGTTGGTCCCTTTGCGTTGCCCTTGTAACGCGCGTTAGGCGCTGAAAATGTTTCATTTCCAGTCCCTGTAACAGAGAAGACGAAGAAGAAGAAGGCGAAGAAGGAAGACGAAGAAGACGAAGAAGCTGAGTTTGGTTTGTATTTTTTTTTTTTTTTTTGCGTTTCTGGGTTTGTGTTTCTGCGAAGAAGGAAGACGAGGAAGGAAGACGAAGAAGACGTTTCTGGGTTTGCGTTTCTAGGTTTGTGTTTTTGCGTTTCTGGGTTTGGGTTTGTGTTTGCGTTTCTGGGTTTGTGTTTCTGGGTTTGTGTGTTGGGGTTTTTTTTTTGCGTTTCTGCGAAGAAGGAAGACGAAGAAGACGAAGTGTAGGGTATATGAAATTATTATTTTGTTTGTGTGTGTAAATGAAGTGTTTGTTTTAGTGTAGGGGTTGTAATTAAAAATATGAAAATTAATTGGTGTTATGGTGTTATTGGGATGTTATGGTTGTGAGTATTTTTTGAGGATGTTAATGTTAAATGTTAAAGCTGATGTGGCGCTGACATGGACGGTGTTATTGGTGTTATGGTGTTATGGATGGGAGTGCTCTAAGTACGGAGTATTAGCATGCGCGTGTATAATGAGAGAATCATATATACATGGAAATATGAAATCATTGTGTTTTGATTGCTGCCTTGTCTTCATATGATGCTAAAACTGATACAAATATTTAAAGTAAACGACAGCTGCAGCCTGCAGTGCATGTGATGTTCTTGCAAACAATATAATCCACTTGCTAACGTAAGTTTTCTTGCATATATTATCCTCATTGGGAGATGTAATCTGCTACACCTTCATCCATGATTCTAATCCTAAAATCAGGGGTGGACCCATGGACGGAGCTATGTGAGGACCGGGAGGGGTCCCGGCTTCTAGGCCTAAGCCCGTTAGTGTATTTTTTCGCGATTTCGTGTGTTAAAAAAATAAAAATTTCATCTTAGCTCTCCCATTTAATGTTTTTCCGAAAAAAAATTTGCTTCGGCCCTCCCACAAAATTTTTTCTAGCTCTGCCAATGGGTGGACCTATCGGATTTCCGAAGGTTCAAGAGAACCCGATTGATGTTTGTTGTATAGTGTAAATTTTTATTAAAAATCTCGAAATTTTTGAAATGAATTCAACCCACCAATCACATGCTAATTAAATTGATATATGTTTCTTTTAGTCAAAATTGAGGGCTCACTTCTTTTTTCACTAACATGACCTATCTTGTTCAAATCAAAATTGAGAGAATCTTTTTTCTACATAAATACATATATTTATATTGTTTAGTTCACAAAAAGTATGTGTCTTCTTATTTTGTTTACTTATTTTAATTTAAATCATACTTTTTAGTTCATATTTTGTTTACTTATGTTACATAAATTTTGTGTTACATAAAAAAAAACTTTGTGCATCTGATGAGTTAGAGTTTTGGATCCGTCTCCGACTAAAATTATGTTTGGTTAGACAGCGTTTGCGAGCATTCTAGAGCAATTAGCATTTAGCATTATTATTAAGGGAGAATTGCATATATACCCACTAAAACTTAAAAACTTGCATATTTCCCCATAATACAAGTTTTTATTGCATGATGTACAATGTATTTTAAGCATGTTTTGGGTATATATGCAAATATGCAAGTTTTAGTGGGTATATATGCAATTGACCCTATTATTAAAAAGCTCATTTGGTAGAAAGCATATAGGGTTATAAAATTATAAAAACACTCATTTCTTTATGCTCTTTGAATAAGCATTTAGCATTATGTCATTTTACACCTTAAAATTACAACTGCAACTATTCAAACAAAAGACTTTTATAAATTAAACTGTTGCTGCTACTACTGTTAACTGCTTACTGTTACTGCTAACTGCTACCGCTCGTTTCAACAAACACACCCTAAACATATCTAAGTAATTACAAGGAATGCATTTTTGAGAAGTTCCGAAGTAGTACATCTTGTGTGTAGTTCCATTTATCTTATCAAAGATCTGTTAAATGATAAACCCCGTAGGTAAACCCCATACTATTAGGTGAGCCAAACTATCTATAGAGTACATATCCATATGATTATACTCTCTACCACATATGTTGCAGAAAATATCTTACATACAGGACCATGTTTCTTTTGAAATACATCTCTCCCACGCCTGTGTTGAAAAACGATTCATTTTAAAAATAAATCATATTAAAATTCAGAAAGAGCATTCAAAGTTGGATTCCAAGTCTATCTTCAATTTCTGTTGAAGATATGGACTATTTATCTTTTCAAAATCCCACAAAATAATAATAGGTGGCACACTTGGATATTGTTAAAGCATTCCTGACAATCCCACAAAATAATAATGGGAAGTGATTTGTACATCACTTTTTTTTTGTTGCCATCTACCACTAAATAATAATAGGTGGGCACACTTGGATATTGTTAAAGCATTCCTAACAATAACCAAAGTTATTTCATAACACCGTTCACGTTAACGTCACATCAGCTTTAACATTTCACTTTAACATCCTCAAAAAACACCCACAACAATAACATCAATAACATTTCATATTTTCAATTTCAACCCCTAAACTAAAACAAACACCTCATTTATTAAACTAAACATAACATTAAATTTGAAAACATATTACAATATGAAATTAAAAAAATACATCGAAAAAAAAAATTACAACAAATAAAAAAACACACCGCAAATTAAACGTTACAACATAAAGGAAATGACAACGAAAAAAAATAACAAAACATAGCAAATACTTATTCATCATCGTCGCTCTCGTGTTGTTGTCCATGTCGTTCAAGATTCTTCTGCCAAACATGCTCCATACGGTCCTGTTGGAGTTGGGTATGCGTTTGTCGGTCGTGTATTTCTTTTGCCTTACGATTGTGAGTATCACATCTTTCGACCCATCTTCGTTGCCTCAAATTTGCTGACGGATCCACCCACACTTCGTTATAGTCATGTAATGCAAATTTTTTATCTTTTATAATCATGTTATGCAAAATAATGCAAGAATACATGATTCTACGTATCGTGGCAATTTCCCATTGATGTGCCGGTTGTTGTAGTATACCCCAACGGCCTTGAAGCACACGAAAAGCACGTTCAATATCCTTTCGGGCACTTTCTTGTCTCCTTTTAAAGTAAGTATGTTTTTTGTCAGTTGTCGCCGTGAAGGATTTGACGAAAGTTGCCCACTGTGGATAAATTCCTTTAGCCAAGTAATACCCATGTTCATACCTAGTTCCGTTGACTATATAAGGTGCTCTTGGGGCATTGTCAGCAAGAATGTCGTCGAATAACGGAGAGTTATCTAAAACATTAATATCGTTATTCGCCCCCGCCATCCCAAAAAATGCATGCCGGATCCATAAATCTTGAGAAGCAACAGCTTCAAGCATAATTGTTGGGTATTTTTTTATCACCCCTAGCAAAATGCCCTTGCCAAGCCACTGGACAATTTTTCCATTCCCAGTGCATACAGTCAATGCTACCAAGCATTCCCGGAAAACCATGTTTTTTTGTCATGTTGTTGATAAAGTTTTTGAATGTCGGCCCATGTTGGTTTTCTTAAATACTCCGACACAAACAAATCAATAATGCAATTGTTAAAATTATCAAGATGTACTTTTGAAGTACTCGCACCCATTTGCAAGTATTCATCAAATGCATCGGGTGAGGTGCCGTACACCAATTGGCGTATGGCAGACCTACACTTCATTAGAACACTTAAACTCATTCGACCAGTACAATCGGGTGTTTGCCTAAAGAAAGTAAAATGATCTGGAATATTATCGGAAGTATAAGATTCAATACCTTCAACTATTTGCAGGAATAGTTTCCGGCTCATACGAAATCTTCTACGAAAATTTCGGTTTGAATACTTACAACCTTCAACGAAATAATCGTTGCGCAGACGTTTTTCTGCAATCTCACGTTCACGATATATATGGCTACGAGCACGAGTAGGATGTTGAGATTCAATACCTTCTTCTTGTTCCAACCGAAGGTGATACTCGTACGCGGACGCCATAAATTGGAAGTCCTCTTCATCATCAGCGTCTGACCAAGACTGAGGAATATCACCAAATTCATTTGGATTCATTGTGAACGAACTTGATTATTGAATTATGTAAGTGTGAGAGGAAGTATATAAATTGTGAATTTGAATTATGGAAGTGTGAAAAAAAATGGAGTTTTAGTTAGGTATTTATAGTGGTAAAATATATATATATATATATATATATATATATATATATATATATATATATATATATATATATATATATATATATATATATATATATATATATAGGGAAGAGATCCGGTAAGAAAAAACTAAAATAAGAAGAATAAGAAGAATTTCTAGCCCTACATTTCAAATAGGATGGAGAAATTTAAGAGGAGATGCATCTATTTTTGTAGGTGCATCTGAAATAAGTGGTTGTGGTTTCTTCTTATCATTCTTATTTTAATTTTACTTCTTATTTGATCCTAACTCTATATATATATATATATACTAGCTTCATAGGGCGGGTTAGCTTCATAATATTACTTGACGAATTATAAAGCTTACGTACATAAATAATGAATAACGAAAAATATTTTAAACACAAAAATTGAAAAAAGAAGAATAATGTTCATGTAATTTATGCAAAAAAGAACAAAGTATGAGAAAAGAAAAAAAAAATCATATATAACTAAGAAAAAATAGTTAGCTTAATTGCTATGACCAATGGCAAAATACAATGAAATATACAAATTAAAGTTATGAGCTTGTAAATCTAAGAAAGGGAATTCTTAATGGCATCTTCGGCTTTTAAAACTAATACGTCGACAAAGAGATAGTGAAGTAGAAAAGCTTGACTATCTCTAACTTGTCTTTCTTCTTGAGTTTTACAAGGCATTGTTGCATGTGTCCAATATGAATCATGAACACCTGCAAGTTCAACCAACGCATATGTGTTAATATATTGTTTCAATTGAGTCGGATCATTATAAAAGTGCAATAATAAGAATTGCATAGGAGTGAATTATAAAAGTGAAAAAATAAGAATTGCAGATGAGTGAAATATAGAAGTGAAACAATATGAGTCTATGGTCCATTACTCCATTCAGAATTGAATTTTAAAAATGATAGAATAACAATTTTATGGGAGTGGAGATGAGAGCCTTACCTGCATATGCTTGTAGAAGTAACCTGATATGCACGAGTGAGTCCTGAATACAAAGGCAAAATAATAATTCCTGAGATTTTTAACCAAAATAGTGTAACAATAAGTAATCAAAGGTGTCATCTGAATATTTTAATCTCCATTTCCAGAGAAAGCACAACCACCATAATGATCGTGTAAAACTAAAGGTGTTATTTGGTAACACATACATGTACATAATCATGATTCAGTAGCAATACATTCACACATTTAACAGATACCAATTTGGCCTCGCAAAACAAAAGGTATCAAAATCAACTTCTAATGAGGCTCTGACATACCTAAAGAAGACTTGCCACTATTTCGGGCTTCATCTGTGAACAAATGGACCGCAACGTCAATATCATCCTGCCCATATAAAAGACAAGAATACCCCCGTTGGCTCCTACGAGGCCAAACATAAAGATCAAGTGACTCTCTAACAAAAAAAAAGTTATAAAAACTCCATAATATGACACATGGAGAAAACTTCAAGGTGAGTCGGATTTACAGTCTTGTTCTAGATTAAAGTAAATGCCTTGTAATCTTAAAAAAAAATGCTTAAGGGAACATTTACTTTTTGTAAGTAAAACACTTTAAAAACTTGAGCGAAATGCAAATCTTCGAAATAGTTTTTAACATTGTCTACAACAGTGTACCTTATTATGAATTGACATTACTGTCGATAGAAACAGTAGCTCGGAGATAATATGATACAGGCTCTTTAATGTAAAAAATATGTACGTTGAATCCTCTACCCTGAAATCACATCCTTTGCAAATAAGAGAACCACAAAAAAGAAAGTACATAAAGAATATTGTTCTTCTTTATTATCGAATATTAGATTGAATACCGATGAATATAACTGAACGGACAAAATAGCAGGTTCTGTCGAGGCTGTCTTTTTCTAATGAATATACCAATATGAAGTACCTAGCCAATGTTATTACAAAAAATATATATATATAAGTTTACCGTTGATATGAATCATTGTAATAAAAGAACCTTGTGTGAAAAAAATTAGCCACTGATTTTGCTTCAACTGTGGCTGATGCTATAATCAGGCGCACCTCAAGCCTACGTTGTTGTAGCTGTGAAATGAGTAGTTAGCAGCATTAACATGACAATAGTTATACATGTTTTAGATGGTTGAAATGGATCTTGAATCATTGTTGATTACCTTTTTCAAGAGACCCAACAATATATTTGTTGCAAGGGATCTCTCATGAGCTTCATCTACCATAATCACACTGAAAAACAACATATTGATGTCAAGTAACAAAAAGAGGTCGCTAGAATGCAAAACAAAAGTATTGTAACCATTCCAATAAATGTGACTCATGTTACCCTCACTATGGGTCGTTCACCCTTAGCTCAAAAAATGTGAAATTACAAGGAATAGTTTATAGACAGCACCTGTACTTGCTTAGAAGAGGATAATCCATCATTTCTCTAAGTTACTCTCCATCGGTGAGAAATTTGATCCTTGTTAAGTCCTGCGCTGCCAAAAAGTACATCAATGGTTCTTTGTTAAGTGTACTGTAGCTGCATAGAATTTAATGAGTACATATATGTGTGCCTTATAGACGTAAGTTACATTCTTTCATTTGTAAATTGAGCACAATTTAGTTTAGCTTGAATCCTTATTGAGCTTCTGTAGTTCGTTTTGACTTGCTGTATTCAATATTTTCTTTGCTCATAGAACTCAATAATGAACTTATGTATCTGTTCGGATGTTCAGGTTCCAGAAGATCAGAGGAAAAGAATATTTTGGCAGCATGAAAGTGAAGAACAATGAACCTTTTGTTTGCTGTAGTTATGAGTAGGCTGAGAGACCTTTAGTGTTGTTTCACTCTTTACTTTCTATTAATTTTATTGATCAATGAGAATGCTGCATTCACAACTTTTATGTGTGATAAATGAATGTTTTGAATTCTTAAATCTAGCATTATCTTGATACATTATTCAATAGAGTTGGTACTCTTTTTGGTGGTGGGTCATTTGTTAAAGGACATATCATTTAGGTTGAAAAAGATGTCTAGGGAAGGCTTGATGTACAAAGGTTCTTCAGCTAGCTTTTTGAGAACTGGGTTGGGTTGGAAAAGCCTGTCTGTAGGGTCGTTTTCGCTCACCATATAATTGAGTAAGCTTATGATACTGGATTCCATTCTACTTAAATCTCAAAATCATGATGACTGTTTTACCAAAGTTGTGGTGAAAATAGTACAATTACATTTCCAGTTACAAGTCGTTTTTGAATATTTATAACATCTTTGAATCGTTTCATTTACAAAAATGTTAGCGGGCAACCCAACTCGATCTAGCCTCTTATAATGCGATATTTGCTTAGAAGTTACGTGTGCCGTAAATCCAATTCAATTGTTAGTTTGTTACCCTATCTGTCTGGTTTATTTGTTTGCCTCCACATAGCATTTGCAGATTATAATATTGAACCAGATAGAAACTGGATTAATAAGAAAGATCTAATTAACTGACTTTTACTTTTCCTAAACCAAAACTACTGTTGACGCTTCTAATCATCTAATGTGATTCAATGTTTATGGCTGGTTTGATGATTTAGATATTCTTTCAAACCAAAACCGATAAAAAAACAGCTAAATACCATAACATAAATCTAAGCGTATACAACATTCGTATGAGAACAGTCGCTCACAGGAATTAAAGCTACAGCGTGTAAACACACATGACTTACTGAATACATAATTCCACTTCAAATAAAGACTTACTGAATTTGTCACATCTTCAAATAAAGCTACAGTGTGTAAACACCCATTTCTTCTGCCAACCTTGCAGCAACACTGAAATTTTTGAGAATGTAAAATTAACAATCAAAATCCATAAATGTATACAAAACTAATCCTCAATTGATCATACAGAAAATCTGATCGGCTAACCTATTTGATTCAGTCGGGCCATAAAACAAAATAAGAATAACCTTAACATATGTTAATTAAAAAGATACCTCCGATCAGTGGATGATAGTACCAGATCTTTGTTCGTGTTTTTTTGAATCACATTATTTAGGGTTTTGGTTTTAGTTTGATGATTGTGGGTTTAATTTGATGAGCGTGATTTGTTTGTGATTGAGAGAGAAGATTAAAACAATATGATAAATTTAGGTTATTTGAATTTGGGTCAAACATGGTATAGATTATTAGGAAGAGCGTGTGATTTTGGGGATTGTTTTAGGAAATGAGTGATTTGGGGAGACGGTTACACAGTGTTGACTGATATTAATGAAAGGCCGAGTGAGAAGGGAAACTGGCAATGGTTATTGTTGAATATCAATTAGGGAATGCAATCTTATATCACATCTTGTGGTATGCTCCACTGGTTGAGGCACTAATGTGTGGACGTCTAGACCAGAGTTCGAGCCCTGCAAGTGACAATTTTTTTTAAATATGTAGTCGGATGTTGTGCCTAGTCACCATTTCCACATCATCAAATGATGTGCCATGTCAACATTAAAGTGTCTAGTCAGCATTATTGACGTGTCATATGTAGTCCCATATATATGTATAGATATATATATATTTGTAAAAACTAGCCGTTAGGGGGTTTTATGTAACATTTTTTTAAAATCTAACAGCTACTAGCCGTTGAGGGGCTGGTTTTGAAACTTTTTTTTTTTTTTAAATGCCAATAACGGGCCGTGCCTCCAACGGTTAACGCCAATAACGGGCGTTATTTCACCCAATAACGGCGTTAGCATGTTACGATTGGGGCTGCTCTTAGGCAAGGACGGAGTAAGAACCAAATATGATTAGGTGCACAAAATTTTTTGAACTGGGAAACACATTTCGAAAGATCGGGTGCATTTAAAAGCATTTAGAAAAAATCAATATTTTTTTCAAAAATTAACATTATATTGAAAAATCCATGAGATTCGCGAACACCCGTGGAAACCCCTAGCTCCGTCCCTGTACCCCATATTAGGTTGTTTTGGGTCAATATTTGAGAAACAACTGGCAGTACATATTGACTATTTAATATATTTTGCTGAATCCCATAAATAATGGGAGATCCTATTCACACACTCAACATTTGATTTGATTGAAATTATGGCTAATCAAGTGGGTTTATAATATGGATTTCAATTCTAGGGAGACTTATGATGATTAAAGTCACCTTTTTTCAAATTAAAACAATATACAATAACTTATTGTACGTACATATGATGTCATATTTATGGGTTCCTGACCGGCTTCTAATTATTGAACCGAGAGAGACCAAAGTATATTTTATATGTCGATTCACATAAGACATTAGGGGTGAGCAGAAATAGCATCGCAAACCGCAAACCCGCATAAAACCGCAAAACCCACACCGCAAAAACCAAAACCGCAACAAAAACCGCGGTACGGTTTCTGAAAATAAAAAAACCGCATTTTGAGGTGCGGTTTCGGTTTCCACCGAAAAACAGCACCGCAATAACCGCACCAAACCGCAAAGTCATATTCAAATATATTTTTATTTTTATTGTTAAATAAACCAACTAAATTTCATAATTTTTGTATGATTAAATACTTTTGTTTATATTTTCATAATTAGTTATTTCAAACGTATTTTATTGGTTAATTATTATATATTTTCTATTAATTTATCATCGAAATTTAAAAAATTTCTCATCTCATTTGACTTTTATTATTGTAGAGATTTAAAATTTCATACTAGTACCCAACATTTTGTATATATCCTTATGATATATTTATTCTATATAATAAATATATATCAAAAAATAAAATTTAAAAAAAAAAACTTCAAAAACCGCAAAACCCGCAAAACCAAACCGCACAAACCGCAAAACCGCGAACCCGCAAAACCGCGCGGTTGTGGATTCTCATTTTTTAAAAACCGCAATTCCGGATGTGGTTCGGTTTTTACCAAAACCCGCACCAACCCGCACCATGCTCACCCCTATAAGACATAAGTTATGCCGTCCTCAAGTGCAGACATATAAGATTATCTAAGTTCCAAGAGATTATTTTAATTGATCAAGTTCATTATAGGTAAACAGCTTATTATAATTTGGAAAAATTTTAAACTATGTGTCTTTTATCTTTTGATAGTTTTCGATACTATACGACGATATCAATAATTAACGTTTGGAAGTGATGTGTTTGGTTTATTATTAACAAGACAACGTCGCTCTACACTGTCAAGTAATGCTACAGCTAGCGAGTACTTACAAGTTTCAAGTCGACAGATCCAAGAATTTAACATAGCTAGCATTACTTTACTATAACAAATATGATTTGAATATGCATAATTTAACGTATTTGCAGGTTTAATTAGAATTAATTATATTTGGTTATGCTTAATTTTCACATTAAAAGACAATTATTGTGTTTACATAATTGCAATTAAATTGATGTTAGTAACATGTGACTGTCTGTTAAGTTTAGACTTTAGACTACAAAACAAATGACATATGGATGTACATCCACATGCACTCATTTTTCATTAACATTATATAATACTATAACAAGGGTGCAGTTGCAATATATATGAGCATTATATCAAACTGGTCTTACCTATAGATTCCTAACTTTCTTTATTTACTACCTAACTGAATTCATGATATAATTTCAAAATATCATAATCTTACCAGAAATGAAAAACCAAATATATAATATATATGGTAGGTAAAGCAAGAGTACATTTTGGGATATTTGGCATCTATTATTTGTTCTTGTTTCATTAGCAGTGTCTCCAAGCACAAGAAGAGAACTTACCTTACGACAACAAGTCCGATCCTGCAATGACGATTGAGATGCATGACAAGCAAGCACCTGATGAGCATCTAACTATTGGTAAGATATTGGTTTAATTCAAGTAATGTCTATGTGTTCACATTGTACTGAATTCTTGCCTGAAGAAGGCCCACTGTTATGTTTGTGTTTTTGTGGTTTTTGCTTAAGATTTTCGAGTATATGGTTTGGTTAGATTATCATATGTTATTATTAATGTTTCTTGTCTTTGCAAAATTATAAGAAAACATCACCACTTTACGAGCTTTCTTCGTTACAAGTTGTTAAGGGTGCATATAGGTACTACTATATCAGATATTATTACCATGACATGATATTAATTTGTATTATTGATATGAAAATTTAGCAGAAGAGGTTAATGATTCTCCGATTGAGCAAGTGAGACTCACCGTCCCTATCACAGATGACCCAACACTGCCTTGTTTGACATTCAGGACATGGTTTCTAGGGATACTTTCATGTAGTGTTCTAGCTTTCTTGAACCAGTTTTTCGGGTATCGCCAGAATCCACTATACATATCATCAGTTTCTGCTCAAATCGTTGTACTTCCACTCGGGAAGCTGATGGCAGCAACTCTACCCACGAAACCAATCCGTGTTCTAGGAACAAGATGGTCCTTTTCACTCAACCCTGGACCCTTTAACTTGAAGGAGCATGTTCTCATCACTATATTTGCAAATTCAGGTTCTAATTCTGTTTATGCAGTCTCAATTATTACCATAGTGAAGGCTTTCTATCATCGTAAGCTCAATCCGTTTGCAGCTATGTTGCTCACACAAACTACTCAGGTTATTCTCCATTTTCCATCCTTTGGACTTCTTATATAACAAGATTGTCAAAATGATTTATATCTTAACTGATTTTAATGTGTAGATGCTTGGATATGGATGGGCTGGTCTGTTTCGAAAGTTTTTGGTTGATTCGCCTTATATGTGGTGGCCTGCCAATCTGGTTCAAGTCTCACTCTTCAGGGCATTGCATGATGAAGAGAGGAGACCAAAACGAGGGCTCTCAAGGCTGCAGTTCTTCCTCATAGTCCTCATATCAAGCTTCGCGTACTACATCATTCCCAATTATCTGTTTCAATCCATAACAGCAATCTCCTTTGTCTGCTGGATATGGAAGGACTCGGTGACAGCTCAACAAATTGGTTCTGGTCTGCGTGGACTTGGAATTGGAGCAATTGGGCTTGATTGGGCGACTGTATCTGCTTTTCTTGGAAGTCCGTTAGCTACCCCGGGATTTGCCATCATGAACATATTGGCTGGTTATATAATAGTCGTCTACATAGTGATTCCTATTGCTTACTGGAATAACTGGTATGAAGCCAGGCGCTTCCCAATTTATTCTTCTCATGTGTTTGATGCATATGGAGGGCGGTACAACGTTTCAAGAGTCTTAGACTCTGCGACCTTTTCATTTGACCAACAAGGCTATAATGATTACAGCAAAATAAACCTTAGCATCTTCTTTACATTTGCCTACGGTCTAAGTTTCGCCACATTGGCTGCAACACTTTCTCACGTTGCACTCTTTCATGGAAGGTATGTAGGCTTGAGACATTAAAAAAAAATAACATGTGTTTCTAGTAGTTAAACTGTATATTTTTTTTCCATTGACAGATCGATTTGGGAGCAGACAACAGCATCATTTAAGGACAAGTTTGGGGATGTCCATACTAGGATAATGAAGAAAAACTACGACCCGGTCCCACAGTGGTGGTTCTATTCTATGCTAATATTGGTTGTAGGACTTGCTTTACTAACTTGTGAGGGATTTGGAGGACAATTACAACTTCCTTACTGGGGGGTCCTTTTGGGAATCGGGTTGGCTTTGCTCTTCACACTGCCTATAGGTATTATCACAGCTACAACAAACCAGGTAATAAGTCTTAGTCATTACACGAATATCCTAATGCTTCTGTTGTATCCTAAAAGTGAATTTTCTTACAGCAACCAGGACTAAATGTTATTACAGAGCTGATTATTGGTTATATGTACCCCGGGAAGCCACTTGCAAATGTAGCCTTTAAAACGTATGGCTACATAAGCATGTCACAAGCCATAATGTTCCTCCAAGATTTTAAGCTAGGCCATTATATGAAAATCCCACCAAAGTCCATGTTTGTTGTGCAGGTAAATCACTATCTTATTGGATAACTAGTCATACGTAACTATTATAAGATGACTAATACTTGACTTTGGTGCTTGATATAGTTAGTAGGGACGATAGTTGCTTCCTCCATCTACTTTGCAACATCCTGGTGGCTCCTCACAACAGTGGAGTACATATGTGACCCGATTAACTTGCCTGAAGGAAGTCCATGGACTTGCCCTGGAGATGATGTTTTCTACAATGCCTCCATCATATGGGGAGTGGTGGGACCTCAACGAATGTTTGGAAATCTGGGGCTATACTCCAAAATGAACTACTTCTTTCTATTGGGAATTCTTGCACCAGTGCCAGTTTGGTTTTTTTCTCGCAAGTTTCCCAATATGAAATGGATTAGGCTCATAAACATGCCGATTTTGATATCAGGTCCAGGGGGGATGCCACCAACTCGAGCCGTTAACTACAATATGTGGTTTGCTGTCGGAATTTTCTTTAACTTTGTGGTGTATAAGAAGTTCAAGGGTTGGTGGGCAAGGCACAACTATATTCTATCAGCTGGACTAGATGCAGGGGTTGCATTCATGGCTATCCTTTGCTACTTCGCGCTACAGATTAGGGATATCAATGGACCAAAATGGTGGGGTGTGGAGATAGATGATCACTGTCCCCTAGCGGGCTGCCCGACTGCTCCTGGAATTAAGGTTGATGGATGTCCTCAAGTCTATTGATCGAAACATTATCTTTCATACAATATTGTTTGCATTCATCAAAAAAATACTGCAAGCCAAGGTGTACAGAATTATTACAAGTGAACATTATGAAACAGTCATATTGGCATAAGGAATACATAGATTTTGACTTTTTTTTGTAGAAAATAGTCATATCTTCACAATTGTATACGATGCTGTGTATGGTATCTTTAGTGACAGATTGTTTAGTGGAAGAATTATAATAACACACAAAGAATTTTTATTAGACGTTATTATTTGCACAAGATATTGGGCTTTATTATTAGTTGATAGGCCTGGCCTGTTTTATCATTTGTATCAAGAATAGTTCTCAGGCATTATATATATTTTTGGGTAAAGGTTTTAAACTATGTAAAATATATTACTCCAAAAATCAGTTAATACATCAGATGTGACTGATGAGCAAAAGAACCAAAGAACTGGATTGGACCGAGACCAAGAAGAACCGAACTGGAACCAGAACCGAAGGTTCCAGTTCCGGTTCTTGAGTTTGAGATCTTTCGGTTCTTGGGTCGGGTCGGTTCGGTTCCACCGGTTCTCGGTTCCGGAACCAAATACCCAATAATATATAAAAACATGTATTTTTTTAATTCTCATACTCAAAGTCTCAAATTATACGTACCAACGCCATAAAATAAACCCTACTATCCTACTTTTAGAAAAATCAAGCCAAAAACTCTAAACCATAATCTTTAATTCATTGAAACATCCGTAAATCAATAATTAATCTAAACCTAATAACATTCTAGGATCATTCAACGTTCAAAACTCACATAAACAACAATCATCATTATCAAAGAGAAACAAATTGTGGAACTATAAACCGTCTTAGTTATTTGTTGGACAAAGTTTTAAGTTGTTTTATTTTGTTTTCCGGATTGTTATGCATTATTGTTTTGTTAAAAATATGAGCAAGTAAAACTATAGAATGCTTGTTTATTTGAGTTTATGCTTTAGTTGTTAATTGTTATTGGTTAAACGTAAATGGTTGCAAGTGCTTAATTTTTTTATTTTTTTATTTTTTATTTTTTTTAATGGCTTAATTCATTGGTGCATGAGCTTTTTTTTTCCATAAAAGCGGCTCCTATTCGGGTAGACCCAAAGAACCGGAACCAAAAACTATATTCGGTTCGGTTCTCGGTTCCTACTTTTCACAAAATTCGGTTCTCGGATCCACCGGTTCCGGACCCATGCTCATCCCTAGATGTGAGTGAATTCCACATCTTAGCCTGTTACCTAAGCGTTAAAGCATACATAACAAGGTTTAACTACTCCTATCAAAAGGAAAAAACCACTAAACACTGGCATATATTAATATCCATCGCATCACAAAATGCCTTTCTTTTGTTAAACCTTCAAGGTCATAATTGTCATAGATGTCATTACCTTCGTCCTCATATAAACTTGCATCATTTGCACTTCCACTAGTCATGAATTAAGCAGTCTCATCTTACACCTCATCAACATCACTATCACTTTCTTCCACAACCTTTTTCGCATCCTTAATGGTGTTACCAACGTTTTCAGCAATTGAAGTACATTCAACACTTCAAACGAATTCTTAAGCGTAACCTGGTTTATATCATCTGAATTCACATGTCCCCTATCATTAGAACTTGATGCCATATTAGTAGTATCATTTTTCAAAGTCGTGGCCCCATTTTTCCCTCACTCCCTTGCTTATTTGACGTCCTAGCCCCCACTAGGGGTAGCTACAGGACGATACACAAATGTCTTAGGTTTAAAACCCATTGACCTAACATTTTGCTTACCTTTAGGTTTACGGTTTTGTACCACTTGGAACCCGTCATTTTCGGCATCAACATTCTTCGTATGACTTGGACCATTTTGCCTCCTTAAATCGTAGTCATTACGCGAATATGGTATCAAGAGAAAAATTGATCATATCCTAAATTATATCCACAATTCTTATGGTTCCCCCAACCAATCCTCTATAACCACTCAAAAGTGTAATTCTAATTCCACCTATGGCAGGTGACGTTATTTCCCCTATACCCCTACTCTTTATTCATTTGATAAATTAATACCATATAGGGTCACATGTATCTCTAACAATGTACCTTGTGAAACTTAACCTAGAAGAGATAGAATTATACAGTAACTCTTAGAGTTTGTTAGCTTTAGAAAGTAATGATCATAATGTAATAGCTTAGTGTCTACTTTGTATATTAGCTTATATTGTGATGATTACATAATGTGATGATTACACATTGTCTAGTGGGTGACACATAGTTGAATGAAAAGTCTTTTCTCATGTGTGCACCATTTCCCACGACACACACTCTCTCTCTATATATCTATCTATCTATCTATCTATCTATCTATCTCACCTATCTATCTATCTATCTATCTATCTAGTGCATACACGAATATCACACTTAGTATAAAAATAACTTCGGATCAATATGAGACCACATAGTTCTTTCTTCAAAACTTATCTTGGGGCTCTTGGTCTAAAGAAACATATTAAAGATGCTTCGTCATGTTCAACATATCCCGTATTAAGTCGTCTTGGTGATCTTGTCAAAGTATAGATCTTGAGTACGTGCTCAAAATCCCTACAAGGTCAAGTTGTGACCACTCCGAGTACCACCAATGATTTATGGGATCATCTAAAGGATTTATTCCATGACAATGAACATGCTCGGGCCATCACCCTTGATAACCAACTTCGCTCTACCAAAATAGGTAACCTTTCAATCAATGCTTATTTTTCTCAAAATTCAAAGTATGACGCACTGGTAAAAGATAAAATTTTGGTAATTTACGTTTTAAGAGGGTTGGACTCTCACAAATAGCCAAATCATTAGATATACATGCCATCTTCCAACGTTTTCTACCAACAATCGAGCCCTTATCGTTGCCTCTTGGACTTCCACAACCACTCACAACCCTCGGCCAATGGTCAGCCCAGTCGGATCTGATGTCTCCCTATATATTCACTCTTGTTATGGAAGTTCTAACTCTTATTTTAAAATGTAATGTCTGGTAGGAAGGGACCTTTCAATTCCATTCAAAATGTGATAGACAAGAAACTATTAATGTGTGTTTTGCAGATGATTTTTCATTTTTGCTTATGCTAATGCTGATTCGGTTCAAGTTATTAAGGTTTCGTTAGAGGAGTTCAAAAGTTGTTTTGGTTTAGTTCCTAGTCTCCCAAAAAGTATTGTGTCATTTGCTAATGTTAATCAAAGTATAAGAAACCATATTTTAGACATTATGGTATTCGAAGAGGGAGAGTTGCCAGTGAAATATTTGGGTGTTCCTTTAATCTCATCGGTTCTTTTCAAAAGAATTGTAAAAAAATCTTAGTGGAAAGGATCAAGAACAAGATTGAATATTGGAAGAAGAAGCTCTTATCATTTGTGGGTAGAGGTTCAACTTATTTCTTCGGTCATGTCATCAATGCAAGTTTATTGGTTATCTATATTTATTCTTCCAAAGCCAATTATAAAATGTTGGGATATGAAAGTGCTGAAGAATGTTAAAGTACTGAAGATTGACAAAGTACTGGAAAAGTCAAAGTACTGCTAAAGAGAAAGTCAAAGTACTGCTGTCGAAGTCAAAGTACTGCAAAGCTAAAGAACTGTTATATTCATTTATGGAAAGCTTTGTTTATTCTATGTTTAGATTACTTGTCGTACAAGGATACAAATTGTAAACCGACTAGGGTTATCCTTGAGTCTATAAAAGGACCCCTAGATTGGCATTAGAAGTACGAGTTTTAGAGAAGAGTTTTAGTATTCATAAAGTACGATTATTATTAGTGTTTTAGAGTTGTTGAAGAGTCTGCATAACAAGCAGATTTAGAGTTATTAATAAAAGTTAAAGTTATATTCTTCTTAGATTTGTTAAGTAAATTCCGCGTACTTAATAAAGATTACTCAGTGTTTCATTGTTAATAAATTAGGATTTATCCGAGGTTATTAAACCTTAACAAGCTATTTAAGTTAGTTTGGTTAGAGTACATCGATCCAACAAGTGGTATCAGAGCTTATGTGGAAACTCTGACTAAGAAGAAACCCTAAAACCTAAAGATGTCGACTGATGTTGTTCCACCACCTTCCATCACCTCAATGAGGATACCTATCATTAAGAAGGGAGAATACGACCTATGGAGCATGAAGATGAGGCAGTACATTACAATTACGGATCAACCACTGTGGAATATAATTGTCAATGGTAATAAAGTCATTCCAAAACCTATTGACATTCCTGGACAACCCAAAGCACCTAAGGCAGTCTTACCAGCAGCAACATTAAGGAATCAAGAGAAGGCACTCAACATTCTCTTGTCTGCCATTCCAGATGGTCATCTTCTCAAGTTCCATGATGCTAAAGATGCAAAGCAACTCAGGGCTGCTCTCAAAACAAGATTTGGAGGTAATGATGCTTCCAAAAAGATGCACAGAAACCTGTTGAAGCAGTAGTTTGAAACATTCACTGTTGGAGAAAGAGAAAACCTTGATGCTGCTTATGACAGATTTCAAAACCATCTCAGCATGTTGGAGCTATACAAAGCAGAGGTTTCAGTTGAAGATGCTAATCTCAAGTTCTTAAGGAGTCTGCCATCGACATGGCATGTGATTGCTACAATGATCAGAGGACAACCTGGTTTGGATGTTATGGACTTTAATGATCTCTACAATCATCTGAAGGTGTATGAGCATGAGATGAATGGCCAAACCAGTTCCAAATCTCACAGTATAGCCTTTTTATCATCTGAAAAGAGGGGCAGTACTTCCACCAAAAGTACTGCTTCTCCTACTCAAAGTACTGTTGCTCAAAGTACTGTTTCCTATTCTACTCCCATTGCTCAACAAGCCCCACCAACCATCCACTCAGATGAAGTTGTATGCTCTTTCTTTGCACAGCAAGCTTCTCTACCTGTCACTTATGAAGAAGATCTCTCATAGATTGAAGAGGATGCTCTTGAAGAAATTGATATCAGGTGGCAAGTTGCTATGATCACTGCAAGGATAAAGAAGTTCATGAAGAAGACAGGAAGAGGCATTGACTTCAAGCCAAAACAGGGAATCACTTTTGACAAATCCAAGATTGAATGCTTCAATTGTCAAAAGACTGGACATTTTGCAAGGGAATGCAGGTTTGCTAAATATCAAGCAAACAGGATGACTGAGAAACCAAAGCTAGAGTTGAAAGAAATTCCTATTACAGAAACAAAAGCTTTGGTTGCTCAAGAGAATTTATCAGAGGTTGACTGGAGTGCTGAGTTTGATGATGAACCAGTAACCTACTGTATGGTAGCTGTGGAGGATTCTGTGGAAGAGTTTGACTGGAGCACAGCTTTCGATGAGGAACCTAGACATGCTGCTATGGAGTCTAAAGATGGTTTTGGAAGCTTTGACTGGAGCATGGAGAGTGAAGATGATCCTGTCCTACTTGCTATGATGGCTACTTCAACAAGCTCATCCCCTATCTCTGAGGTATGCTCAAACTGTCATGACTTTTATCAAAAAGTCCTTAATAGTTATGTGATTGAAAGAGATAATTGTATAAAAGCTAGGTCTGAGGTAGCAGGTTATCAAATAACCTTAGAGTCTATGGAAGCCAAAATTATAACACATGAAAATAATGAAATGGCTTGGGCAGAAAAATATGAACAACAGGATTATCAGTTAAAATTAAATGAATGGAAGTTAAATTGTAAGATTTCTGAAATTGAGAAACTGACTAAGGAGAGAGATGATTTGTTAGCTAAGTTTGATGCCTGGAAAGAATCTGGTCTTTCTCATGTTTCTTATGTTCAAAAACAGAGAAGGGCTTACAATAGGACTGGTCTAGGTTTTGGTATGGATTTCAGTAGTGTAGATGAAAACCCACCTAGTGATAAGGATGATCTTGATTTTGAGGATATAACCACTAGTGATGATGAGCTTATTAACTATGTTGACACATCTAGTAATGAGGAATCATTTAGTGATCCACCTCCAGAATATACCAAAGACAAAGGTTATCATGCTGTCCCACATCCCACTGGTAGTCATCAACCCATAAGACCTGATGTTTCTCGTTTTGGTGTAGACAACCTAGAATTTAGAAAGAAGCTTACTGGTCAATCTAGGTCTGAAACCCAACAGGAAACAGTTGAGACACCTAAGGTAGATGATGCTAAAAGTCAAGCAGTACTTTCACCTCAAAGTACTGCTACACCTCAAAGTACTGCTACACCTTCAGCAGTACCTTTAAGAAAACCTTTTCACAATCATACTAAACCTTTTTGGGATAATTTTGGTCAAAACAGCTTTAATCATTCACCTAGAAATCAGGATAGGTTTGGTAATACACATAGAAGAAGAAATTTTGGGATTACAGAACAAAAACTCTGTTTTGTTTGTTTCAGTCCTGATCATTTGAGGGCTATTTAGTGTTGGTATAGTCCTATGCATTATTTAAGGGGAGGATATTCATGTTTATCTGTTGTATTTGCTATTGAAAAGAGGAGAATGGGAAAGTACTGTCTATTGATTTTATGAAAGTACTGCTTGGAAAGTACTGCTTTTTGGAAGTACTGCACACGTGTCGTATCAAAGTACTGTTCCAACGGTAATATTGAGGGGTAACTACTACTAACGGTAACTTTGTTATTAAGGGCTGTGATTTTTTAAATCTCACCTATAAATAACTACTCTCCGAATTTTCCTCTCATATTGATAACTTATAATCTTTTCCATATCTCTCTCTCTTTCACCCATATTATTCGCTATCTCACTTTCTGTGAACATATATCATACATGGCAAATCGTAATACAGTTTCAAAACACAACATGGTGGCGAATTTAGACAAGACTGAAGCTAATGTTATCTTTCATGATATCATTGATTTTCTCACTGGGTCGCCGATTAGTTATGCGCTGTTAGTAGAACCAGATATCATTGAGCCCTAGATTCAACAATTTTGGGCAACTGCTAGGGTTCATATGGAGAATGATGATTCATATATACAAGCAACAGTTTCTGGGAGAACTGTGAAAGTTTCTGAAGCCTCTATTCGTGAAAACTTATTATTTGATGATGAAGAAGGGGCTGTTCGTTTTGATAAGCAACTGATTTGGGATACATTTAGGAACATTGGTTATGAAGGGTCCTTAACTGAACAAACATTCAGGAAACCTTTATTTTTTCCTCAATGGAAGTATTTAGTTCATGTACTACTTCATTGTATTAGTGCTAAAAGTACATCATGGGAGCAATTTGGGTCTAACATAGCATATGCTATAGTGGGATTAGCTACAGATTGAATTTTCTACTTTTCAAAGCTGATTCTAGATGGAATGCTCTCACACATCTCTCATGGTTCAAGATGGTTGATGTATCCAAGGTTTATTCAAGTGTTTCTGAACAAACAACTTGCTGATGTACCTAAGCCTACTGCTCTACTACCTGTTGTGGTGCAACCAACCAAGATCTTTACATTTATGGCAAGGAAAAGTGATTTATTCACTGGCAGGGACACTCTATTGACTACTTCAATGATGGAGATTGTTCAAGCTATTAGAGATGAGGCTGCAGCAAGTGATGAAAGAGAAGGTACTGCTTCTCAAAGTGCTGCATCTCAAGAAACTTCAACACAAGGTACTGCTTCGCATGATTCTGATGTTAATGAAGGTACTGAAGTTTCTCCCACCTCATCCCATCATACTACTCCTCCTATGGCATCACCAGTATCAGATGTTCCTATGTTATCATCATCTTCTGGAGGAGATACTGTTCCTATACCACCTGAAAGATTAGTGTTAGACAATTATACTCTTACAAAGGCGATGGTCAAATTGCAGAAATCTTTTGATAAACAGGCTACTCAGATTAAGAAGTTGAAGCTTAAGTTTAGAAGATTGAAGAACTTTGTATGGCCATTGGTTACTCATCACAGGTTATGGGTCAAAGCTGAAAAGAAGAAGCGAAGGCATTTAAAGAAGACCACCAAAGGCAAACAGGTTAAACAGCATTCTTCTGTCCAATTGGGGAGGAATCAGGAAGAAGAGAATTTGAAAGAAGATGCTGAATATCATGAAGAAAAGGAGAATGAACCTCAAGGTACTGAAGAACAAGTTAACATTGAAAGTACTGAGGAAGAAAGAATTAAGGTTTAAAGTACTGATGATCAAGGTACTGAAGATCAAAGTACTGCTTTTCAACAACAAGGAACCTATAGGCAGGAATTGATTACTCCAAGGGTATTAGATTTTGAAGAGGAAGCTGGTCCTTCAACTGTGTTACCTGAAGAAGAAGGTGGTCCTTCAACAGTTATACTAGAAAAGGAAGCTGATACACCTAAACCTATACATACATCAAGTGATGATGAAACTATTGCTGAAATTTTGCATGATTTATCTAAACCAAGGGGTGTTAGTATTCCAGGAGTGCAAGAAGAGGAACAACCAAGAGTTTCTCAAGCTATTATTGATCTAAAAGATAAAGGTAAGGGCAAGTTGGTAGAGACTAAGAAGAAAAAGAAACCTACTTTAGCACAGATAAGAGCTGCTCAAGTGGGCTATGAATGAGGAAGCAGCTAGAAAGATACAAGCTGAGTTGAATGCTGAAGTTGATAGTGAAGAAGCTATGAATGAAGAAGCAGCTAGGAAATTACAAGAAGAATCGAGGATATATTAGATTGAACAAGTTGAATTATGTTAATATGAAAGAATTGTATGAAGCTGTTACAGAGGCTTATAAGAAGAGTGTTGAAGATATCAAAGATTATAAAGATGATGATATTTAGAAAGAAGATGTTAAGAAAGTAAGCTTAAAAAGAAAAAGAAAATCTGAAGTTGAAGATATACAACCATTAAAGAAAGTTGAGTTAAGGTCTGATACTGATGATGAACTGAAGAATTACTTAAGGATTATAGAATTTGAGTATTCTAAAGATGATGATGAAATGAAGATGAACAAATCTCCAATAATCACTTTTGAAGTTGTAGAGTCAAAGGATGGAAGTTATCTGATGTTTCATAGAGAAGATGAAAGTTTCAGAACATTCAACATGTTATGGGATCTATTGCACATAATAGATAGGGTGGATTTATTTCATTTATATCATTTGGTGCGAGATTATTTTGAACATAATACATCAGAAGGAGTTGGTTTAGTCTTACTTGGGGATCTCACAACTGTTTGGGAAACTGAAGAACAAAGTACTGCTGAGATTTGGAAGAACCAAGAAGCTTGGGAGATTGTTAGCTGGAGATTCTTTGAAGAATCTGGAGTACATGTTCTAGAGCTAGAAGATGGGAAAATGATTCACATGTTAGCAGACAGAAGATATCCTCTTACAACAGATCTTATGAGGAGAATGCTAGAGCATGGAATGGAAGTTGAAGAAGACAATGAAATTGCTCTAATGGTTATCAAATTGTTTATCAGATGGACTACTATAGCTGATGATGATGAATAACTGGTATGAATTTTAATTGAATAAATTTTTGATATATCAGTACTTTATTCAAAGTACTGCTGATCAAACAGTACTTTCATCAAAGTACTGCTTGCAAATTTAAACAAGTCAATGATTTTTGAAAAACTTTTGTTAAGTGACAAATATTTTGAAACAAAGGTTAAAAGAAATAAATGGTTTTTGAGATGGTAACACCAATAGGTTATCAATCCACCATGGTTACAAAAGGATTGGCTAATCCATGAGCAAACGGCTCTGGTAAAGATATCTCAAATCCGTTTTATAGTTGACAACTTGCTAATAAGTTGGATGGTAATCAACTCACCATATCAGTAAATGTGAAGAGTTGGCTAGCCCACAAGAAAATGGCTTGTGGTAAAGGCTGTGGAAAAACCATTATATGGTAATTAGTTCACCATAAATGAAAGAACTAACTAGTCCAAAAGGGTACAGCTTTTGGTAAAGACAAATCAAATATGTTGATAGCTGATGATTTGCTAAAAATTATATGGTTATCAATGTACCATGATCTTACACATCAAAACATTTGGCTACTCCAGAGTTAATGGCTTTGGTAAAGAGACATTAAATCCATTAAATTTTTAATGATTCACCTCTCACAGGAGTTTACACACCTGGATGTGATGAGAATAGACTAAAACTTAAAACTGAATTAATGTACAAACTGTCTTATGTTGCTGAAAAGATGGAGCATGCTGAATGTTGCTGAAAAGAGGTTATTGAATGATGCTGAAAAGAATAAATTCTACAAAATACTTTGATAATAATAATACAAGCACAGAATTTACAAAGATACAATCCAAAGATAAAGACACAATCTTTCCTTGAAGATGGAGCTGTTAAAGATAAATTTACAAAGGAACTTGAAGTCAAGTAAGTAGAATTCAAGTTAGGGGAGGATTGTTGGGATATGAAAGTGCTGAAGAATGTTAAAGTACTGAAGATTGACAAAGTACTTGAAAAGTCAAAGTACTGCTAAAGAGAAAGTCAAAGTACTGCTGTCGAAGTCAAAGTACTGCAAAGCTAAAAAACTGTTATATTCATTTATGGAAAGCTTTGTTTATTCTATGTTTAGATTACTTGTCGTACAAGGATACAAATTGTAAACCGACTAGGGTTATCCTTGAGTCTATAAAAGGACCCCTAGATTGGCATTAGAAGTACGAGTTTTAGAGAAGAGTTTTAGTATTCATAAAGTACGATTATTATTAGTGTTTTAGAGTTGTTGAAGAGTCTGCATAACAAGCAGATTTAGAGTTATTAATAAAAGTTAAAGTTATATTCTTCTTAGATTTGTTAAGTAAATTCCGCGTACTTAATAAAGATTACTCAGTGTTTCATTGTTAATAACTTAGGATTTATCCAAGGTTATTAAAACTTTAACAAGCTATTTAAGTTAGTTTGGTTAGAGTACATCGATCCAACAAGATTGATAAGATCGTTTATAAGCTCAGCTAGGGATCAATAACAAAGATAATAAGCAACGGAATAATCAAAACAATACTTTGTTATTGAACAAGGTTTTCATTCACTGACACTAACTAATCTTAGACGTTTATAGGAACACGTCTAGAAAACTAAACTAATAACCTAGGTGTTTACAAGACTATACGCCTAGGACACACACACACCTTTAGTCGACTACATTATGGAAGACTTGTATTTAAAACCTACACCTATGTCCTCTTTATATACTAGAGTATTAGGGTTTACAAAATCCTACAAATGACTAATAAATAAAACTTCTTTTGCAAGCAAGTCCTTCCATCTTTTTGTAGGTTTCCTTCTTGTTGTATTAAGTCCCTCTTGTTTCATTCTTTTTGTCTTATCAACTCAAACGTATAATTCCCAACAATCATCCCCTAGTTGATAATGACAAAATCATTCTTGAACGAACTTCCCTAGACGAAGTAGAGAAATTGAGATCAGGGATCTCACCATGAATGAAACAAGTATGTCTTCCTTTGTCTTCCCCTTAATCCATGCCATGCCACTCTAACATCTCTTCCCCTTTTTGTTATTATCCAAATAGGGAACGTATGCAAATAATGATCTTGAGCACCACGAACCAATATCATACATCCAATCTAAGACTTCCAATGCTTCAAATCGCCCACCATTATGCATCATAAGAAAAATGGATCCAAAACAGTAGAAACTCCAACTAGTAGTAGTAATAATGATCAACATTAGTAAAAATCAAACACTTCCCCTTGAGTGATGCATGTAGATGGTTAAACATTTAACAATAAGCTTCCCCTAAAACCCATATGTTAACCATCTTCTTGATTCTTCAAATCGGTAGGCTCCATGTAATGATTACTAATGAAGAAAACCAAGTATAACGAATTTGATGAAGAAGTAGAATAACCCAAATTTGTGTCTTAAATCTTGTACTATCCATGGAACTCCATACTTATACGAATCACCAAGTATAAGTAGACCGCAATCCCTTGACAAAATCCTCAACTAATATGAGACACTGAACACTACAATGTAACTCCTTTAAGTGATAGCAAATGTATGCATAGAGCATCATAAGAAAAATCACACATTGCTAGATTCATCAAGCTATATGATAAGAACACAAACCTGTGAAACTCAACTACAACATCAAATAAATGATATTCAACCTTCTTCGTAATCAATTAATCCATAATAATCAAATACGAGCCTTTTTGAATCCTTTTAAGAACAAATCACCAAACTCCTTGTGTGTGTGAACAATAACCTGTCTGTGTGTGTAATCCAAAATCAATCAAATATACTTCCCCTCACTGTTCGTAAATCATGCATATATATTGAACCATAAAACTCTATACTTGTCTCCATAAATCATCTAAATGCAGCAGCAGTTTAAAAGAACAGTACCTTGGATCAGTACTTTGCAAGAACAATACTTTGAATGAATACGAGCAGTACTTTGAGGCATAAGCAGTACTTTCAGAACAAGCAGTACTTTGCAGCAGTACTTTCAATAATAACAGTACTTTCAACTTGGATAGAGCAGTACTTTGCATAAACCCTAACAGTACTTTGAAAACTCACAGCAGTACTTTGAACTTAGAGCAGTACTTTAAGCAGTACTTTCACATAATAGCTCAGATCAAAGATCCCTTCGGTGAAAAGTTAGATGAGTATATAGAGAACATTCACCAAAAATTTCGTCACGATCCAACGGTTAACGAAAAAGTTATGATCGTTTCAAAACAGTGCTGTAGTAACCTTACGAATTTTCTGCAGCAGACTACGACAGCTTATAACTTTTGATTGAGAGCTCTAATTGACAATCCCTTTGGTGAAACTTTAGATGGATATACTGAGATGCACCAGCAAACATTTTAGCTCGATCCAACAGTTCAATAAAAAATTATGCCCTCTTGAAAACAGCCCTGCAGAAAGCTGCGAATTTTGTAAAAAATCGATTTTCTTCCTTCTTTTTCGCCAAGAAACCTTGTGAATCCCTAGGTAAAGAGCTCCCCAAGCTCTGATACCAATTGATAAGATCGTTTATAAGCTCAGCTAGGGATCAATAACAAAGATAATAAGCAGCTGAATAATCAAAGCAATACTTTGTTATTGAACAAGGTTTTCATTCACTAACACTAACTAATCATAGACGTTTATAGGAACACGTCTAGAAAACTAAACTAATAACCTAGGCGTTTACAAGACTATACGCCTAGGACACACACACACCTTTAGTCGACTACATTATGGAAAACTTGTATTTAAAACCTACACCTATGTCCTCTTTATATACTAGAGGATTAGGGTTTATAAAATCCTACAAAGGACTAATAAATAAAACTTCTTTTGCAAGCAAGTCCTTCCATCTTTTTTGTAGGCTTCCTTCTTGTTGTATTAAGTTCCTCTTGTTTCATTCTTTTTGTCTTATCAACTCAAACGTATAATTCCCAACATAAAACATTTGAAGCTTTAACAAGGGATTCTTATGGTGCCAAGGCGAGATGAAACGGGGAAAAGAAAAAGTAAAATGGGATGCGGTTTATCTACCAAAGTGTGAGGGTGACCACGGTATTGGACGATTGAAATGACTGAATATTGATCTTATGACTACTCATGTTGGGAGTATTTTATCAAAACGAATGTCTCTATGTGTAAAATGGATTCACTTCCATCGGTTTCAAAATAGGAACTTTTGGGATATCCTGATTAAGGCGGATGCGAGTTATAGATGGCGAAAAATCTTACAAATGAGGCGTGAGGTTAGGCCTTTTTTCTTCCATATTGTTGGGAAATGTGATCAAACGTCGACATGGTTTGATAAATGGCATGGGGAAGGACCCCTAGACATCATTATATCTCAAAGGGAAGTATATCGTGGTGGTTTGTTTTTTTTTTACTGAAAATAGTGTTGTCAGAGATTTAATTCAAGACAACCAAAGGATTTGGCCCAACAAATGGCTACAGAAATATCTGGTTTTACAAACTGTTAATCCTATTTACATCATTGAGATGGATGATATATTATGTTGGAAGTACTTGGATGTTAGTGTGCGAAAATTTCCAGTTAGTAATGTTTGCCAATCTATTCGTCCTCGTAGTACTTATGTAGACTTGTTTAATGTTGTGTGGTTTACTCAAAGCGTCCCTCGCCACGCTTGCGATGTGTAGCTCCTCGTTTGTGAACATTTGAAGACTCAAGACAAATTGAAATCATAGGAAGTCGCGCCAATGGTGAATATAAAGGCTATGCGTTGTCTATTTGTAAGCTTGTTCAAGACACTCATCTCTTTTTCTAATGTCAGTTTTCATTGCAGGTTTGGTCTAAGGTTAAAGCATTTATTCAAATCCCTAAGTGTGTAATTCTTGGATGAGCTTCATTATGGCCATAAAGCCTATAGCTCATAAGTGTTTGGCGAGGGTGGTCGTGGAAAAGCTCTTATTTGGTGCTCCTGTGTATTATATACGACAGAAAAGAAATAATAGGCTATTCAAGAAGAAGTCAAGACAGGTGGATCAATTTTTTGACATAATCTTCTCAAATAAGTGATTGAAACTAATGACCATCAAGTTAAAGACTCTTCATATGTAGATTGAATGAAGATTAAGTGGAACTTTGAAAGTAGTAACTAGTTAGTTAGTGGTTTTTGTAATTTGGACATTCTGTTGATGTTCATCAGAGGAGGCAATTAGATAGGCTAATGGTTTTGAACGCTCATTGTATAGGTTTTTTATTTTTTTATATTCACCGGGGTAACCCTTTACACAGAAAAAGTTTCTTCATTGCATTACAATGACAATTATGACATGTTTTTACATGGACCTTATTTCATTGCACTATAGTGACAATTAATTTATTTCGAGTTTAAGTCACAACTAAAACAAGAGTGAAAGGTGTGTTCATTCATGACTAATCAAGTATGTGGTTTTGGTAGGGGTGGCAATCGAGTCGTGTTCGTGTTAACCTATTCGGGTTCACGTGTTGGCGGGTTAGGATAGCCTTTACCCAAACACGACCCGTTTATTAATCGTGTCAAGAAACTCAACCCTAACCCACACATGCATAACACGTGTAACCCATTTGTGACCCGTTTAACCCATTTAAGTAAATAGGTCAAGCAGTAATAAAGCTAATGGTTGGTCGATTCAACTAGTTTAAATGCAAAAAATGATGTAAGGGTCTTAAATATGATAAGAATTACATATAAATAACTATGCGACAAATTTCTGAATTATAAGCATCAATTTTCATGATATCTAAGGTATAAAATTATAATTCACTAATACTAACTAAATGACAAAATACATTTAATCTACATCTAACATAAAAACCAGGTTATATATTTTATTTTTAAGATCTTATATACTTAAACGGGTTCACGGGTTGACCTGTTTAATATTTACTCAACCCAAACACAACCCGTTTATTAAACGGGTTAGACGAGTTGACCCGTTTTTGACCCAAACATGTTTATCCTCAACCCAAACCTGTTTAACTTCGTGTCGTGTTCGTGTCGTTTATCGTGTCGTGTCGAGAATTGCCATCCCTAGGTTTTGGTAGAGTGCATGTTTCCCCAACTTGATTTAAAGAAATCTCATCAATGGTTCTTGTTTATTGTTACCGGATCAAATGACTTGTAAATCAAGGTCTTAATAAGTTCATGACTTGGTTCATCTAAAAAGTCCACATTTAAAACATAAAAAAACATTATAACTAAGGACTTGCAGTCATAAATAAATGTTGCTTTGAGTTGGTTCATTTGATGGAAACGTAGAAAGAGTAAAGAAGACCCTTAAATTTCTTTATAATAGACAAACATATACCATTTGAAAAGTCTATGTACGTGTAGTATTTACGCAAACAATAAGACCCGCACCATAAATAAACTAGTAAACCTCAAAAAAACCACTACGCAAACATTTGTTTGTGAAGTTTTGACCCACACCTTAAATAAACTGGTAAACCTCAAAACTTCCGATAAAAGACTGTTGTTTTTTGTTATGTCATTTGAAGTTAAAAATTTTGAATAATAAAAAAATAAATGAAATTTAAATGCCAATTGAGTCAAGAGTCGTGATCCTCTAAAAGGGGAGAGAAAAATAAAATCTCTAAAAAATCACCACAGGGTGACAAGTGTCATCTTTTTTGCTTTTGACAATCTATTTTTTGCTATTTCTACTCTTAATTGAATATTGTGATCAACTTAGAAACATTTTTTTTAAACTGATGAATAATATGATTTTTTTAAACAACTGGTGAGCAACATGATATAATTGATGAACATTATGATGTTGTTCATAAAAAAAATTGATGAACAAATGAACAAGACTAACTGATAAACAAAACTAAATGTTGAACAAGACTAACTAATGAACTATACGACATCAATCCACATGTTGTTCATTAGTGTTCATCGTAATCCATGTTATTTATCAATGTTCTTAAAAAATATACTATGTTCATCAATGTTTTTCATCATTAACTTGCATACGCCATGAACAAATTTCCACAAACTTTTATTTAGCCGTTTATTTTTTTCACAACTATTTCCAAAAAAAAAATAGAAAAGAAAAGAAAATGTCTTACACAAAAATACCTTAAGTCCAAATCTCATCCCCTATCCCACCTCTCGATCTCAAATAACTAAAAATGTATTGTGGTACACTAATTAGTGCATTTACATGTAGTTTTGCAAGAAAAATCTCTCTTAGAAATTTTATCAAATATTTTTTGTGAACTAAATATGTTTAAAACGTCATTTTCAAAATGTGATATCTCACTCATATCATATCGGATTGGAGTGATTCAAATTTCTTGGTAAAGAATGGGCAAAACGCTACAACTTTCTTATTTTTAAGTTTTGCGTAATTCGGATTTTAAGTTAGGCAAAATTAAGGCCGAAGATGCTAACAATTTCAAGAAAATCAATACTTCAAATCTAAAAAATCAATTTATATGTTAAAGTTAATGCTAAATTAAAGAGAATTAAATTTTGAAAATTATTTTTTCATACAAGTTTATCGTTTGAAAGTTATGACAATTTGAAGTTTGAAAGTGAAATTAAAAAATGAGTCAAATGATCAACTTGCCCATTTGACCGAAAATATTTAAAAAAAGAAGAGAATATGATCAATACTTTAGATAGGGCTATATTATACAAACCATCTATATATTGTCACATCAAGAAGTTTTGGTCAACCGTACAACCCACGATACACACCATACAAGCTAATGATACATTCAATGATTGGATATCCTCCCTATGAGAAGGTGTGGATAATTCCCCCTTTTAAATAGGGAAAGCCTACCCCAACACCCCATTAATTCCTTCCCCAACACCCCATAGACCAATCATTGTGTAGGGAAAGCCTACCCCAACACCCCATTTTTTTTTTTTTTTTTAGTGTATATATATAATGTATATTTATTTGTGTAGTGTTTTATATGTAAGAGTGTATTTATTTGTGTAGTGTTTTTATATGTAGAGTATATTTATTTGTGTAATATTTTTACGTTAAAACATTAGACATTAAAACATTAAACAAGTACAACAACAAATGTTTTCAATATTACAACGAAATCTACTCCACATGAAGATTATTAATGTCATCTATAAGCTCATAGAGTATTCCACTCGACTGACATGCGTGATCAACTGGATTTCTTGCCAATTCCAGTGATGCCTCTAACGTCTTTATTCTTGCCTTCAACAAATTGTTTTGAGCCAATAGCATGTTGATCGTTTTATCTTTAGTTTCGCAGTTTGAGCACTGCGTTGAAGAAGAGGCTTGACCGAAGTACTTTTGTTGAAATATTTCCTTCCACATGAAGTATTGACACCCATAGTCTTCAGCCCCTGGCTGTTACATGATGAAACAATTATAATAAATGTATTCTAAACAAACAAGTTATTGATATATTTACATAAATAAGCAAACGTTTAATTATTTACCTTTGACAAAGGACATGCATAATACTTCAGACCACAAGTTTTGGGCTGTTGGGATGTTCTTTCAATTATAAATCCACGTCGACAACGACACAAGAAAGGATTTTCTTGTTGCATCTGGCCAAAAGAATTTGTATAATTATTCACAACATAAATCAGTAATATCATGGTTCACAAAATTAGAAGCTTCGAATACATAAATAACCAATCTTGTTATAGATTAATAGTTGATACATGGTTCACAAAAAAGTCGCCCTCGCTAGGTTCTTCGTTCAAGTCTGGGATGTTAGAAGGCTCTCCCACATATGAACTATGTCTCACAGCTTCTTCATTTAAGTCTCGTACTTTTTTAGGTTTTGTGATCATTTTAACTCACTTTGCAACTTTAATGAAAAAAAACTTGAGCTAAAAAAAGGCAATGATGATTTTTTTAAAAAAACTTAAGAGTTTTGGCATGGCAAAACTGAATTTGCAGCCAACATGAGCTAAAAAGCTTATAATCTGAGCATATTCGATAAGTTTACCTCTTGTGTGTCAAATGGTGACCCATACATGGTTGTTTGTTGGTGTTGTTGTTGCTTTCTGCTTGTTTGGTGCTGTTGGTGTTGTTGTGTTGTAGCTTTCTGTTGGTGTTGATGGTGTTGTGGTGTTGTTGCTTTCTGCTAGCTTGTGAGACTTTGTGTAGTTTGTGTTGTAGCTTTCTTGTTGGTGTTGTGGTGATTTTGCTTTCATGTGGCATTATAAGCATGTACCTGCTATGCTGGTACCCTTTGAGAATCTTTGTTACTTTCTTGTGAATGTTTGCAGTTTTGGAATCCTACTTACCACATTCATGTGAATATTGCTGAACCTGTGCCTGCTATGTTGAAAACGTGTAACTTGTGAATATTGTTGAACTTGTGAGGCTTGTGTTCTTGTGCAGTTTGAGACTTGTGAGACTTTGTGCAGTTTGAGACTTGTGAGACTTGTGCAGTTGTGAGACTTATGCAGTTTTGGACTTGTGAGACTTGTGCAGTTCCTGTGAACTAGTGACATTGTGCAGTTCCTGTGAAATTGTGACTTTGTGCAGTTGTGACTTAAAATTTTCCGAGGCGATGATGATAAAAACCGAATGGACGGTAAAGTGAGATCAAATCTCACTTTGCAACCTTCGGGTTTGAGCCTAAAAATTTTCCGAGGCGATGATGATTTTTGAGCCTAAAAACTTTCCGAGGTGATGATGAAAACCGAATGGACGGCAAAGTGAGATAAAAATCTCACTTTGAAACCTTCGAATCTGAGCCTAAAAAATTTTCCGATTTTTTTTTTTTTTTTTTTTTTTTTTTTTAAAAAAAAAAAAAAAAAAAAAAAAAAAAAAAAAAAAAAAAAAACTTGTATAAAACTTGTAAAACACAAAATAAGCTGTAAAAAAGTTATAAAAAACTTTTAAAAACTTGTAAAAAAGTTTTATAAAAAACACATAAAACTTGTAAAACAAAAAAAAACTTGTAAAAGCAAAAAGAAAAAAACAAAGTGACTACCAACACAAAATACCCCAAGCAGCACCCCCACCACCCCACCTTTTAATATATTGGCACGGAAACCATGCACCCAATGATTGAGTGGGAAAGATAAAACCCAAACACGCTCTATTTAAAAAATATGGAGTGTTTCGGTAGCAGGACCCTTTAAATAATCTAGATAATCTTTAACATCTTGAACGGATATGATCAACTTTAGATAATCTTGCAAAATCAATCAATATGATTACATTCAGCTTTTCGAATTTGTATAATTCATTTTTTAAATTAACGCCTACCATTTAGTCAAAGCATTATTGTAAACCAAATAATTTTCATTGAAAGTTTCTTTTATATCCCAATCAAAGTTGGAATTTTGCATAATTCGACAAAAAATTAATGTTTAGAGCCAATCATGATTGTAGACCACACATATTTTAATTGTGAACCACATAATTTTCTTTTATATAATGAAAGTTGGAATTTTGCATAATTCCACAAAAAGTTAATGTTTACAACCTATCAAAATTGTAGACCACACACATATATTAAACGTATTATTGTTGAAAACAACTACACGCGTCTTCTTGTACTACCAAACACATTGAGTAATTCAAAGGTTTTATCTGTTTTCTCTTCAATTTTTCCACACGGTTGCTTCTTTGTGTAATATTCATAAATGTTCTCAAGAACATATTGAAGCTTTGCTTATTTTTAAACAAAACCTTTCCTACATCAATAACGAATGATGAACAAAAGTACATATTGTTGTAACTCGGATGGAGTTACTTGTGACCGTTCAACCGGTGAAGTTATCAGTATCGACGTTAGTTGCGGAAAGTTACAAGGTACCATTCATCTTAACAGCTCTCTCTTTAACCTTTTGCATATCCAAAAACTAAACCTTGCTTACAATACTTTTGATGGTTCCCAAATTCCAAGTAAAATTGGAAGGTTTTCAAATAGTCTCACACATCTCAATCTGTACTTGTGTTCGTTTATTGGTCAAGTCCCACCGGATATCACTCTCCTTCATAAACTGGTGTCTCTTGATCTCTCTTCAAGCATTGATTATTTGAATCTCTGACCAAATGTGCCGTTTGAGTCATTTGCTTTTCCATCATTAAAACAGTTAGTTGGACATATTAATATGCAAACATTTCGAAAACTCACATAATAATTTGAGTGGTGAATGGGAGTTGGATACATTGTTATCAAGCCTCACAAACCTTGAACATCTCGATCTCTCTTACAACGGTTTCTCTCTTAAATCAAAGAATGCCAATCATTATGTCAACCATGTTTTTAGATACTTAGGATTGGCCTCTTGCAAGCTAAATTTGTTTATGAATTCAGTTGGAGCTATGAAACAACTTGAAGAGTTAGATCTCTCTAGCAACTAAATCCATGGCCAAATTCGTCGTTGGGCAGGGGAGATAGGAGGCAATGAGTTGTATCGTTTGAATCTCTCACATAACTTCATAACAGGTTTGCCACAATTTCAATTGTATGGATTACAATAAACATCAGCTTCTGAATTATGATGTTTGAGTTTTAACATTTCGATAGTGTGTTGTCAAGATCATATAATAAATTTACTTTGCTCATGTAGCAATCGTGTATTGATGTTGTTGACCTTAATGGTAATTCAGTAACTTTTTCATATCATGTGTTGATGCGATCGTTTCTTCGGACAAAGCTTATTGTATGAATCCAATGGTTTCCAAGGGATATGAGTACTGTTGTCTGTAATTCCGCTTTGCTTTTGGTAAAACAATACCGTAACAACTAACAAAAGATATAAATTGTAAGTTGCAAGCTTAACAAGAATTTGCAGTAGATATAAATGTGAGGGAATGAAAGCATGATTAATAATAACGAGTGTGGAAACCCGCGCGATGCAGCGGGATTGACTTCAAAGGACTTACTTTGTAACGGCAATTGCATTTAATGTTTGGACTTCATTTGCAACGATACATAAACCTTAAGGATTGTTTTTGCCAAGTTGGGAAACTTTGCATTTAATGTTTGGACTTACTTTGCAACGACAGTTAAGTCTCAGGGACTGTTTTTGCCAAGTTGTGAAACTTTGCATTTAATGTTTGGACTTAGTTTACAACGACACGTAAACCTGAGGGACCATTCTTGCTAAGTTGTGAAAGTTTGAAATAAATGTTGTGACACGTGGCGTGTGCACATACATTCCCCACTTTTTAGTTATATATAATAATAATAGCTTGTGGTTTATTTATATACCAATTAACCAGTGTGTTCTTCTTCTTCTTCCGTTAGAGGAAAGTAATTAGTTGCACATACAAAAAAAATCACTAGAGTATATACATTATACAATACTTATTCTTTTTTGAATCAAAAGTAGTCTAAGAAATTAAACTATTACTAGTTTGAGAAATTTAATAAATTAGCCAACTATATAGGGGGCCACATACACATGGTTGATGTATGCAACTCTGCAAATTCATTTATATTTTTCTATACAAAGTAAACTTTTTTTTAGAACTCTAGTTTTGGGTCTCATATCGACAGAGATGGGTGGACCCAGGACTCAAAAGTCACCAGGGGACAGGGGTGCGCTAACGCTGTGTTCTTAAGTTGAGTAAAAGGGAGGAAGGAAAGTGAAAGTGATAAAAGTTGTGTTCTCCAGTTTTCTTAGGAAGTAAAGTGAATGAAAGTGAGTGAAAGTGAAGAAATTTTAGTTATAAAACTTTCACCTCACTTTTGGGATGAAAGTGACTTTACTTCCTCTCACTTACTTTACTTTATCTCTCTTTCACTTTTTTTTTTTTTTTTTCTTAAGAACACAGCGTAAGTAATTTTTTATTTATTTTTATTTATTTATTTATTTTTTTTAAGAAATAAAAATGAATTGAAAGATACACTTTTCATTAAAACTAATAAACAAATTAAAAAAGCATGTATTTCTTTAGATATAAACTAAACAAGACATGTATTTCTGTGACACAAATTTTCGACCACCAGGTTCATTTCGGGAAAAGTCGTGATTTTTAATGAAAATTTACACAAAGCGACGAACATCCAACAGGTTCCGTGAATATCGGAAACCCCCTAGATCCGCACCCGGTATATTTATAAACCACTGGTTTATTTTACAAGATATTTTGTATATGCCCAAAATCTTAGAAGGGCCACAAGATGAAGGAAAGGAAGAAAGTAGTTGGAAAGTCTACACAAATCGACAACACATCAAATTCTAGACCTTATATTTAATTTGAAGTCTTCTTAAACCTTAAAATGCTTCAAAAGTTGTAGCTCACAAACAATTATATATAGCCCAACCAACTTTTGTAGACATTTCTTCCTTCATCTAAATAAGTTTCTTCATTGCCTTGACTATGAAAGTTATAATCAATTTTTTTTTAAAACTTATTACAATCGTTTAACATTTTATATTCAATAGACGAGCATTACACTTAAAATTTACGAGTTGGGTTTTTATATAACTAATTCAAGGATTTAAACCTTTCACTAGAATTATTAAGTCTGATTGTACGTGTGTGAGCTTTTTACGCTTGAAAAGGCTACATGAGTATCCAAAAAGCACAAAACACTAATCCAATCACTTCAACTAGTGCTTTGAAATCTTTCTTAACCTTATAGATGTTGTTTAAAAACATAAAAATTCTAATCATCCAGGGACTACGAGTGAAAAGACTTGTACAACCCAAATCTTACGTTTCTAAAATAGAAATCTCACAACAAATTAAAGCTGGAACTGAGGGCTTCCTATCAGGCTTTTAGAATTACATGGTGGCCCAAATCTACGATCAAATTGTGAGGTATTACTATTTCTTATTCCTTGTTTATAGTTACCGGAAAATTTGTGTTATGTGTTAACCCAACCCAATTCTACTAAAAAAACTCTCTTGTATGTTAAACCGTAAGTTGCTTCAAAAGGTTTTTAAAGTGAAGCCTTGGTCACTACAAGATATTACAAACTCAGTTTGTCAATACAATACAGTTAATCTATAGATTTCGTCGCATTAATCAAAAGTAAGTTGTGTTGAAGTACATCATGAATGATCTGGTGAAAACAAGACGCGACTTAGGGAATAGAATGTAATTGTGAACTACATGTTCGGAATAATCATGATGGTGACTTGACATCTTCATGCTTTCTATGTTAATTCACTGTGCTTCATCCAGTTCCCCATCGATAGATTTATGTCGTTATAACAATTAAGGTTGTACAAGCTATGTAAAACATAATAGGTATATATGGAAATTCTCAATGACAATCGTAATCAAATTGTATTTGTATTAAATTGAATTTTACAAAAATCACATTTATAAAAAATGAAACGAAATATCCAAGAATCATAGACTTTAATGTCGTGCTTCAATGACATTGGTGTTATCTCCCGTTTTCTCGTGTTGTGCTTCATTGACTGATGTCAAAGTTGCTATCAAATATAAAGTTTTCATGTTGTGCTTCATTACCTTGTTCCTCTTCAATTCATAGCCAAAGAAGAGTGAAAAGACAATGTTATTGTTCTAAGCATGAAACATTCTTCATATTTTCCTTGTCTTGATTTTTTTTTAAAAGTCATCCAGTAGTAAGATGCAGAACACAAGTGGCAAAGCTACTGTCAAATATTGTGTTACTTTATTGTGTAAGAAATAACACATGTTTGACATTAGTCCCACGATTTTTATTCGCCACGGGTGTTTTACATATTTCATCAAACAAGGCTGAGAACACATGAATGGAGTTACTTGTGAACCGTTTGATAGTAAATATAATCAACCCATATACTTCTCTACTTTGAAGTCTAGAAGAATATATCTACATGAATGTGAGTAACAAATGGGAGTCTCATATCACATTTCTTCAAACTGGTTCAATGGAGGTAATTCCATTGGTAACTAACAACATACGGTTCGATGATAGCTCAGAGCTCTGTTTCGAAAACTAGACGTTGTCCGAGAACTCTATCATTGAACTTCATGTATTAGAACGAAAAAGTTCTTTATAATGTCTATAAATAACTTTTTGTTTTCCATTGATGGATCCATGGGGTGAGTAGGAGTAGAAGAATATGGTTTATATGGCGAAAAGATGGGATAGAAATAGTCAATGTGTTGTGAAGGAAGTATTTATCGGTAAACGTATCCAAGTACAAAATGGCTCAATAACAAACATCTTTGTGTTACAATAAAAACCCCGCTGGTGGTACGTTTTATTGATACAATATATAGAGAGACAAATACATAATGAAACCATAATGGATCCAAACCCTCAATCGGGCTTGGGCAAAAAATATCCGCTAATACTCTCCTGCAATCCGATCGGCAAAATCGCGAAAGCTTTGAATTGGACGAGGAAATTAAATACTCACTAAAGCAATAAAAGTTTTGTTGATGAAGGCGTTCAACAACAAGCAGAGACAAATTTTCATTAGCAGCACTAAAAGCAAAATAAAGCGATAGCAAAGCAAAAGCGGTAAAACAAATAATTAATTTTGAGGACAACATACGACAGCAAGCGAAGATTAATCTTCATCATGCACGAGTTTAGATCCATATCTATCCACTAATAGTTTGTATAGGGAAACCGAAGTTAAGCTTATATTTTGTAGATGCTTCGTAATATTATGTTTATCTCATTTAAATAGAAAAGGTACGAGTTTCGTTACACATTCGCAATTATTTGTTTTTATTTTTTGCAGAATTAACGATGAGCTTTTTCTATTCTTTTGCCTCCCCTAATTCCATTTCCTATAAAAGGTCCCATATCTTCCCTCCATTCAAATACTTAGAAAGAAATTAACATTACTGATAATAAAGACCAAGGACAAGGATTAGTTTTTAAGGTCCGTTCATCTCTACATGTCATTGTAACAAATGGCATTAAAGTTTAATCATTGTCATTGTAACAAACGAGACTTTATTCAACCCGTGCGATGCACCGATCGTATCTAATATTTCATAGCTAAATGTTTGGTACTTATTAGGTTCCTACTATTTAAGATAGTTACTTAACTTTAAAAAGCACATGTGAAGAGGTTTTTTAGAAGATGTTATATTTAAATAAAGATTTTCATATCTAATATTTTAATATTAGTAAGTTACATAAATTATTTTTTTCCTATTTATTTGGTACTTTTGTCATAGTGAGTTATAAAACCATTTGTTTTTTGATATATTTTGTTTTGAATGGCAAATTGTATCTAATTGTTGATTGCGTAATGTTTGAGTAAATTACTGAGTTGTTACCGTGATGGTGAGGCTAATATATTCAACAATGTATAACTTGGGCTGTCTTGATAGGATTTTGTTAATTTTTAAGTAGATTTTCCATTTTTTTTGGTTTATTGCGTTGCACACAGTTTAGATTTGTTAGTTTCTCCCTTGAATTTTTTTGGGTATATTTTAGTGAATAACACGCACAAACATTACATACAATATTTATATCTAAACAGTATTTCATATAATATTCTTGGTTGGACTTCACTGCATTGCCAAAGACTTGCAAATATACCGATCACAATATTAACAATATAAAATGGGTCCATGCATTGCAATTCACCCACAATATCATTCTAATGCATAAACCTCGTAAACCATGTTATTTGTAAAACCATTTTGAGAAATATACATTAATAAAAAAAAAAATCTAAACATAAAACTGATACACTATTGTAGAAGTACAAAACATGATTATTCTTTTAACATATTTCCGAGTTCTAACATGCTCGATCTTCTCTTTTCTCTAAGCATACAAAGCAAAATAGCAAAATCAGGACACTAAAATAAATTTTATCTGTAGCTACATTAGGAGTATGAGTATTTTATTGTTGTTGGACCATTTCTAACAGCAAGCTCATATGGTTGCAAAGAGATACAAACTAAAGATCTTGGGTTCCAATTTATTTCCTTTTTGGCAACTGAATTGGCATCAAAGCGATATATACCAACAATCTGCTCATTAAAGTAATCATCTATGACTAAGAGATGGTTTCCTCTTATCTTACTCCAGAAAAAGAGAACCATGCTGGATTTTTTTCTTCAGTCTACCTTGATGACTTGGTCTATTGCTAACTCGCTACTCCTTCACTGTCGTCGACGGCGAGCCGCCACTGTCGTCTTCTTTTGGGTACGGACATATGATGGACCTTGAAGTCTTGATGACTTGGATTGTTATCATTTATTCATAAACTTAGCTATGATAAACAATTGGCAATACTTTCGATATTTTATCAAGTCTATATTGCTAAGAAAATTGTCTAGGATAAACATGTAAACAGTGAGATATAGAACTTGAAAATATCAAGATGATTTTCTTATTATAAACCAATACTTACACATGATGTAATGACAATTTTCTTAGCTTCAGATAGCAATACTTCTCATGATATCAATGTCACCTAGATATGTGTTTCTATAAACTTGTGGCAATAGACTTGATGATTAGCATTTGTTTATAGACACAATGAGATAGCAATACTTTTCATTGCCATGACAATTGTTTATCACCACAGGTATGTTTATAAACTTGAGATAGGAAATAAATGTCTTCTTGTTTTCCTTAGTTTGTAGGAAACACATATAGTAATATGTAAGAATTAACCAAAAAATAAAAACCTTTCTTCTAGCGATTGTATCTGGCCACGAACCTTCAATTCCCTACTCACCTTCAAAGTGATATTTTGCAATAAAAAACAAACCATATTAGAAACTATGCCATGGCTATAGGGAAAGTTGGGTGACTTGGATGCATAAGTCAATTGTATTTATACTTATAAGTCGACCTTTGAACATCTTCATCATTAATGCGGAATGATTTGCATTCCTGAAACTGTAAGGACAGTTCATATTCGTCTTCCTCACTACATTCATTCCCGCAAATAAATGATGGACAGTTCATATTCGTTTTCCTCACTGCATTCATTCCCGCAAATAAATGATGCTATGAAACAATAGAGACCTCGGTAATGTGTAGTTTTAGCTATCTTGTACCGCTTAATTTTTTGCACAACAACTTTTGCACATTAAATTAAACACTTCAATCTTTAGGTAGTATAGATGGGCATTAAAGTTTAATCACTTAATGTTTGATTGGTATTGTCAGCTGTCACCCACCTATATCACTTAATGTTTAATCACTTAACGGTCTTCATACGCTTAGACATAAGCAATATGTTGACTTTGGAAATCTGGTTAGTAAAAAAAAAAAATAAATAAATAAATTTTGAACTAATTTATGATTTTATATTCATATGATTACGATTGACAATGATTTGTAAAAATCACAAAGTTGATTTTTTGATGGATTTTTTTGAACAGGTCATGAAAACTTTTCAATAGAGTCATTTGGACTCGAGAAATGATTTTTCTCCTCTTTCCATAAATTGTAGCATCATATCGTTTGCTGCATGATTCTTTACTTATATATATGACAAATAAACATCGTAGATGAAACTTATAATGTTAGCGTCATGTTATACTATTTCCAAACTACGGCTTCCATAGTAAGTGCAAAAAGATTCAAACATAGACTTACTTTGGCTGTTAATCACAGCCTATATGACTAGCGTTACAATACATAACAGAATGATATCGACAATGGAAATATGAAGAATGTCTAATGAGATGGCCATGGGTACGAAGATTGGGATGAACAATGTACAATATATAATTACGGAGAAGTGATTGATGATTACTCGCTACAAATGACTTTGACCCAACACTCGTTTTATTATTATTATTTTTTAAATAGCAACAGTTGGCTCAACAAGCTAAAATGAGCCACTAGCTAATGACTAATGTTAGCAACAACTGCTAATAAAAAATAGGCCAATATAACAAAAATCCCGTACAGCTCTTCTTGTATTAGTTCCAAAATTCCAAAAGTAAGCTTTACAAACTTTTTTAGGGTCCGCTTGGTTCAAAGTGGGGAAAGGAAAAGGGAAAGGGAAAGGGAAAGGAATGCAAAGGAATGAGTGAGGTGGGTAATCAATACCTTACCCTCCAATTTACTCTATAATGGTTCATTACCCACTACGGGGTAATCAATACCTTTGCACCCCCCAACCAAGCACCTACTAATGAGTGAAGTGGGCCCATTTGTTTACCTTACCCATTCCCCACCCCCCTTAACCCCCCAACCAAGCACCCCCTAATCTATGAAGTTTGAGGCTTTTAGATTCATTTTAGGCATGTCGATGAATAAATTACCAAGAGCATTTTAACAAGATAACTGATTCCAGATACACATCACAGTTGAATCAGCAGCAAAAACAAAAGAAGCTCACAAGGGAGGTGTTACATATAACTGTTAAGGAATTCCTCTTAAAAAGTTTTGCTTGATTTTCTTTTTTTATAAGGAAGTCCAAAACTCGTTTATTCTTTCTTCTCCTAAACGCTTGTACTTTAAATTAAAACTGTGATTCCTTATCTATTTCCCTCGCATAATTGTCTTTATCAGTAAGCTTGAACTATATCATCTTCGCAACATTACCATTTCTAATCCTATAATGATATATTTATAACGATTTAATTCACAAAATAATCACTAAGCGTCTAAAGACCGTTATGATAGCCTGCATACAAGGGAGATAATATTATCCACCACACATTAAATTTGGATGTCGACTTGTTAAAAGGACATCTTGGAATGAATTAATGGACATAAAAAAATAATCGTGTCTTTGGCCTTTATCACTAAATCAATTATTCCTAAAAGTAAAATGGGCATAGACATAGTTCTTCTTTTGTTGATAATAAGTAACATTCACCACTCTACATACATGTCACGCCTCGAGTACTAGCTATATTCACAAAGTACTCTGTGGAACCAGCTAAATTATCTAATCTCTACACGCCTAAGGGTTGGCCCAGAAATGCAGCTTGTGAGGTTGAGATAACTCGATATATCTTCATTGGTATAACGGGCTGGTTAAAGAAAAATCCATCAAAGTTGCACCAACTTCACTATTTTTGCGAAACATTATTACTTCAAAATTATAATTATATGAATTAACTCAGATTAACCATTAATTAGATTTTCGAATTCTACATTCTATTTATCAATCTTATCAAAAGAAAACAATGTCAAAGCGTATGAGAAATGTTATGGTAGTCCATATACTCGGCTGTCAATAGCAGTCAAAAAATAAATTTAGATGCCGACTTGTTGAAATGACATGTACAAATTAATGAACCTTAGAAATATGCATGTCCTTAGTTATTATTATCAATAAAAGCTAATGTAAGGTGAGATATAAATTTCTGAATGGAGGGAATACATCTTTTATGGCTTTGTTTTCTTTTTGCACACAAATTTTATGCTGCTGAATTCGACATCATTTCAGATTCACAGTTCTTGACAGATGAGGACACGTTGGTCTCAGAATCCGGAATTTTTGAACTCGGAATTTTCAAGCCCAGTAGCTCAGAGAACAGATATCTTGGTATTTGGTACAAACAAGTATCTGTTAGAACGGTGGTTTGGGTGGCTAACAGAGACCACCCACTCCCTGGTGCATCACCACTTGCTTTAAAGATTGTTGATCCAGGAAATCTAGTCCTCTTCAACAATAAGAGCATAATTTGGTCATCCAACACAACAACATCACAGAAAGCAACTGCAAAGCTTCTTGACACCGGTAATCTGATTGTCACGGACCAAGAACTTTTTGGAACGTTTCTTTGGCAGAGTTTTGATTATCCAACTGATACTCAACTACCTGGAATGAAGCTTGGTAAAGATTACTCTAGGGGAATCGAATGGCGTCTAACGTCCTGGAAAAGTAGTCAAGATCCAGCTCAGGGTGAATTCACTTGGGAAGCTGACACACATGGTTATCCTGAATTCCAATTAAAACAAGGTATGGTGGTCAAACAACGGACAGCACCTTGGAGGCATGAACGGCTTGTCTTTAGCAGGATATGGCCGGCCATTATAGCCAACGTAGTCATTACTGAAAGCGAGGCATCTGTTGCTTATAATCTTGAAAACAACACATCTATCCTATCGAGGGAAACATTGAATTCTTCTGGGATGATAGTGAGTACGGTTTGGGAAGAAAAAAGTAAACAGTGGCAGCTTGTCTTGAAATTTCCAAGAGATATATGTGATAATTACAACAACTGTGGTGCTTATGGAAGTTGCAGTCTTGTTAAGTACACAGAGGAAAAGTCTTGTGCTTGCTTGGATGATTATAGATTTTTGCCAACGGATGATGATTGGTCTCATGGTTGTGTTAGAAAAACACCATTGGAGTGCAAAAACGGATCTGTAGGGTTCATCAAGTACTCTAACCTTAAATTACCAGACTCACAGAGTACACAGTTTAACATAAGTATGAGTTTAGAAGAATGTGAAGCAAAATGCTTGCAGAATTGCAGTTGCATGGCTTATGCAAATACAGACATTCAAGGTGAAGGAACTGGTTGCTTGATGTGGTTCAACGACCTTATAGACATCAGAGTATCAGCTGTGACCGGTCGGGATATATTTGTAAGAATAGCTTCATCTGATATAGGTAAAAAATCTTTTGCTAAGGTTTACCAAGCAAACAATAAATATACAAAGATTTACATCGATCTATATCCTTGCAAAACATTCAAATTACATCAATATCTTACTAATTTTATAATTACTTCAATTTTCTTCTAAAAATTTAAAATACACAAAATTCTCCAAAGACACAATTTCATCATATTTAGATTGATTTAATACTAATAACTTTCTTGTAAATACTATATAATATATCAAATTGCCTCTTTACCCTTTCTCAATAATATCTTTACCCTTTACCCGAAAACAAGTTCGAAAAATTATGTATGTGTAGTTTTGTGTTTTGCAAAGATATTGACGTAGTTAGCAAATTCGTAAGGATAACCATATAAGTTTGAAGTTTTGAAAGGACACAAATATAAAAGCCCCACAAATATATACATAAAATGTAACCACCATTAGGATTTGTACATAGTTTGGGAAATTTGCATTTCGCGTGATCTAAGATGACACTTATTTCCAACATAACTCAACTTTGTGATATATTGCTAAAATCAATACACCAAATCACCTTTTGCTGATTTTGTCCTTCTACACCCACTGCGCACCTACTTATCATTTTATTTAATAGCCTATCTCATCCCCAACTTCGCATAATCGACCATATCTCTTCGCGCGCAACTGCATTTTTCCCAAAAATTGCACCGCCTTCACCGTCGTCTCATTCCGATCATGATGACATGCGTCTCGTCCGTCTTCTTGCACACCGGATTTCGACCGGAATGAATTCGAAGATGTTGTAATCCAATTGTAAAGTGAGGGTCATGTGATAAAGAAATGGGACACCGTTTACACCCAACGGTTTTTATACTGCGACATTATGCGAATCGATTACGAATGGTTCAACAAAACAGATTTTTATTATAGTGACTCTGAATATCTTGTGAATGCTTGTGAGACGGCACACTGACAAGACAATTGTTTACCCTTCCAATAAAAGTTTTGAACATCAAATTCATCGTTAATATCTAGTTGTTTTTCTTTCTTATAAATCAAATTCACATTTTTGCATTTCAACGGAGCCATAGTAAACTCTCCTTACCATTAAACATCATCTTAAACTCTACTTATGATATTTCTGACAACTCTATATTTACCACTTTACAAAAGTTCTTCACAGATTTCAATGGAAATCGAGACTGTAACGGCTACTTTTTCAACTGTCCAAGTTTTTTTATGTTTCCAAGAAGATGATTGTGATAGAAGGGGTGTTACTTTTGTTGGGGGTTATTTTCCGAGAGCAGGGTGAAGATAATCAATAGCCTAACTAATTACCAATGAATGGTTACCGGATATCACTTGGAATCGTGTTATCACTTTCCAAAGTAAACTATTCGACCCTAGTGCCTGGGTATCACTAATATCTACTTGGTATAAGACCAAATGTATGTTAATGATTTATGCACAAATCAATAACCCTTTTGCATTCAAGTGTTTATGTTTTCTGTATATCATCCATGCATATGTGAATTCCTATTTATATGGAAATACTCATAGCTAGTCAAATGGAATTATAGGGATTAATCGGCTCATTAATCGCCTCATAATTATCCCCATTATAGCTAACATTGGTTACACGACCAATTAAACGTGGTCATTAAGCAGTTATAACTGCCACTTGAATAGGTCAAAGCCGTTGCAAGTTAATTCCAGCAAGCACTAGCAGTAGTAACTCTGCCAACAGTAGTAATGTTAGTACTAGCAGTATTAACTCTGCCAAACAGTAGTAACATTAGTACTAGCAATATTAACTCTGCCTAACAGTAGTAACATTAGTACTAGCAGTATTAACTCTGCAGCAGTAACGTTAGTACTAGCAGTATTAACTCTGCCTAATAGTAGTAACATTAGTACAAGCAGTAGTAACTCGCTGAACCTTACCACTATTGAGTCAGGTTGTTCAGGGAACTTATGGGTGTACACTCCGTACCTCCTGACCCATTACCAGGTGTGAACTAATCCCACAAGTGCACTAAATTTTCCAACAACTTTGCTTTTAGAACACCAACAATGTGCTATGATTGTTTGTCTAGTGTTTGAAGTATCTCAAGTCACCTATAAGATGTAGGCACATCGAAAACCTAGTCAAGCCTCTTTGCTTCTACCAAGGGTGAAAACTTAGAACAAACCATCCCTATTAGAGTACATGCTATTTATCAACAATAATCACCCTCACTACACTTTTTGCATCTTTTTCTCCATCTTTATTACATATTGTCATGTGAAGGAACGTGAATGAAGACATGCCTTTATAAATAAAAGCTTTGACTATGTTGTTTTTACTAGATTAAAAGATGAGAGTGCCATGTCATACATGGGGTCATGTGTTCCCGCCAAATTTTCCTATCTTTTGGACACATACTGTTGGTGGTAACAGCCCAGAACAGGGTTAAGACAATCAGTAGCAACTGCAAATACCACTAGGTGGTTACCGGATATCACTTGGAATCGTGTGATCACTTTCCAAAGTAAACTATTCGACCCTAATGCCTGGGTTACATGAATATCTACTTGGGATAAGACCAAATGTAGTTATAGAATTAGGCACAATTCAATAACCCCTACGCTTATAAGTGTTTATGCTTTCAGTTTGTTTCTCCTGATATCAGTGTGATTCTCAGTGTCTTTCATTTGATGAAATGCATCTCTATTTATAGTAGAGAAAACTCACTCCTAGTAAATGGACATTATGGGTGATTAACGGCCAATTAATCACTCATAATAAGCCTCCACTATCATAGGAATAGTGGTTACATGACCAATTAAACGTGGTCATAAAGCAGTCATAACAGCCAATTGAATGAGTCAAAGCTGTTACAAATTAATCACTGCAACACTACCAGTAGGAACCATTACACTAGCAGCAGGAACCATTACACTAGCAGCAGGAACCATAACACTACCAGCGGGAACCATTAGTTACTACATTATCAGTAGTAACCAATACTACTAGTACTAACTTAGCACTATCAGTACTAACACTAGCTATCAGTACTAACTTAGTACTATCAGTACTAACTTAGCACTACCAGTACTAACCACTATTGAGTCAGGGTGTTCAGGGACCTCATGGGTGTACACTCCGTACCTCCTAACCCAAAACCAGGTGTGAACTAATCACACAAGTGCACTAAATTTTCCAACAATCCTCCCCAAATTTAGTTCACTTCCTTTTCAAGAAAAACAAACATCAAACAAAACATGTGCATAAACGAAAATATCCTGAGGATTGAATTTCCATCTTAGTACATTACACGTTCAAATATTCGAGAATCAAGGTGTTCTAAGAATTGAACCCTTCAACCCATTTGAATACCTGAAGATAAAATACACACAAGTTTTCAAACACTTAACAGCTCCTGACACTATACAAGCCATGTGTCCATATCCAAATTCATAAATGTTGTAAAAGCTAAAAGTCCAAAAGCTTCCTGAAGCGGCAAAACTTCAACATTTACATAGGTGGTTCCTCTTTATTCATGCTCCTGCCAAGCACTTTTTCAAAGACAAATAACCATTAAGAAGTAAAGACTTCATCCTCCTTTCAGCAGGTTCTGAGCACAACCTTGGGTTGTAAAATAAAACATGTGCTCCAGTCCACTGAATGTTCAGCTTTCCACATTGAACTCAGCTCCCAAGTTTCCTTAGGAGGGAGTTGGGTGTCCTAGCATTCAGTGACTAAGTTGGACTTAAACCCATCCCTTTAGCAGACTTTATAACCAAGTCTCTAGCCAGACCCTTCGTCAAGTGATCAGCTAAATTTTGTTGAGATCTTAGAAACTCTATAGATACCACCCCATTCATGATAAGCTCACGAATCATGCTATGTCTGACACCCAAGTGTCTAGACTTCCCATTGTATATCTGGCTATAAGCCTTTGCCAATGTAGCTGCACTATCACAACGGATAGAAATAGGTGCTATAGGTTTAGGCCATAATGAAATCTCAAGAAGCAAGTTTTTCAACCATTCAGCTTATTTACCAGCAGCTGCTAAAGCCACAAATTCAGATTCCATTGTTGAACTAGTGATGCAAGTTTGCTTCTTGGATGCCCAAGAAATTGTACCTCCACCAAGTAGGAATACCCAACCACTGGTAGACGAATTGTCTTCAGTGTTACTGATCCAACTTGCATCAGTGTATCCTTCCAACACTGAAGGATAACCAGTATATGAGAGACTATAATCCATAGTTCTCTTCAAATACTTCAGTACCCTCTGAACTGCTTGCCAGTGATGAGCACTAGGATTACTAGTATACCTGCTCAGTTTACCCACTGCAAAAGCAATATCAGGCCTTGTACAAGTCCCGGCATACATCAGGCAGCCAATTACCCTAGAATACTCAAGTTGAGATACAGCCTTGCCATTATTAGGCATTAGCTTCTCACAAGTATCACAATCAAAGTAATTGAATTTCCTCAACACCTTCTCAATATAATGAGACTGAGAGATAGAAATTCTTTTACTTTCATGTTTAATCCTTATACCAAGGATAACATCAGCCTCCCCCATGTCCTTCATGGAGAACCTTGATGACAAAAATTCCTTTGTCAGGTCAACCTGATTTTGGTCAGTGCCAAAGATCAACATGTCATCAACATATAGACAAATGATGACTCCTTTACCAGATTCATCAAATTTGCTATACACACATTTGTCAGCAACATAACCATTAGACAAAACCACGTCATCAAATTTTTGATGCCATTGCTTAGGTGCCTGCTTTAGTCCATAAAAAGACTTAATCAGTTTGCACACCTTGTTTTCATTGCCAGGCATGATGAAGCCCTGAGGTTGGTTCATATAAACCTCCTATTCCAATTCACCATTCAAGAAAGCTGTTTTCACATCCATCTGATGAATGATCAGATTGTGAATAGATGCCAAAGCAATCAGCAGTCTTATGGTACTGATACGAGCCACAGGGGCATAAGTATCAAAATAGTCTATCCTTGACTTTTGTTTAAAACCCTGAATGACTAGTCTAGCCTTGAACTTTTCAATAGTTCTATCTACCTTCATTTTCCTTTTGAAAATCCATTTGCAACCCAAAGGTTTGCAACCTGGTGGTAGATCAACCAACACCCAAGTGTTGTTGCCCATGATGGAATCCATCTCATCATTGATTGCTTTTTTCCAGAAAGCAATATCCTGGGACTTCATTGCTTCTTCAAATCTCTTGGGATCATCCTCAACAATGAAGCAATAGGAGTATTGGTCTGAGACCTCATCCCTTGTTCCTTCAACTAAGTATAGTTGAAACTCAGGTCCAAATAACTTTGGAGTCCTGACCCTTTTGCTCTTTCTAAGCATAGGTTCAGGTTGTTAAACCACAATCTCATCAGGGACCTCTGTTGGTTATTCATCAGGGACCTCTGATACACCAGTGTCATGAGTTCCATTAGGAATCCTCTGACTTGGTCTAGGGACTGATGATAATCTATTCTCATCAAAATCTGCATCCCTTGATTCAATTATGGTGTTAACTGAAACATATTCATTAGGTTCAATAACATAGAACCTGAAAGCCTTGGAATGCTCAACATATCCAACAAAGATGCAGTCAATGCCTCTTTCACCCAAAGTTTTCAACTTTGGATCAGGGAGTCTTACAACAGCCCTACAACCCCAAACCCTGAGATAGTTCAGGTTGGGTTTCCTTTTAGTCCAGAGTTCATAAGGGGTAACTTTGTTCCTTTTTTTGGGAACCCTATTTAATAAATAGCAAGCTGTTAACATAACTTCATCCCAGAACCCTTGACTCAGTCCTGAATAGGACAACATGGAATTAACCATCTCCTTCAGCACCCTATTTTTCCTTTCAGAAATGCCATTTTTCTGAGGAGTATAAGGGGCAGTCGTTTCATGGATTATACCAACAGACTGAAAAAACAGAGTATCCATGTACTCACCTCCCCTATCAGTCCTTAATTTTTTGATCAGGGACCCAAGTTGTAATTCAACTTCAGTTTTAAACATTTTGAATTTATCTAATGCTTCATCCTTAGTATGTAAAAGATAGACATAACAAAACCTAGAAGCATCATCAATAAATGTCACAAAGTACTTCTTATTCCCCAAAGAAGGAGTGGCATGCAAATCACACAGGTCACTGTGTATTAGCTCCAAGAGTTTAGTCTCCCGATTAACACCTTGAAAAGGTTTCTTGGTTATCTTGGTCAACATGCAAGTTTTACACTTTTCAGTGTCCATGTCAAATGCTGGGATTAACCCATCCTTAGACATATCTTGCATCATTTTATAGTGTACATGGCCAAGTCTAGCATGCCAAAGGGTAGAGTCAGTCAGGTCAGTGGTTGTCACAAAGGTTGAATTAACACTATCAGGGACAATATTAAGCCTGAACATTTGGTTACACAAATAGCCAAAACCAATAAAAACACCACATTTAGACAAGACAAATTTATCAGATTCAATAACTTGTGTATATCCATGATTATTCAAAACACTACTTGAAACCAAGTTTTTCCTTATATCAGGAACATGAATAACATTAAACAAAGTTACAATCTTTCCAGAACTAAACCTAAGGTCTACACCACCACGACCATGCACCAAGGCTGTTGACTCATTTCCCATGTGAAGAATAGAACCATCATTCAGTGACTCATAAGTCTTGAACCAGCTTCTATCTTTGCACACATGGACTGTTGCACCAGAGTCAACCCACCACACAACATCATCATCCTGCACATAATAAGATTCAGATACATATGTAACATAATAAATCTGAAAATACTTATTAAACATATTCTAACCTTTCAGTGAGTTGGTTGAACCACTACTCCCTGAACCATTAGTGCCTGATCCATTGGTTTTACCACCAACTTTAACACCCTTGCAGTCCCTTTTAATGTGACAAGTTTTGCCACATTTCCAACAAGTAGGTGTGGCCTTCTTGTTAGGATCTGCCCTTGTGTTGTCATGATATTTGAGTTTGCCTTTGTTGTCATTGTACCTGGTGGAGTTGTTATGCTCCACCATATTGACAACAGATGCACCAGCAACATTGCTACTCTTTGGCTTGTCATTATCCTGCACCTTGAGAGATTCCTCAATGCGCAGATGACTGCCCAACTCAACCAGAGTTAACTCCTCTTTCTTATGTTCCAAGGTATGCTTGAAATCTTTCCAACAAAGAGGAAGTTTATCAATAACACAAGAGACTGAAATAGCCTCATCCATGTGCATATTGTGTTGTGTAAACCTTCCAAGTATTCCAAGAAGTTTATTGTATTGTTCCATAACTGGTCTTAAATCAGTCATTTTGTAATTTGTGAACTTACTAACAAGGAACTTCTTACTTGATGCATCCTCAGCCATATATTTGGCATCCAAGGAATCTCACAGTTCTTTGGAAGATTCAATGTTCTGATAAATGTCAAATAGAGAATCAGACATACCATTGAGAATTAGACCTCTGCAAATATAGTCATCATTCTCCCATTTGCTCCTCCTCCTAATCTGCTCTACAGTAGCATCATTCCCATCATCAGGAATAGGAGTGGTTAGCACATACACCACACTCATGCTTGACAGCAAGAAGTGCGTCTTCTTCTGCCACCTCCTAAAGTCCAATCCTTCAAACTTATCAAGCTTGGCAAAGTTTGAAGCCATGTGTTTCTATGCAGCAGCAGCCATTGATTATCACAAATAGTTTACTTTGATTGTTGGTGGTAACAGCCCAGAACAAGGTTAAGACAATCAGTAGCAACTGCAAATACCACTAGGTGGTTACCGGATATCTCTTGGAATCGTGTGATCACTTTCCAAAGTAAACTATTCGACCCTAATGCCTGGGTTACACGAATATCTACTTGGGATAAGATCAAATGTAGTTATAGAATTAGGCACAATTCAATAACCCCTACGCTTATAAGTGTTTATGCTTTCAGTTTGTTTCTCCTGATATCAGTGTGATTCTCAGTGTCTTTCATTTGATGAAATGCATCTCTATTTATAGTAGAGAAAACTCACTCCTAGTAAATGGACATTATGGGTGATTAACGGCCAATTAATCACTCATAATAAGCCTCCACTATCATAGGAATAGTGGTTACATGACCAATTAAACGTGGTCATAAAGCAGTCATAACAGCCAATTGAATGAGTCAAAGCTGTTACAAATTAATCATTGCAACACTACCAGTAGGAACTATTACACTAGCAGCAGGAACCATACACTACCAGCAGGAACCATTACACTAGCAGCAGGAACCATAACACTACCAGCGGGAACCATTAGTTACTACATTATCAGTAGTAACCAATACTACCAGTACTAACTTAGCACTATCAGCACTAACACTAGCTATCAGTACTAACTTAGTACTATCAGTACTAACTTAGCACTACCAGTACTAACCACTATTGAGTCAGGGTGTTCAGGGACCTCATGGGTGTACACTCCGTACCTCCTAACCCAAAACCAGGTATGAACTAATCCCACAAGTGCACTAAATTTTCCAACAGATACACCCTTTTTCTCTAACTCTTTATAGTAAGAACCTATATTATCGGGTCTTGTGTTCCCCCACTGAGTTTTTCCAACTTTTCAATGAAAGTACCCAATCATCTGATTCATTATCTCCAATATGCTATAACTACGTTGCGTGAATCATATAAGTTGATTTATATGTTATTATGTAATGTAGTGTAATAATTAGTAATGAAATATATTTTAGTTAATGGAAAGTCTTTGTAATGTAATGTATAAATGTTGGTATATAATGTGATGTGATGTTTCATAATTTATGATAACATTTATTAAAAAACACTAGATAAAAAAAGTACATTTACTTAAACTAAAAATAATTGAAATAGACATTTGAAATATAACGGTACAATATCAAAGTTCCTTTGCAGCCTTTGAATCTCAGCGTGTAGCGTACGTTATTTTTTTCTTTTTTGCTACTTTTTTCATCAGTATCGTGACATACGTCTTCTATAGAAGAAGAACTTGTCTTCTTTTGAAGTTCAGCTAGATAACACACGGCTTTCTATCAGTATTTGAGCTTGATGAAGATTCTAAATTTGGCCTCAATGGTGATCAGGTCATTTGGAGAGAAGAAGCAATGTAGTTTTTACCTTTAGAATTAAGAGATTAGCATACATAGAGTTGAAAGTCTTTCTATGTGAATGTTAATAAATAGGAGTGTATTTACCTTTATTGTTTTTCGTAATAAAATCGCAATCAAGTCAACCTACAAAAAGAAATAAAGTTGCATTGGGTACTGAAATCTACTATTAATTGGAGGTTTTGTATTCCTAACTGTATCCAATATTATTTAACAAAAAATATATATAAGAAGTTGAACAATGATAAAAAGTAAAGATTAACTTGTATTCACTCAAAAGAGAAGGGAAAAATACAACACATCATATACAATTGAAGAACAAAACATTGACATGCATGTTACTTAATCATCGTTAATGACAAATCTTCAAGAAAATTATTTTGCAGCAATAGATTCGTCAACTTTCTAACTACTTAATACATTATTCCAAAATAGACATGTCACGGCCTATATCATCATACAAAAACACGACAACTGCCGGGCAACATTTTACAAGGCTATAGTTTAGTTGTTCGATCTCCTTGATCTTTTCAACTTTTTTCTTTTATTGCCATCTGTAGAGTCGAGACCCTTTCTAGTAGTTCCTCCCTTAAAGTACTATCCGTAACCAGAAAATCGGTAATGAACACTTTTTTTTTCTCTCAACAAAACGAGATTGTGTTGTAGAACTCAGTTCGTCCATATTTTCTTATTTTTCTTTTGTGTTTTCGTATTGTAAAGTAAAGTGAGATATTAAATTTTCAATGGAGGGAGTAGTCATACGTCTTTTTTTCTTTCTTTCTTTTTGTTCATAAAATATATGCTACTAAACTTGACATCATCTCACATTCACAGTTCTTGACAGATGGAGATATGTTGGTTTCGCAAACCAGAGTTTTTGAAATAGGTTTTTTTAGGCCAAATAATTCTGAGAACAAATATCTCGGTATGTGGTTCAAAAATATATCTGTTAGAACGGTGGTTTTGGTTGCCAACAAATCGAGACCACCCGCTCCCTGATCACCACCACTTGTGGTAAAGATTACTGATTTCAGAGCTCTTAGCTGTTGGAATTAAATAAATATGACATTAAATATTTAACATATATACATCAAATAAACATGAGATTCATATATTTAGCATATATACATCAAAAGCACGCAGCGAAAGTCTAAACATTAAATCAATACTTATAAATAATTAACCAAAAACAAAAGAGATGCGTACCTTTTAGCAATTCCAAGCAATCAAACAAACAAGAAAATCAAACCCTAAAAATTAGGGTTTATGTAATCGACCTACACTTAAGTCGATTGGGGAAAAATACAAACACAAGCGGTGTTTGTCCTATGTTCCTGTACACACGTATTACTAACGATTCGATGCGAATAGCTAGGTTCTTGAATCACAATAACAACCAAAACGCTTTTTGTTGATCACAAGAAAATCGAAAACCTTATGGAATAAGGTTGTCGACCGGTTATGAGCCAGGGAAGGGAGAGAAGAGAAGTTAGGGCTGTTTAGGTGAACCAAGATTAGAAAAGAATGAATACAAAGGCCTTGTATATATACTCATGTAATCTTGGGGTCCAAGTTTGAGAAGGATTCTCCTTCTAGAACCCATACAACCGGTTATGCATTCCAAGAGGTATTCCGGAACCTTCTCGAATTCTATTTTCATCTCTAGTCCCTTAACTTAATATTTAACGACCGTTAACTAAACCTCGTTAAATAACTAATGCCCATTAAGTATTTATTGTGAAATAATGAAATAAAACAATTTATATATTAATTATATGAACATCGATTCTCATACGTAAAGTGTGCAATCTCATAGTCTAGTTTTCGAATCCAGTCATACATATATTAATTATATCCATAAACCTTTCAGCTCCCACTTGGATATACCTTAATCTAGTAATGACATTTATTAGTGTCTAGCAAACACACCAATACATCCAGAACGACCATGAGTGTGGTTTCTTGGAAAACCTTTTATTGATTCATCATTATACTTATCCTTTTGTTACTAACACCACGTTAAATATGAATATGGATCAGGTCATTCCATTATTTAACTGTTTTTCGTTATATCTGATTGAACAAGATTACCAAATCATCTGAACATATTCCAAATAGATCTTGGGCATGGTCATGCAAACATCTTGTCAACCTTACGAAGGGCCCATCAGTATTACACTTCGAAATAACAAATTCTCTCTTGAATACAAGCAAAACCCATGAAATTTGCAACACTTCTGAAAATAGCCCTTATTACTACCAGTTACGGATAGCGTTAGACTATTTCACAAAAAATGCGCTACATCCATGATAGTTATCTGGTATCTCAAGTCTGAGGATAAATATTCATTATTTACTTTAATGACAAAAATCCATAAAGTACAACCATGTAGTTGGGATCACTCCTATATTCAATTCATTGAATATCCTGTGATTTTGGCATGTCTACGCATCAATATACATAAGTATATTCTACCAAAACTCAGATCTGTCTTAATTCAATGATATTCCCATATCATTGATTGACAATGGACTATTTAGAATAACATAAGTTACTCAGGATTTTAAACATGTAAAAATAGGATACAATATTATATATGAAAGATAAACATAACTAATATTTTATTTTATTAAAATAATAATTGTTCAAAACATTCTTTATCCAAATACATAACCACATATTTACATGAAACTACTAGCTAAACGAAGTCCAATGCTATTAGCATGTTGGGTAAGATTTTCCTTAGGTAAAGCCTTCGTAAAAGGATCAACTAGATTGTCATTTGTGTGAACTTTGAGTAGATTGATTTCACTTATTTTGACTTGTTCTCGAACATAGTGATATCGCTGAGGAAAATGTCTGGCACCTTTCATGACTCTAGGTTCATTGGCGAATGTTATTGCGGCAGAATTGTCACAATACATATTTATAGGTAATTCAATTGAAGGAATAAATCCAAGCCATGAAATGAATATCTTAATCCAAACAGCTTCCATCGCAGCTTCTGAAGCAGCTATGTACTCAGCTTTTGTTGCAGACATTTCAATTGTACTATGCTTTTTGCTCTTCCAGTCTACTGCTCCTCCATTGACTACAAAGACATATACCGTCTGAGACTTCGTATCGTCTTTATCAGTTTGCCAGGATGCATCGCAGAAACCTGTAACTTCAAGCTCTGCCTCTGGATTTCCACCATACACAAGAAACATTTCTATAGTAGCCTTTTAATACTTGAGAATGTTTTTAACAGCATGCCAGTGAAGTTCACCTAGGTTCTGTTGATATCGACTATTGATATTTTGTGCAAACGCCACATTTGGCTTTGTGCATCTCACTGCATACATGATGGATCCTACAACCGAAGCATAAAGAACTCTACTCATGCATGCCACCTCTTCAGGTGTTGAAGCACATAGTTTTCTACTTAAGCCATGTTCTACTTGCATCGGCAAATATCCCTTCTTGGAATTTTGCATCCTGAATCTATTCAAGATTTTATCAATGTAAGCACTTCGACTTAATCCAATTAACCGCTTTGATCTATCGCTGTAGATATTGATTCTAAGGATGTATGCTGCTTCTCCTAAATCCTTTATAGAAAACATGTTCCAAGATATGACTTAACCTCTATTAAACTTGGAATATGATTTCCCATGATCAATATGTCATCGACATATAGGATAAGGAAAGTAACATTACTCCCACTAGCTTTATGGTATACACATGGCTCATCGAGATTATGAGTAAAACCAAACTTTTATATTTCCTCATCAAATATCTTATTCCATTGCCTTGATGATTGCTTCAATCCATAAATGGATCTTTGAAGTTTGCATACATGCTTTAAAAATTCTGAATTCACAAACCCCTCAGGCTGTGCCATATAGATGTCCTTATCTAGGCGACCATTTAAAAAGGTGCTTTTGACATCCATCTGCCAAATCTCATATTCAAAGTATACTGCTATGGCTATAAGAAACCTAATAGCTCTAATATCTACTAAAGGAGAAAAGGTCTCCTCGTAGTCAATCTCGTAGGTTTGAGTAAAGCCTTTAGTTACCAGACGAGCCTTATAGGTGTGTACCCTGCCATCCATGCCAGTTTTATTCTTGAAGAGAAACTTACTTCCAACAACTTTAGCGTTAGGAGGAAGGTCTACTTCGATCCAGACTTCATTATCTTTCATGGATTGCATTTCCCCATTCATTGCAACTTTTCATTTGTCCTCTTCAGGATCATTCATAGCAGCTTTATAGTTAGCGGGTTCACCAAAATCCCTTAACATATTTTTCTCAACTTCTACATTAAGACATAGACGTTCAGGAGCACGTATAGTCCTTTCAGACCTACGAATGGGAATAACTTCAGGTGGAGGACACAGACTTTCAGGTTCCACTTGAAGTTGGCTAGTGTTTTTAGAAAGTGATGTATCTTCTTGATCATCTTCCACATCATAAAATCTCCCACTGACTTCTTGAGATATGAGATCCCTTTAAAGGAAATCTCTATACCTAGCCACAATGACTTTGTTTTCAAGTGGGAAGTAAAAATAGTAACCCGTTGTTTCCTTTGGGTATTCTATGAAGATACACTTAACAGATGTTTATCTGGTGAGTCACATTTAACAAACACCTCACAACCCCAAACCTTTAAGTAAGACAAATTGGGAGATTTTCCATACCATATCTCGTATGGAGTCTTATCAACCTTCTTAGTTAGAACCATATTTAGAATGCGAACAACAGTTTCTAAAGCATAATCCCAAAAAAAAATAAGGAAAGAGTTGTAAGATCAAACATTGATCACACCATGTCTAGCAATGTACGATTTCTTCTCTCAGATACACCATTTTGTTGTGGTGTATATGGAGATGTGAGCTGCTGGACAATACCACACTCAGCAAGATAATCTTTAAAATCTTGGCTAATATATTCACCACCTCTATCGGATCGAAGAGCTTTAATCTTCTTTCCTAGTTGCAATTCTACTTCATTCTTGAATACCTTAAATGTTTCAAATACTTCATGTTTATGTTTAAGTAAATAAACATAACCATAACGACTGAAATCATCAGTAAAGGTTAAGAAGTAGCTAGCACATTTCCTTGACACATGTCTAAGTGGTGCACACACATCTGTATGTATCAAACCAAGTAGATCTGAAGCCCTTTCTACTTGATGTGAAAAAAGTTTCCTTGTCATCTTCCCAGATATGCAAGATTTGCAATTATCAAAATTCATCATTGATACGTTTCAAAAGCCCATCGTGTTACAACTTTTTCATGCGTTTCTTGCCTATGTGAGCATGTCGACAATGCCAAAGATAAGTAGAATCCAAGTCTGTCTAGATTCTCTTATTATTGATGCTAAAAACAGAATTATTTGTATCATTCAAAATATTATGCATATCAATTTTAAACACACCACTTACAGGAATTGTATTAAAGTAAAAAACATTATTTAAAGAAATAAAAATTCCATAACTAGTAAATGTGTGAACAAAACCAATATCTTTTAACAAGGAAACAAAAACGACACCTCCAATTATAAAAGGTACGTAATGACAATTGTTCAAAACTAGTACTAAACGCGAAGGCAAAACTAAATCGAATGTTCCTATGGCTTCAACAGCTGCATGTGCTCCATTTCTAACGTGCAAGTATTGCTCCCCATAGGCTAGCTTCCTTGCTCCTCTAAGCCCCAGTAGTGTATTGCAAATATGAATAACACATCCAATGTCATACACCTAGGAAATAACTTGATAAGGAAAAGCAAATAATTCTATCAAGAAATTACCTGAAGTGCTGGCGACCTGCCCAACATTCTTGTATATCTTTTCTCGCAACTCAGAAAGGCAGAGTGGACAGTTCCTCTTCCAGTGTCCTACCTCTGTGCATTGGTGACAAGCCTGATTCTTCTTAGGATTGTTCTTAGGCATGGGTTGGTAAGCCATAACTTGCTGCCTACCTTTACCTTTCCCCTTGTTCGCTTGCTGCGGTTTGTTTAGCTTAGTAATCATACCACCTTGAATAGCTAGTACATGAGGTGTAGGACCCTTTTTCGGTAATCCTTTTTCATATTCAATGAGCATTCATGTAACTCACTAACTGTCATCCCCGTGTAACACATGTTAAAGTTGCAGACAAAACCACCAAACTCCTGTTAAGGGATCTGTTGATCAAGCCAACAAATAAATCTTGAGAATAGGAATGGTTGAGATGCTCAAGTTGGTCCATTTAACTTTTCATTTCCAAGACATGAGCACTCACGGATTTACCATCCCCCAGTTTGCAACTGTGTATAGAATCAATCAAATCATATAGTTCTACAACTGCTGGCTTCTCAAACATACGTCTGAGTTCATTGAGCATATCTATGAGAGAATAATTCTCAAATTACTTTTGAAACGAAGGAATCATACTTCCAAGCATAAGACACGCAACTTCATTATGTCTATCATACTCAACGGTCTAAGCTTAGCTCTTTAGTAGTTGAGTCAGCAGGAAAAGCATGAGAAATAGGCTTACTCACATAATCTAGTCTTTTAGCAACTCGCAGGACAATCCTGAGTTGTCTATACCAATCATTGAAATTTTCAGCAGTCAGTTTTTCTTGATCAAACATAGATTTGAACATAGTACTTAGTGTGTGGTTATCGACATTTTGAGCCATTCTACAGAAAAAGTTCAAAAGTTAGTATTTTCGATAATAAAACCTTTAAAGAAAAAATTAAATACCATTGGTAAATATTCATATAAACCATATAATTTTCTTGAAGCAAAGATCCAAATTGGCATAGTTCCATTACATCAGTTGATCTGCTAGTAATGAAAGTATTCAACAAGGTAATTGTCGAACAATAATTGACAAACATTTTTCAATTCTTAGATCATTATGGGATATACAATTGCCAAACTAGTTGCAATGTAAGCATGTTTCATCCCATCTTATGCCTTGAGTCATAGCTCTCAATAACTAACTCAATTAAGTTGTTTAATTTAGAAACCGGAAATTTATTCCAGTTGTGGTCTCACGCAACATGGAGATTTACCTTGTTATTGCAATCTAGCTAAGATCTCACATAACTAAATTGCAACTCCAAGTGTTTCTTCAATTAGATGGCATAAACTTAAATTTTAAGGGTATTTATTTTGATGTGTGTAATCAAAATATATACGAAGAAGCATGCACACAACTTCATATCATAGGTTTTAACAAAACTTTACTCATTAGTTTTATTTCACTAAGATTAAATCAAAAAAGTTTTAATCAAGGTATATGGTAAACCAATCAAAGAATTACCTTTAATTATCGTCCACTATATCGTACTACTGCATGAGTCAAAAGACCCAAGTATTCGGATAATTACCACAAAGTGGCGCATGGAATTAAGGTCAATTCACCATTAAGATGATTTTGTACATAAAATAGTCGTAGGTAGCTTCATTTTGAAGCACAAATAAGCGGAGAAGCGAGTCAGCGTATTAAAAACCTTTTTTTTAGGTCACAATTTAATGCGTAGCCTCCTTATACCTCTCTTATAGTTTGTCAAAATGGGTGAGCCTTTCTAACTATTGGTACAAGAAACATCAATCAAATAAAAGTTTAAGATTTAACTCTTAAAAACAAATCAAAATTCACCATTGTTTAGTCTAGTTTATTTTTCTATTAAAAAAAGTACCCTTGCTTACAATCATGTCATACAATAAGTAAACAAATAGGCAAATAAAAAATAAACTACAAAAATAATGAACATGCTAAATAAAATCAACTAACATGTATATCTTGAACTAAGACTCCCACTTTTGTTTCGAGCAAGGTACAAGTGGAGCACATACATCGATAAATCGATTGCGTAAGTCTCACGTTAAAGATATACAATAACACACGTAGTTATATATGGGGTCTTCCCCAATTTTATGTTTTCCCTAATTATGTAATTAATTAACCTTTTAGTAATTTAATCATAGCATACATTAATTACTAATAACCCGTAATTAATTAAACCATGTATCGTACAATTAGCATGTAATCAAAACACGTAACAATTACTATATATCACCATTGATCCATGATAAAATATGCATGTTTTCATCATGAATCCATATAAACACTTATTATCAAATAATCAAGTTCCCATGATACGCCTACAATTAATGCCATAACACGAATTATACATCAATTAATCACATAAAATTGTATACAACCTAGGGTTTCTACAATTTTTTTACAAACCCTAAATTTTTATTTATTTATTTATTTATTTTTAACCAATCGGCCCTAATTAAAAAAATTAGGGTTTCAAAAACATAAACCCTAGAAATCAATAAACATGCAATAATAAAAAAAGATTTAATTTGTTATGTGTTTCGGTAATTAAATACACAGTATTAACGGCTCGTGATGCCACTGTTGGAATTAAATAAACATGACATTCATATATTTAACATATATACATCAAAAGCACGCATCATAAGTCTAAACATAAAATCAATACTTGTAAATAAATAACCGAATACAAAAGAGACGCGTACCTTTTAGCAATACCAAGAAATCAAACAAACAAGAAACTCAAACCCTAAAAATTAGGGTTTATGTAATCGACCTACACTTAAGTCGATTGGGCAAAAAATACAAACATGAGTGGTGTTTGTCCTATGTTTTTGTACACACGTATTACTAACGATTCGATGCGAATAGCTAGGTTCTTGAATCACAATAACAACCAAAACAATTTTTGTTGATCACAAGCAAATCGAAAACCTTATGGAATAAGTTTGTCGACCGGTTATGAGCCAAGGAGGGGAGAGAAGAGAAGTTAAGGTTCTTTCGGTGAACCAAGATTAGAAAAAAATGAATACAAAGGCCTTGTATATTTACTCATGTAATCTTGGAGTCCAAGTTTGAGAAGGATTTTCCTTCTAGAACCCATACGACCGGTTATGCATTCCAAGAGGGATTCCGGAACCTTCTCGTCTTCTATTTTCATCTCTAGTCCCTTAACTTAATATTTAACGACCGTTAACTAAACCTCGTGAAATAACTAATGCCCATTAAGTATTTATTGTGAAATAATTAAATATAACATTTTATATATTAATTATATGAACATCGATTCTCATACGTAAAGTGTGCAATCCCATAGTCTCGTGTTCGAATCCGGTCATGCGTATATTAATTATATCCATAAACCTTTCATTAGCATCTCCAACAATATCAGCATAATTTGGTCATCTAACACAACATCATCACAGAAGGCAACTAGAAAGCTTCTTGACACTGGTAATCTGGTTGTCACGGAAAAGCTTTTCGGAACCATTCTATGGCAGAGTTTTGATTATTCAAAATGCCTACAGAATTGTAGTTGCATGGCTTATGCAGATACACAAATTCGTGGATAAGGAACTGGTTGCTTGATGTGGTTCAGTGACCTTATAGACATCAGAGTATTAATTAGTACCTGTATGTGGTCGGGATATATTCATAAGAATAGCTTCCTCTGAAATCGGTAACATTCTCTTGCTAAGGTTCGGTTAACAAATACTTAATATATATATGAGTAAATAATACACTGATGGCCCTTGGTTATACTCAGATTTTACATCTCTAAATAATTAAACCGATAGTCCCTATCGTTCTCGAAGTTGCATTCCCTTAGTTAAAGGTAACCTGAAATCATTTACTTTGGTGAAATGACGATTTCATCCCTTTAAACATTTACACCTAAAGCCCTAAAGTTTTTTTTAGATATATTCTATAACCATTTAATTATATTAGAGCTCGGGGAGTGTCTAGAGTTCTTTGTTCGGTTGCATGGTCGGTCCTCAATTTATCCTATTCATTCTAATCCAGCTGAAAGAACCAAAGAGAAGCCTTTTCTTATACTATAACTGCAAGTCTATTGTTCTCTTTCCGAGCGGTGGGTATAGTGAGAAAAACATGGAGATAATTTTTAGAGAATTGTGTTTTTTTTTGTCGAAGAGTGAAGATGAAATGGTTTGTGTTTGGTAAGTGAGTGAATGGTGTGGGATTGTTTATGAAGATGGATAAAGACAAACAGAAAAATGATAAATTTGTACCCTTATGTGTAAATCACGTGAGAAAGATAGCGAGATTATTTAATGAGTGTTAGTTTTTGGACCAACAACGAGAAAAAATCAAAACGTTAAGGAGGACTGAAGTAATTTTCCCATAGTGGGGACTAAGCGTGAAATTTTCATATAACACAGGGACCAACAGTGTAATTTACTCTTATAATATACAAAATAATGATACAGTAGTAATAAAATAAAATAAAGGAATTTGATAAAACAAAGTTGTTAGGGTTGCATGTTTTTCAAAAGTGGTTGTTCCTTGATTATAACCACATCAACCATATTCATGATAACCACTTCAAGGTGGTTGAAGTACCCTAGTTAGAGAATTTTAACTCTTAAAAATAACCCTAGAGCATGAGGTGTAGGTGTGTGGTCTCATGGGGTCGTCATGTCCTACTTGCCATTTGCCCCACTCCACATGAGTAGCCGCGTGAACCCACTTATCCACCCTCTTCATTCTATTTGGTCTCTAGAGGATCTCAGGTGTAGGTGTATGTTCTCTTTCGCGGAGTGAACACACATACACTACCACACACGCACACACACCTCTTGGTAATCCCGGCCACCCTCCTCCCATGGTCCTGGCACCACCAAACATGCAATTTTTTAAATTCTTTGTTTCATTCACCTAGCTATTCTCTACTCCCACTCACTTTTCGTTAGTGAATATAATATAATATAATCTACCTTCTGATTCAGCAGGTTCATCTTCAGATCCAGCAGGTCCATCTGATTTACCTTCGGATACAACAGGTTAATCTTAATTGAAATTTAAACTCACTTTTTCATGAATATTTCTTACGTGTATGGAAGTTGATGGTAGTGAGTTTAATATATCTTGCAGCTGCCAAAGAAAAGGGAGGATCAAAAACTAAAATCATCTTACTCACAGTTATTCCGGGTATTCTTCTTATAGGCTTCACCATTCTATTGTTATGGTATGCACTGATGAAAAAGAATCATGCTCGTCAAATGGTTAAGGGTAAGAAGTTGTACTATATCAAAATCATCGTGTACTATCAAAAATTCTCCAACATTGAAGTCTTTATTTTTTTTATACTGCATAGGAAAACTATTGGATGAATCTGAAAACCAAGAAGTAATGGATCTACCATTATTTAGTTTCTCTACAATAGCTGATGCCACTGCCAATTTCTCACCAGATAATAAAATTGGAGAGGGTGGATTTGGACCTGTTTATAAGGTATTAATAAAATGCAAATTTCATACAGTTACTATAAATTAAAGTGTATAAGGAATTGTTTTTCATTTATCCTGTGTTTCAGTCACCATACTTTATTTTATGTATATCCGAGTCATTAAAAATATGGTTCTATATCCCATTTGAATCATTTTAATTTGTAGCCATCTTTTAGTGACTCGAACAAGAAACAAAACAATATTTTAACGACTCACATTACAATTTAAAATTTACACTCTCTATATATGACAAATGAAAGAGCCATCCGCTCAAATCGTATATGAGTAGTCCATTGCACAAGTTGCATTGTCATTTCTTACTTATAATATTAGTTAAAAAAACTTATGCATATATGCTCCTTATCAAAAGAAACAAATATATAAATGGAAGTCGCCTTTGTAGTTCATACAGTTTTCACATTCCAAATGGTAATCGTCAGGCTGTTCTAGAAGAAGGGCTAGAGATTGCAGTTAAGCGTCTCTCTAAGACTTCCAGCCAAGGAGTTGATGAGTTCAAGAATGAAGTCATCTGCATTTCAAAACTTCAGCACCGAAATCTTGTGAAGCTTCTTGGCTGTTGCATACATGGAGATGAGAAGCTGTTGATCTACGAGTATATGCCAAATGGAAGCTTAGATTCATTTATTTTTGGTCGGAATTCTTTTATACTCCGTATATATTACCGTACATAATATGTCAGTATTGGGGTTTATAGTTAACGAAGTTACAAAGAGCTAAACCAACCTGTTTTTGGACAGATAAAAAACAAGGCATGCTTCTTAATTGGACAAAGCGCTTTGACATTATTAAAGGGATTTCGAAAGGACTTGTTTACCTGCATCAAGATTCACGACTAAGAATCATTCATAGAGATCTTAAAGCTAGCAACATTTTATTGGATATGCATATGAACCCTAAAATATCCGACTTTGGCATAGCTAGAAGTTTTGGAGGAAACGAGACCCAAGCAAACACAGACAGAGTTGTTGGCACATAGTAAGCCATGAAATCAATTTTTATTTATTCTATTTAATTATCTCTGATTTATTAGTCGGTTTTTATATTAGCATTCTGTGCACGCAGTGGTTACATGTCCCCAGAGTATGCATTAGATGGTATTTTCTCAATAAAATCAGATGTATTTAGCTTTGGCGTATTGGTGATCGAGATTGTGAGTGGGAAAAGAAATAGGGGATTCATAAATCCTGAGAATGACAATAATCTTATTGGACATGTAAGTTCCCAAGAAAGTAACTAGTCTTACATACTCAAGCTACTGCCTAATTATAACTTAGATTCGATAATATATTCAGGCATGGAGTTTATATAACGAAGGCAGGTCAATGGAGCTGATTGATACAAACTTAGCTGATTCGTGCAATCCCCATGAAGTTTTAAGATCAATCCAAGTGGGACTTTTATGTGTTCAGCAAAATGCAGCAGACAGGCCAAACATGTCATCTATAATTCTAATGTTGGGCAATGAGGGTGCATTACGGCAACCTAAGCAACCAGCATTTTTCATGGAAAAAGATAATTTGGTAGCTGACTTCTCTACAAGCAACCCATCTGGTTCGATCAATAGTTTAACTGTCACGGAGTTAGATCCTCGATAGGCGCATAAGTAATATATATATAGCCCACATGATATTATTGTATCAGTGTAGTTCCCTAATCCATAACTCTTTTTGTGGAACAAAGGATACAAGGTTTAAAACAAAGGTTATGGTACAGAAAAGTTACTAAAGTTTCCCAAAAATTTGTCCTAAGTTACTATAGTTTCATTTTGTTAGAATGAATCAAATAAATGCTTCTATTAATGGAAAGATAACTTTTCAATCGTATAATTCTTATTAGAATGAATCAAATAATTACCAAGTGTTTGTATAAACACTTAATTGAATGACAATAAGGTAAGTTCTCTAAACAAGCAAACTTAATAACAAGTTAAAGTTTGCAAATGAACTTTGTAGTCTGTGATGGTATCACGGACACCGGCGTGTTCAAACGAGAGGAAATGCTCTTCTTAAAGGTTACATTTAATGTAGAAGAGGTAACATTTACTCCGACCAACATTCTCTTTATATAGGAGACAAACAAGGATATCACACGACGTGTCAAGCTTTTAATGGAGAATTACATCTTCAATTAAATGCTTCTATTAATGGAAACACAACAAACTTACTTTTGTGAATAGCCTTGTCAATTGTTCACCGCCATTTCACTAACTCGTACTTGTCTTGAGTTTCTCAATGATAAACTTTATCCCGCTTTTTTGCAATCTTGAAAATGTTAGATGATAGGTTAAGGCCCAATCCTAAAGGCTTAGGGTCCATTATTTTTAAGGTTATGTTAGCTTATTCTCCAAGTCATATTTTATTATAAATAGACTTGATATATCATTATATAATCACATAAAAACACAATCAATAATATCTCTATATTCTATCTTACATGGTATATGAGCTTTACGTAAGATCCACCAACAAAAATTTGGTATCATCTAGTCATCGGCTACTCATCGGTGACCCGGAGGGCTCCCAGTTAGTTTTTCTTTATTGTTTTTGTTTAATTCGGATTTTTTTTCGTACTCAATGTATAAACCCAATCACACAAACCTCTAGCTATCATAAATACACAAATTATTAGGGGTGTGCAAGAAACCGAAAAACCAAACCTAAACCGAAAAAAACCGAAGAACCGAAGCCAAAAAAACCGAAACCAATTGAAAAACCGACGGTTCGGTTTTTATATTTTGAAAAAACCGAAGTTTTTGGTTCGGTTTGGTTTTAGCTTTAAAAGCAGACCAATAGAAACCGAACCGACATTTAAAGTCAAAATAATATATCTTGTTGTTCATAAATAATATAAGTACTTTATCTTGATATCTTCCTTTTACATTACCGTTGTCAATGATGCATTTCAAATGTGTGATAACTCTGCTATTATTTTATTTCATAACAATATACATAACACAAATGTGCTTTAAGGTAAAAAAAAATGAGTACACAAATGTCACAAGAACACATTAAGTTTGAATGTAAATGGTTGTTCATGTTGAAGATGGTGCAATTACATCAAAAGATTGAAGAACTTGTTCCAGCATCATTCTTTTTTCGTTTACACACCCTTCAATTGTTTCAGTGTACCTTTCAAGCTCTAACAAATCCTTGGAACTTGGACGCAACTTTGAGAATGTTGGCACTTGATTTAAGATGGTTCTTTACCCGTTTTAGTACCGTTGTACTGGTACCGGTTTAAGATATAGTTCTATTTTGTGATATATGTCAAATCTACTTTAAAAAAGCAAAGCTCAATAAATCGTATAGAAATCGATAAAACCGAAAAACCAAACCGAAAAAAACCGACAACCGAAAAACCAAACCCACACAAAACCGAAACCGAATGATTTCTAAAAATCAAAAACCGAAATTTTTCGGTTCGGTTTCGGTTTTATACAAAAACCGAGCCAAACCGAACCATGCTCACCCCTACAAATTATGTTGAGTCGCCATCTCTACACAATAATTTTCTTCCTCATCAAATTATTTTCGTTGTTGCAGATCAGGTTCGTTGAAAAAGAATTTGACCACCAAATTGCCGCTCCCTCCAAAGGCAAAGCAAGCCATGCAGTAAAAAAATAGCAAACGTCATAAAAATGGACGAAACCGCAAGCATTAAACAATTATTTCACCAAATACAAGTCCATTTCTATGCAAATGAACAACAAAGAGGATGATGTGGGTCTAAGTGTCAAGGAACGGGCCATTATATATCTAGAGGCGCACGATCGTGTGAGGAAAGGGGATTCACTAAAATCAGCATAACTTAAGCTACGGGACTCTGTTTCACGCCCATGACCAGTCGATTTGAAGCTTGGAACGAGGAGAACGTCGTGGTAAATAGACGATGTTGGTTTACGGAACTTTCAAGCCCAAAACGTCATCTTTGTGTAGTTATTTGCACTTTTATGTTTTTTCTCGGTTTATTGGACTTTCGTTTTTGGGATAGTTTTCGGCCTGTTTATCTTTTAAGGTCCATTTCAATTTTGTATGTCTATTTAATAAGTGTACTGCCATTGTAGCTGATATGTTCCAAGAAATACAAAAAAGTCTATTTTTGACAGTTTTTTCTAAGAATTATCCTAATAATCAGTAGTCTGTGAATCAAAAATTATTGGAAGAGTTGTTCCTCGCTTTCGTGTGAATCAAAAAGATTAGTTTGTGATATCTCAATTTTGTACTACAAAAGAGGAGGAAGAAGAAGAAAGCGATCAACATTCTATCTGGTTTGTACGTCCGAAAACCTCGCGTTCTTACTGTAGGGGAGAGTTAGATGATAGGTTATGGGCCAAGCATAAATGATTAGGGTTCATTACGTTTAGCTTATGTTAACTGAGTCTTTAAGTTATGTTCTATTATAAATAGATATGAAATCTCATTATATAATCACACAAAAACACAATCAATAATATCTCTATTGGCTATCTAACGAAAAAGTCATGCCTAAATCTAAGAGATATTTCGAGCTAAGCTCAGTTGGTTGAATTAGATAGCTGAGAGGCTCATCAAGTAATTGTCGATCCCTGATGAACTTTGAAGAATATCAAGCCTCAAAACTCACACTCAAAACTCACGAATGTGAAATGGAGAATAAACTTGCAGAAAAAAGCCATAAAATAACAACGTACTTTCTAAAATTTACCGACTTGAAACACTTACTTTTTTATTAACATATACACCCACGTACTTTCAAATTTTGTTCCGACTTTACCCATATTGTAATAAAATAATATTATTTAATATGATATTATATTAATATAAATCGGTCATATGGGTGAAGCCGTGAAGTCGGAACAAATTTGAAAGTACGTGGGTGTATATGTTAATAAAAAAATAAGTATTTCAAGTCTGTACATTTTAAAAAATACGTTGTTATTTTATAGCTTTCACCTAAATTTTTACTGATATTCATGTTGTTTACTGAATAAAACTAAGGCTATTTATAGCCTTTACAAGAAAAACTTGTAACATAATAACTACCTAAAAACTAGGTAAATGAAACCACTTCTACCCAACGTGCAAATGCACTTTACATATAATTTGGTCAAAGCTTTTATCAATTCCTAAACATAAATTATTGACTAGAAACATAACACATAAAAATATATAGACTTCTTAAATAAAACTCTAGCCATTCACAGTGACATAAACGATTAATCCAACATTCACCCCTTAATCATTTATTCACGTCACTCATGCATAGCAGTGTTTGATCACCTTCTTACAAACCAGAGGCGGAGCCAGTAGGGTGGCTGGCGGGTGCTAGGCCACCCCCAACTGGCCCAACTTGCCTAGCTTGTACCTTGGTTTATTCTGGCCAACGTTTTATAAAGTCTTCAATCTATCCCTCCTAACTCACACATCGTCATTACGATCTTCAAATCATAAATATTTACTGCAATCGCTTGTTTTAAACCACTCTTAGGAAAATATACTAGTTTCAAAAATAGTGGTTTCAAAGGAGACTGGGTATGGTGAAGAAGATACAGGTTTAAAAATAGTAGAAGAAGAAAGAAGAAGGGTTGGTGGGGTTATGAATAAATATTGGAAACTTAATACCGAGTGGTATAAAAGAGAAACCCATATATCAATGTTTTGTGTGGTAACTTCACACTTTTGTCGTTTTGGAAAATGAGAAACCCGTATATCTTTCTTTTATTAATTGTTTGTTTTAGTTTATTTTCAATTTTTTTTTTTTTTTTGAACGGCAACTTTTATAAAAGAAAAACTAGCAAGGAGCTAGAAAAGTTACAAAGAAATCGAGTAATGACGTTGAAGCCAACTATCCCAACTAAAATTACTTTTACATCTAGCTTGAATCCAAATAAATGAACGAGTAACTATGTCATCGAAAAGGACATTTCTTCGAGGCTTCTGAGTCGAAAAAATAAGTTGATTATTTTAATATTTTTATTTGTGTCCACTTGATAGCATGTTAATATTTTGTTGAAGATTTAAGGTCATTTACAATAACTAAAGACCTAACTCTCATTTCATTCAAGTTTAAAATCGGCCGGGATGCTTGAACCGTTAAACCGGTATGGTAACCGATTTAAGAACGACATATTATCAAAATTATGTCCGGCCTCCGGCCCCCCTTAACACAGATTCTTGGCTCCGCCTCTGTTACAAACCATCTTGATTCTCGACCTTTCTCGGACACCCAACCTCACCTCGGACACGTCTAAAGTCTTCTCTAGCTCAACCCTTTTTGATTGTTCACAACACATGTAACATGTAATATGACATCATGTTGGACACGTTCATTACCATATCGAGATCTCCCGGATCCATGACCTCTTCCTCGGCCATATCCAAAGCCAGCCGATGTGAACTTCCACTTCCATAATGTTCACAACGTGTTGATTCACCATTCCATGGATCCCCTCCTTTACCAGCAATAACCCAACTGATTTTGCTTAGAGAAGGACTGCCAACCACCATAACACTTTTCAGCAAAATATTGCCCATAATAATAGCCCCCCTAACACATTAACTTAAGCTTGTTCCGAGACACATTTCTACTGATCAAGAAGACAAGGCTACACCCGGATTTACCGTATTTTGTCATCTAAAAAACGAACCTAATCAAAGCCACCTAATTTTTCCCGACTCTTCCCATCCGTTTATCCTGCAACCCCGGTTATTCTATCGCCATCTTTGGAACGAGCCCTAACAAAGAACACACGGGTTTGATGTGTACCTATTTATCACATACCTCCGTTAGGCTCCCTTTTTGACGCTTCAACCCTTTTCTCGATCACACCCGTTCCAAAAGTCGTTATTACTCTTACCAAGAAGACAAGCTATGTGCTTTACTATCATCTTGCACCTGTGATGTGTGTCGTGTGTAATGTATATTTAGTATTCAATTTTTATATTTATATTTAGCCAGACTTATACCTAAAGACACACTTTCACATGCAGTGTACCCGATCAGATGTAGCCAGTGGGGTAAGTACGAGGTCGTTCTCGGGAATAGTACGCGTAGGATCTAATCTTGTGAGTTTTACAAATTTCTAGGGGGTTTTGATTGATTTGTTTAATCATAACTACTAAAACAATAAAGTAAAGTAAACTATTCTACGTGCGTTGTGATCAATTAGACAAAGTAGTGCTAGTCATGTTATTTCTATTACATTTTAGTTATTCATTTACTAGTGCAATGATTCAATTGTCTAGTACTCGTGACTTCAGGATGTATGGAAAGTATACCCCTGGTCCAATGTAAATACTTCCATACTCCTATCTAACTTAGACTAGAACCCTTGGTCCAGTGTAATCTAGACTCTACACATGTAATCTCCTAGGCCATTTGGTCCATGTACATATTAAACTACAAGCATGCATTAAGATGTGTCAACTAATTTATGTGATTTATCTATGGTATACCCTTGGTCCGGTGTAAATACTGTGACACACGGTAAATTTTCACTAAAATTTAACTAGTAAATGATAATTTATTTTTACTAAGCCTAGTCATTAAGCATGCATAAGCTTTGCCTGATCACTTGAGTAGTTAACTCGCGTACAGTAGACAACTGCATCACTTTTGCATTCATATCATTTTATGAATATTTCATTTTGTCTTATGATTTAATTTGTAAGACGAGAGGTTATCTCGTTTTTCCCTAGTGACCGACATTGCACGCATACCGACACTATGATAAGGGCAAACAAAACAAATAATAAACCCTAGTAATGGAAAGTATTACTCAGACAATAATATCTCAACAATGTATCCATAAGTTATTACGTCATAAAAATTATCGAACGATAATACCTCCGTCACGGTTTAATTCACGGAACTCAAAGTATTTAACACAACTCTCACTTTAAAATTTTAACAATTATCAGTACAAGTTTATCACTCTACAAACTATACATATGTAACATAACTCTTTTACTTACATTTTTAAATAATCTTTACAAACTATAAATAAACATTATCTCTTATATTTTTTTTCTTGTTTTATCCGTCCCCTCCCCCCTACACTTTTGTCGTGACTTAATTCTCACCCACACCCACACGTTCTCTACTCCTCTCCCTCAAAATAATACCACCAAACTTTATCTCACTCATCTGCTTTCCCTACTACCCATGCCTTACGCCTAAGTCAACCCCCCAAAAAGATGCTTATGATAAAAATGGAACCAACAAGAGCCTCTTTCCATCTTCACTTTCACATTCAAGGCAAAATAATGAATGTTTTTGTCTCCCTGCTGTTGCCATCGTCCCACGCCGCCCCAGGGATAAGTCAACAACCTATGGGATAGCCATGGAAGCATCAAAGGTCCTTTTCTCCTTCCCTAGTTTCTGAAAAAGAACCGCAAGGTGGGATGATGTGAGTGGCCAAAGGACAATTCCAACACAAAAAGGGTATGATACAATAACCCAAGAGGAGAAAGTTGAGTCAAAATTTCTTGGGTCCTTCTCTTTTATTCCAGTCGAGGCAACCAAGGGTATCACACACCAAATATCACTACAAAAAGAGTAAGAAAGCTAAGAGGAGAAGATTTCTACTTGGGTGTTTTATTTGGATCGATCGGGTTCGATTGTGGTGTTAGATATCCAGGTTGACCTTCGACATTGCCATCATCTTCTTTCTTGTAAGAATTCATTCAACCTAGTATTTGTTAAATCTCGTAAATTAAATTGTTAAAGAAATGTAAAAATGGTGAAATCTTGTTTTAATATTCGATGTGTAAATAAGGTGTTCGATATTACCTAAATGTAGAGGTGGCAATCACAACCCATTTAGAGAAAAATGGGTTGCTATGGGTCAAAAATAACAATTTATGGGTTGGATTGGGTTACCCCATTTGCAAAGAACAGGTCAAATGGGTCAACATATGGACTTATGTGAATCAACAAATGGGTCGAATGGGTCACTTAAGGGTCGGATGATAACTCAACCATCATTAGATGTCGTGTTTTTTTATGTTTTTATACGTTTTTACATTTTGTTCGTCAGTTTTAACATTTTCATCCGTTTTTGCGCGTTTTCGTCATTTTTTTACGTTTTCGTCGTTTTTTAACGTTTTTGTCCGTTTTTTTTCGTTTTCATCCGTTTTTGCGCGTTTTCGTCCGTTTTTTACGTTTTCATCCGTTTTTTGCGTTTTCGTCCGTTTTTGCGCGTTTTCGTCAATTTTTTTACGTTTTCGGCCGTTTTTTTACGTTTTCGTCCGTTTTTTTACGTTTTCATCCGTTTTTGCGCGTTTTCGTCCGTTTTTACGCTTTCGTCCTTTTTTTACGTTTTCATCCGTTTTTGCACGTTTGCGTCCATTTTTTTTATGTTTTCGTCTGTTTTTTTTACGTTTTCATCCGTTTTTGCGCGTTTTCATCCATTTTTTTAAGTTTTCGTCCGTTTTTTTACGTTTTCATTTGTTTTTGCGTGTTTTCGTCCTTTTTTTACGTTTTCGTCAGTTTTTTACGTTTTCATCCGTTTTTGCGTGTTTTCATCCATTTTATACGTTTTCGTCCGTTTTTAAACGTTTTCGTCCGTTTTTTTACGTTTTAATCCGTTTTTGCGCGTTTTCGTTCATTTTTTTAAGTTTTCGTCCGTTATTTTGCGTTTTCTTCCGTTTTTGCGCGTTTTCGTCCATTTTTTTTTTCTGTTTTTTTACGTTTTCATCTGTTTTTGCGCCTTTTCATCCATCTTTTTACGTTTTCGCCTGTTTTTTTACGTTTTCGTCAATTTTTTTTACGAAACGTAAAAAAACAGACGAAAACGTAAAAAAAAGGACGAAAACGCAAAAAAAAGAACGAAAACGCGCAAAAAACAGACGAAAACGTAAAAAAATTGGACAAAAACGCGCAAAAATGGACGAAAACGTAAAAAAACGTACGAAAACGGAAAAAATACGGACAAAAACGCGCAAAAACGGACGAAAACGAAAAAATGGACGAAAACGCGCAAAAACGGATGAAAACGTAAAAGAACGGGAAAAAACATATGAAAACGGAAAAAACGGATGAAAACGTAAAAAACGGATGAAAACGTAAAAAAACGGACTAATACGGAAGGAAACACTCAAAAACGGATGAAAACGTAAAAAAACGGACGAAAACGCGCAAAAACAGATGAAAACGTAAAAAACGGGCGAAAACGTAAAAAAACAGATGAAAACGCGCAAAAACGGATGAAAACGTAAAAAAACAGACAAAAACGTTAAAAAAAAAAGGAAGAAAACACTCAAAAACGGATGAAAACGAAAAAAAACAGACGAAAACAGATGAAAACGTAAAAAAAGGGACGAAAACTCGCAAAAACGGATGAAAACGTAAAAAAACGGACGAAAACGTAAAAAAACGGACGAAAACGCGCAAAACGGATGAAAACGTAAAAAAAACAGACGAAAACGTAAAAAAAGGGACGAAAACGTATAAAAATGGACGAAAACGTAAAAAAATGGACAAAAACGAGCAAAAACGGATGAAAACGTAAAAAACGTAAGAAAACGGACGAAAACGTAAAAAAAATGACGAAAACGTAAAAAGGGACGAAACATACTATAGTAGCATGATGACAAGTGGAAATGTAACGAGTCGACCCGACCCAACCTGACCCAACCCGTTTGACCCATGACCCATTCAACCCTTTCTTATAGTAAGACCCGTTTGACCCATAACCCATTTGACCCATAAACCATTTGACCCATGACCCAAACCAACCCGACCCGACCCATTTGCCACCTCTACCTAAATGTCATTTTTTTATGTTACATAAATTTTGCTCTAGAATATGTTCACTTTGGTCTTCATACGCTTAGACATAAGTAATATGTTCACTTTGGAAATCTGGTTAGTAATAAATTTTGAACTAATTTATGATTTTATATTCATATGATTATGATTGACAATGATTTGTAAAAATCATAAAGTTGATTTTTTGATGGATTTTTTTGAACAGGTCATGAAAACTTTTCAATAAAGAGTTGGTAAGTCAGTCATTTGGACTCGACCCCTTTCCAAAAATTGTAGCATCATATCGTTTGCTGCATGATTCTTTACTTATATATATGACAATAAACATCGTAGATGAAACTTATAATGTTACCGTCATGTTATACTATTTCAAAACTACGGATTCCATAGTAATTAAGTGCAAAAAGATTCAAACATAGTCTTACTTCTGCTGTGATTAACAGTCTATACGACTAGCGTTAGAAAACATAACAGAAATCATATTGACAATGGAAATATGAAAAATGTCTAATAAGATGGCTGATGGGTACGAAGATTAGGATAAGCAATGTAAAATATATTTACCAAGTTTGAAAAAAATCACGAATCGGTAGTCGGGCGGTCGACCCCCTTATAGCTTGTAATCGGTATAGACGGGATTAATCGGTGATTAATCGAGTTGGCAATTATTGAAAAGTTTTGGGTATTTCCTGCAAGATTTTCCTTAAAACACGTCTTGTAATAGATATAAACATCGACTATAAGCAATTAAAACTAGTTTACGACGAATTTTGGGTATTTCCAGTAAGATTTGCAAGATTCCGTCAAGTTTAACCATCGTTGACCATGATTGACAGATTTACACAAATCAGAAAGGTTGGTGGCCAGTAGCCCCTAGGCGGCAATTAATCGGCCTTGTAAATTTTTTTTGCAACACTGATATTTACGGAGAAGTGAGAGATGATTGCTCCCTAAAATAATTTTGATCCAACACTTTTTTTTTTCTTTGAACTAGCAACACTTGGCTCAACAAGCTAAAATGAGTCACTATCTAATGTTACCAACAACTGCTAATAAAAAATCAGGCCGATATAACCAAAATCCCATACAGCTCTTCTAGACCCCCCACTGTTACCGGTTAATGTTATTAGTGTAAGAGAATGTGATAGGAATATTGTATATTGATTTGTGATCATTACGTACAAAGGATAAATAGGGACTATCATTCCTCTATTTTGGGTAAATTGCAATTACCTTTTAATGACTAGCTAAACAATATCAATTTATAACTAATAGCCTACTCATCTATCCTATCCATATACGAAATATACTGCTAACACTCCCTCGCAGTTTGAGCGGGAGGACCCCGAACACTCAAACTGGAGCGAAATTCTTCAAACAAAGCTGAAGGCAATCCCTTAGTGAAAATATCCGCAAACTGATAGCGAGAAGGTACATGAAGGACTTTGACTTGACCAGTAGCCACCAAATGCCGAACAAAGTGAATGTCAATCTCGATATGCTTGGTCCGTTGATGCTGAACCGGGTTCGAGGACATGTAGACAACACTAACATTATCGCAGTAGACTAGTGTTGCAGAAGATACCGGAGTATGTAGCTCTCGAAGAAGATTCCGCAACCAACATGTTTCAGCAACTGCATTGGCAACCTCACGATATTCTGCCTCTGCACTAGAACGAGAAAGTGTCGGTTGGCGCTTAGCGGACCATGAGAGTAAATTGTTGCCAAGAAATACACAATAGCCAGAAGTGGACCTCCGAGTAGTTGGGCAGCCAGCCCAATCAGCATCAGAATATGCAACCAATGAGGTAGTGAAAGAAGAATACAACTGTAACCCGTAATCCAAAGTACCTCGAATGTAGCGCAAAATCCGTTTGAGCGCAGAGAAATGGGGCTCTCGCGGATCATGCATACGAAGACACACCTGCTGTACGGCATAAGAGATATAAGGGCGAGTGAATGTGAGATACTGAAGTGACCCTGCAAGACTCCGATATAATGTGGGATCAGATACCAAAGGACCATCATCCCTTAGTTTAGACTCAGTATCAACCGGAGTCCGACTAGAATTACAATCAACCATGCGAGCAAGCTCTAGAAGCTCTGTAGCATACTTGCGTTGAGATAAAAACATACTGGAAGAGTCACATGTAACAGATATACCCAACAAATAATGAAGTGATCCCAAATCTTGTCATAGAGAACTCCGTATGTAAAGATGCAATAATACGCTGTAGTAAGCTATCAGAAGAAGCTGTCAGTACAATATCATCAACATATAATAAAAGATAAGCAGTATCAGTCTCCTGATGATAGATAAACAAGGAGGAGTCACAGCGACTGTGTGTAAAACCAATCCCAAGAACAAAGGTGGCAAATAGCTGAAACCAAGCCCGAGGAGCTTGTTTCAACCCATACAAAGATCCGCGTAACAAACATAAATAATTCGGATGCTCAGTATCACGAAAACCAGGGGGCTGGTGCATGTAAACAGTCTCAGATAAATCCCCGTGCAAAAAGGCATTCTTAGCATCAAGCTGGTGAATCGGCCAATGTCTGGAAGCAGCCAAACTGAGAACTGTACGTATAGTGCCAGGTTTAACAGCCGGGCTAAAGGTCTCATCAACATCAACCCCCTCTATCTGAGAGCTGCCATTCGCGACAAGGCGAGTCTTGTAGCGACTGAGAGTACCATCCGCCAAGTACTTGTGACGAAATAACCACATACAGCGAACAATGTTGGCGTCTATAGGACAGGGTACAAGAATCCAAGTGTTGTTTTTAATAAAGGCATTAAATTCATCATACATAGCATTTAACCAATTCGGATCATGGAAAGCAGCATTATAGGATCGAGGTAAAGGAGAAACCGAAGACACATGACAAGCGTAACGAGGATTGGGACGGGTAGTCCCGACACGAGAACGTGTAAATATGGGATAAACTTACGTCGTGGTCGGTGTAGGGTTAGCAATAGGGGGTAGTTTGGGAAATGGAAACGGGAGCGAGAGGCTGTATAGGAGGGTTGGTGATTTGTGGGGAGGGAGGTATGTCTGGGGATGCCACAGTGGGAGAAGGTGGAGAGTCGGATAAGGGTGGAATGGGGCAGGTAGGTGGGGTTGGTGGTTCAGGAACAAATGGTTATGAGGGTGGTGTTTGATGGATCTGGACACACACCTTGTGTCAATGATATTTTGTATAATATTATTAAGCACGCGGAATTTACTTAGTAATACTTAGAAGATAGATTGTATGATGTTATGTAAGTAAACACAGATTAAACACAAAACTTGAGCTCCAATATCATTGATAAATAATACGAGTGATCTTAGCTTATCACTAGGGTTACACCTTGAAGCCTTTGTGAGTAATACATAGGTAATTAGACACGTACCTAAGACAATGACCTAGGACCTCCTTTTATACAACAAGGAGTCCTTTACAAGATAAGTATAAAGCTAACATTATAGAATATACACAAGATCTATTCTATACTTATCTAAACACGTTTTCCTATAGCAGTGGTAATAATGTACCAGCAGTGGTAATACGTTTCCACTGCTAGTGTTAATCCGAGCAGTGTAAACCACAACTATCCGTGGTAACGGATTATTCCCAACAATCCTCCCCTAAACTTATGATTTCTCTGCAAATCAATAAGTTTCTTCAATCTTCATTATCTTCAAGGATTTGAGAATTCAACCAAACACTTCACTTCTTCCTTAACTTCTGTATGGCTCTGGAACATTGATCTTGAAGCCTATGTAATAATGCTCTGACCATCTCATTGTCTTCATGAACTCTTATTGTTGTACATTACATCACTGTGAGAGTTCCAGCTCTGAGTGGATATTCTTTCTCAGCAAGCATGAATGCATCTTCTCCATTTGCTATAGATACATGATGAACTTCACATGAATTATAGTAAAACCATTTAGTACTAGGACATGTGCATGAGAATTTCCAGAAATCATCATTAACATTTGGTTCATAGAGCCTTCTAAGATTAACCCACAACTGCATCTCCTTCATGTCTTTGAGATCTTGAGCATTAAACCTTTCTTGAACTAACCTCCATAGTGTATCAAGGTCATCTCTGTCAAAAGCTTTTATAAGATCTTCAAATAGAATGAATGATGAAGTTTCACCACCTAGCCTTGTGATCTTCCATGTTGGAGAAAAATTGCTAGCAGTGTAAACTTCCCAATCAATGATAGGATGTCGAACTTGAAGTGGTTCTGGATAAAAATCTTCTTCTTCAATCACAATCATTTAGTCTCCAAAAAGCTTGCAACTTCCATTTCTTCAAGCTTTTTCTTTTCAGCAAATTGTTCTTCAGAGATCTTTTCAGCAACTTCTTTATCATGAGCAATCTGAACTTGTTCTTTCTTTGAAATCTTTCTTCCAGGTTGCTCTTGACTTTGCATAACTGCTTTACCTTTATCTTTCTTCAGTTAATCAAATTCTTCACTTGCAGTGGCAATATTTAGATCTGCAGTGGAAATTGAATCAGTGGTAAAATCAGTTGCAGTACAGAAAATTTCTTGATCATCAAGCTGCTCTCCTTGAGTATTAGCTTCCTTTTCTCCTTTACTAGAATCTCCTTCATCTTCAAAATCAATTTTCCTCCCCTTAGTGTCAGTACCTGTTTTCCTCCCCTGTTTGGGAGAATTACCCAAATCTTGATCAAAACCAGCTGAATCACCATCAGTAGGTGAGGATGAAGATGAAATCACCAACTTTGCAGTTTTCTTGTGCTTTTTCAACCCCTGCAACGTTTTCTTCAAGGTCTGAATCTCTTCTTGTAAGTGTTTAAAATCCATGGCATGTTGCTTCTTGACATGAGCCAAGTCCTTCTGTAGAGATTCAACCTGCTTGGCTAACTTTGTACACACAACCATCAAATCCAATTGTTGCCCACTGCCCTCATCACTTCCAACTGTGTTACCTGTTGGGAGAGGTGAATCATGGGGCATTGGCTCAGATTCCTCCCTAGTTGGACTAGGTTGAAGTCTAGAACCACCACTGCTTGTTTCTAGACCAAAAGGTACAGAAACTTGTTGTGTTGTCATGAAAGAAGGTGGTTGTTTGCTCCTCCTCTCATAGGTTTGAGAAACAGGTGGAGCATAATCAATGTTTGGAACAGAGATTATGGGTGTGGTTTGTTCAGTTGTAATTTTTGCAAGCATTTGAGGAAGGAGAGGTGTAAAAATCATATTGCCATCTTTGTTCAAATTTTGAAAAACTTTAGGCTTTAGACAACTAATTTTATAAACATTAGTATGGGGTTGCAGTTGAAACTCATTTAGCACTGCTTGCACAAACCTTGGATACATTAAAATTTTTGTTTTACTCTGTACATTGCCTTGCATACTTGTAAAAATATAATTTGACCAGTTAAAAATCTTATCAGTGACTAGACAAACCAAAGGGTAAGCCATGGTTAAACTAAATTGCTCATAAGATGTTTTCTTTGGACTGAGACAATGTGACAAAGTATGAATCAAAAATCTCCATTGGGGACAAAAACCACTCTTTTTGAAAGTAGTCTTTTTGTCAGTGGTATCATACCCCATGGATGATAAAGTATCATGAATTTCAGACATAGGTAATGTGATGAAACCATTGAGATCACCCAATTGGAGAACTCTCCTCAAGGATGCCTCAGTAACATCAATAGTTACCCCATCCACAGTGGCTCTTAGAGCATCCATTGTTTCATGTGTATCTCCATTCTCAAGTGTTATGGACTTAGTAGAAGTCCAAAACTGTTTGATTTGAGAGATATAGATTGTGGGTTTTAAAAGCAAAGCATACCTTATATGAGAGGTATTGAGAAAGTCCATAATCTGATGAAAAATAGGGCCACTCTTCTCGTTAGACTTTTGTAGGTAGGCCACTAGGTTGTGCTCATCTGCAAATTTCAAAAGTGCCATAGAAACTTTTGTTGAAAAATGATATTATGTCAGTAAGAATTGAAGTAATAACTAGCCATTTGAGAGAGAAAGATATATAGGGTTAGGGTTTAGTATTATTGCGCAAGAAAAATTATCTTTAGAAAGTATGTATCATAATATGGAAAGAAGATAATTTCCTTAAAATTTTAACCCTATATATATGGAAATCAGTGGTTACTTTCAACGGCTAGTAAAAAATAAGTTACTGACACAATCAGTTGTAACGGCTAGAACAACAGTGGTAAAATAACACTGTCAGCGGAAACTGTGAACTAGCAGTGGTAATTTTTCACAAAAATTTCAAAGAGCAGTGGTAAATAAAATCATTTGAAAACTAGACTGCTCTTATAATAGTTTTTAGCAAACTACCAGCTATCAACGGATTTGATATGTCTTTACCATGAGCCATTTGCTATGGACTAGCCAACTCTTAATCATAAAGAATATGGTGAGTTGATAACCATATAGTTTTTGGTAAACTATCAACCATAAACGGATTTGACAAGTCTTTACCAGTAGCCGTTTGCTCTGGACTAGTTGATTCTTATGTGGATAAGACATGGTGAATCAATAACCAATTGTTGTGTATCTCAGATATACACCTTTTAAGATCAACTCCCATAAAAGCTTCATAAGAACATAAACAGGAATACAAACAAGCATATACAAACTCATACAACAATTTCAGTACCCAACAGCCTCCCCTCAACACCAGAGAACATTTTGACCAAAAAGATTATGGATTAAGCATTCCAATACTTGTTACCAAGTATTGAAATCTTCCCACATCAAGTCCTTTTGTTAATAAATCAGCATAGTTGTCATCAGTATGAATTTTGACAACTTGAATTAGGCCCTTTTCATAGCAATCTCTAATGAAGTGGTGTCTAATTTCAATATGTTTGGTCTTTGTGTGTTGAACAGGATTCTTAATGATGCAAATGGTACTACTATTGTCAATATGGATGATGGTATTCATGAAATTGTACCCATAGTCCAAAAGTTGATTCTGAAGCCATAGAACTTGAGCATAGCAACTTGCAGCAGCCACATACTCTGCCTCAGTTAATGAATTAGCCACCATAGTTTGTTTCTTGCACTGCCATGACACTAGTCTGTTGCCAAGAAATTGGCATCCACCTGTTGTAGATTTTCTATCCAAGCTAGCTCCAGCATAGTCACTATCTGAGTAAGTAACCAGATCTAGAGGAGAATCTCTAGAGTACCACAATCCCAGAGTAGGAAATGCTTTAAGATATCTGAAAATCTTCGCAGTCAAGTGAGAGAACTTGGGTGTAACTTGAAACCTTGCACATGCACACACTGCAAACATGATATCTGGTCTAGATGATGTAAGATACATCAAAGAACCAATCATAGACCTGTACATGTTCACATCAACAGCTTCACCACTATTTTCCTTCAGAAGTAGATGTGTAGTCTTGTCTGCATGGGTGCTGGATGACTTTGCATCAGTGAACTTGAACTTCCTTAGTATCTCAGCCACATAATTATCTTGATTGATGAAAATACCATCTGGCCTCTGTAGTACTTGAAGTCCCAAAAAGAATGTGAGTTCTCCCATAGAACTCATCTGGAATTCTTCTTTCATCAGTTTCTCAAATTCTTTGCACATCTCTGTCTTTGTAGATCCAAAAATGATATCATCAACATACACTTGAACAAGCAAGATATCATTCTTGTCTTTCTTGATAAACAAAGTTTGATCCACTCTGCCTCTATGAAACCCATTAGCAATAAGATAAGTAGTTAAGGTTTCATACCATTTCCTTAGTGCCTGATGCAAGCCATACAAAGCTTTAACTACCTTGTAAACTTTGTTAGGATATTCAGGGTCTTCAAAGCCTGGAGGTTGTGAGACATAAACCTCCTCATCTATCTGCCCATATAGAAAAGCACTCTTTACATCCATTTGATAGACTTTAAAGCCCATAAAGGATGCATAGGCTAAGAACAACCTTATTGCTTCAATTCGTGCAACTGGGGCAAACATTTCTTCATAATCAATACCCTCCTCTTGAGTATATCCTTGAGCCACAAGCCTAGCTTTGTTTCTGATAACAATTCCTCTTTCATCCTTCTTGTTTCTGAACACCCATTTAGTACCTATTACCTTCTTGCCAGAAGGCAAATCACAAAGCACCCATACCTTCTGAAGCTTGAATTGGAGCAGTTCTTCTTGCATTGCTTCCACCCAACTTTCATCTTCAAGTGCCTTGTAAACATTCTTTGGCTCCATTTATGACAGAAAACACATAAAGAGACATTTATTCTTGCCTTCATGAATCTTAGATTCATATATTTTGCTAATGAATCCATGAATATCAGGCAGCTTTGATTGTCTTCTAGTCTTCACAGGTGAATAGACATCCCAAATCACATTTTCAAGAGGATGTGATTTATGAATAGAAGTGTGGGGAGTCTGAGGAACTGCGATTTTACTTGGCATATTTGAGATTTCAACATCATTGGCTTGAGCTTCCTCAGTAACTGGAGTTGTAATTTCCACATCTGGTGTTGCAGTGGAAACATTTTGCCTACTAGTGGAATCTGAATTTCCACTGCTTTCAGAATTTTCAGCATTTAAGTTGCTACATCCTTCCTTTTCCAAATCACTAGAAGGGTGAGCATCTCTAGTTTTTGGTATATCATCATTATCTGCATAGTCCCAAAGAGGTAGACTGAATTCATCTTGATCATCTGCATGATCTTTGCTTGGTTCATCATCATCAAGAAACTCTTCTGAACCTGCAAAAACAAAAGAAGATGTTCCTGTAGAAACAGGCATATAATTCATAGTATTTGTTAGAGTATCAAGATCAAACAGCCTTTCTGGACCAGTTCCTTTGACATTCACTTTGTTTTCCAGGAACTCAACATGCAGATTCTCTTCAACCTTTTGGGTTCTTAAGTTGAATACTCTGAAAGCTTTACTAACCATGGAATACCCAACAAAATACCCTTCATCAGCTTTTTCATCAAACTTGCCCAGATAATCTATGGTATTGAGAATAGATACATGACATCCAAATGGTCTCATGAAGTCAAGGATAGGTGGTCTACCCCTAAATAATTCATAAGGTGTCTTGTTCTTTGTCTTTACCACTAAAACCCTGTTTTGCACATAGCATGCAGTGTTAACTGCTTCAGCCCAAAAAGTGATTGGTAATTTAGAATCTGCCAACATAGTTCTAGCAGCCTCTATCGGTGTCCTGTTCCTCCTCTCAGCAACACCATTTTGTTGAGGAGTTCTAGCAACACTAAATTCTCTTTTAATACCTTTATCTTTGCAAAAATCATCCATAACTCTATTCTTGAATTCTGTCCCATTGTCACACCTAATGATTTTAACTTTCATATCATATTGGTTTTCTACTTCTATGATAAAGATCTTGAGGATGCCTGTTGTTTCACCCTTTGTTCCAAGAAAGAAAACCCATGTAAACCTGCTAAAATCATCAGTTACCACTAGACAATATATCTTTAGATTCAAGCTGCTCACTAATGTAGGACCAAATAAGTCAATATGTAACATTTGAAGTGGGTGAGCAATAAAGTTAACCAACTTTGACCTGCAAGAAGCTCTGTGTTGTTTGCCTTTAAGACAAGCCACACAGGTTTGATCATTTTCAAATCTTTTCTGAGGTAAACCTCTCACCAAACCATCTTTGACAATCTTGTTAATGGTTTTGAAGTTAAAATGACCAAGTCTTCTATGCCATAACATGGATTCATCCACTGTGGCCTTTGCAAGCAAGCAAGCATAATCATCTTTAGCAACAATGTTGTTCATATCAAAGCTATATAGATTGCCTTTTCTAGGAATTTTAAGAAGAATCTGACTTTCATCAGGCATCTTAAAATCCTTAGAGAGAACAAAGCACATATCTTTGGAAAAAAGAACATTGTTCATTTTGTCACACATTTGTGACACACTAAAAAGATTATACTTAAGCTCTTTTACATAGTACACAGGTTCAAAGTCCAAGTTACCAGCTTTGATTACACCTTTACCAGCAACCTTTCCATTTACTGCACCTCTAAAACTGTCATATTGTCCATCATAATGTTCAAAATCTGAAAGATAGGACTTGTTGCCAGTCATGTGCCTTGAACACCCACTATTTGTATATCCTTGATCTGATCTTTTTGACCTTGGATGTTCCTGCACATAAGAGTAAAGAGTTAGTTTCTTTTGGGGACCCAAACCATGATTGACTTGGATCTGCCTCGTGTATCAATATAGTTAAATCTATCAAAGGTCATTGATACACCATTGGGATTGGTTGTAGAGGTATTTCCTTTAGGTTTCCATTCCCAACGTGCTGAGGCCTTCACAGCATTGCCCATGTCCCCCATTTTCTTGTTTACAACCCTTGCAGTGGTAAATTTTGAATGACCAGTGGAAACTGCTGGTTTCTTTTTAGGCACCCCACTGTTGGTTATAATGAACCTTTTTAGTTTGAAAAGTTTCTTTCCCTGTTTGTGCAGATTTTGCAAAAGTTGTTTTGGACTTTGCACTTTTAACAGGTGACTTAGGGTGAGCAGTGTTAACAGTTTTTGCAGTGACAAATGTTTTGAGACCACTTCTTTGTTGAACTGCTCTTGGGACCATTTTGCAATATGAATTAGTGTGTACATTATTTTGAAACATGTTAGAATTCACCCTTTTATTCCCATGGACTTCCCTTCTCCCATTATGATAGTCACAATAAGCATGTAAATGATCAAAACTACCACATATATAACATGCCTTATTGTACATCACAAAATTACTACCTAGTTGTTGAGATTTAACATGATTCCAACTCTTCTGGTTACCCCTAGGAGCTGTAGGCTTCTTCCTATACATCTCAGCATACCTTACAGTTGATCTAGGTTTATTAACTGGTTTCCTGGGTTCCTCTGTAACAGTATTAACAACTTTTGGGATAGAAGCCTCTACATTCTTTTTAACATTCTCATCAACAACAGATGAGTCACTAGCACTCTCAAAAACATCATTATCCTGCTTAATCTCTTCCTCACTTTTCACCATTGTGTCCTTTAAAGGACCATATTCACGTTCAAGGTCCTGAAACTCTTCGAAGCCTGTATGAGCTAAATCTATACCTGGAGGTGAATGAACACCCCTTAGAGGAGGAGGCACAGTATTATAACCCATACCAGACTTAACTTTACTATGTACTTGAGCATTCCAGATTTTATCAATTGACTTAGACTGATAATAACAGGTGTCTAAAGTTAAATTGACATTTTCATTTTTCTTTTTAAGTTTTTCCAACTCCTTTTGGTATGCTTCATTCACAACTGTTGTATGTTCTACCTCTCTTCTAAGAAGAATCATATCATCATTATATTTTGTCTCATTTTCTCTATAGTGATCCATTTGTTTCTCTAATACTGCTATAGCTCTCCTAAGGTTAGACACAATATAATTAGCAGTATATAGCTCTTGTCTTTCATTAGAATATAAATTATTAAGCCTTTCAACTTCTCTAGCAGCCCTACATGTTTTAGAACAACTTTCAAAGTTTTGTACCTCAGAGTCAGAGAAAGCCATAAGAGCAAATTCAGTAGCAACAAGAGCAACATCAGAATGTTCTTCTTCTTGTTCATCAGCCATGAAACTCCAATCATAGCTCACACCATCAATAGCCAACATTGCCTTTGGTTATTCCACAGTTGGTCTCTTCTTTTGCTTGTACCAAGTTGACCTGGTGTCCTTGGTCTTTGGTCTTCTACATTCTCTAGCAAAATGTCCAAACTTGTGGCAGTTAAAGTACTCCACTTTCTTCTTATCAAAGCCTGCAGTTTCATCACCATTGATGTGAATAGGTTTGCCAGTCTTCTTGTAGAATTTCCTAGCCCTCATGCTAAGAAGAGCTATCTGCCATTTTATGTCCATATCCTCCAAGTCATCTTCATCAATTTTCTCTATGTCTTCATGAGTTAAGAAAGAGCCATCAACTTGTGTGGATATGAAAGCATAAAAGGTAGGATCTCCAATACTAGCAACCTTCTTCTTTGAACCTGCAGTGGTAACATTAACATTACCAGTGGAAACTTTAGAACCATCAATGGCAACATCATCATCACTGTCATCTTCAGAATCATCACTGTCAATAGAGGTTGACAATAATGCCAAGCTACTAGTGTTTGTAGCAAGTTTCCCTGCCTTCTTCAACCTTTGCTCAATAAGTTTGAAGTTGTTGTAAAGGTCATTGAGCTTCATTGTTTCTATGTCTGATTTGTTTTCCCAGACAGTAACATTAGTTTGAAACTCTGAACGCAAACTTCTTAGAAACTTCAAATTGAGGTCTTCCTTTTCTACCTCAATGCCAAACACAGTCAGTTGTGTAACAATCTTCTGAAGTTTGGTAAAGATGCTATCAAGTGAGTCATTGCTTGAAGCAGAGAAGTTTTTATAACTTTACTTCAACAATGTCTTTTGTGTCTTCTTTGTAGCATCATTACCACCAAACACTGAGCAAATATCTTCAAACAGTTCTTTAGCAGTCATGTGCTTGCTGAATGCAATGATCTGATCTCTAGGAAGAGTCATCAGCAACAAACTTCTAGCCTTAAGATCATTCTTCCTGCAAGCTTTTTCAATACTAGATTCAGGCACACAAACTTTCACAACATCTGTGTCACCAACCTTCACAGTACTAGTCACAGGCTTGAAAGAATCACTAGTTTGAATGATCTCCCATAGAGCATAGTCCTGAATGAGAAAGTATTGCTCAATCAGTATCCTCCACATCTCAAACTCATTAAGTTTGAGCTTAGGTAGCCTTGGTGTAGAAGAGTTGGACTGGTTGTTTTCCATCTCCATTGAATTGAGTGAGTAGGTTAAGCTTATTCCTTTGATCTTCTAAAACAAAATATCAGAACCTTCGCTTTGATACCACTTGATGGATCTGGACACACACCTTGTGTCAATGATATTTTGTATAATATTATTAAGCACGCGGAATTTACTTAGTAATACTTAGAAGATAGATTGTATGATGTTATGTAAGTAAACACAGATTAAACACAAAACATGAGCTCCAATATTATTGATAAATAATACGAGTGATCTTAGCTTATCACTAGGGTTACACCTTGAAGCCTTTGTGAGTAATACGTAGGTAATTAGACACGTACCTAAGACAATGACCTAGGACCTCCTTTTATACAACAAGGAGTCCTTTACAAGATAAGTATAAAGCTAACATTATAGAATATACACAAGATCTATTATATACTTATCTAAACACGTTTTCCTATAGCAGTGGTAATAATGTACCAGCAGTGGTAATACGTTTCCACTGCTAGTGTTAATCCGAGCAGTGTAAACCATAACTATCCGTGGTAACGGATTATTCCAAACAGAGTTGGTGTTGGGGTGAGTTTTATGATGTTGGAAATGAGATTAGGGGAATCATCCAAGAAATCATAAGGTGGTTTTAAAGTGGGTGTGGTGGAGCCAAATGGAAAAACTGACTCATCAAAGGTGACATGTCGTGATATGATTATTTTGTTAGTGTTTAGGTCTAAGCAACGGTAGCCACGATGATTAGTGGCATGCCCCAAATATATGGATGGAGTGGCACGTGGCTCGAGTTTGTGTTCGGCATCAATGTGAGGGTAACAAAGGCACCAAAAAGCACGTAAGATACGGTAGTCAGATGGGGTGCCAAACATGCGTGTAAAGGGGATTTCATTGTCAATGGCACGGGAGGGTAAAATATTTAATAGATAAATGGCCATGTTGAGGGCTTCAACCTAGTAGTTTGGGGGTAGGTGTGTTTGAAAAGGAAAGGTGCGGATAATGTTGTTAATGGTGCGAATCATACGTTCAGATTTACCATTTTGTTCAGAGGTGCGGGGACAGGAGAAACGAAAGTGTATCCCATTGTTGTTACATAATTTATGAAAAGCATGGTTATCAAATTCACCACCATGGTCACACTGAAAAGACTTAATTTCACGATTAAATTGAGTTTTGACAAAGGTGCGAAATAATGTAAATTTTGACAAAACGTCAGGTTTGTTAGTCAACGGATAAACCCATACAAACTGAGAATAATGATCCATAAAGATAACATAATATTTGAAACCAGACAGGCTCGGGATTAGGGGAGCCCATAAATCCGAGTGAACAATATCAAAACAACCTTGAACTAAAGTAGATGAACTAACAAATGGAAGTCGCACGTGTTTGCCAAGCTGAGAAGCATGACAAAGCACAAGAGATTTCTCTTTGTTACATGGAATGAAATTATTAGAAATAACAATACGCAACACTTCACTTCCTGGATGACCAAGACGTTGATGCCACGGATACTGACTTGTGAGGTAGGCTTGGGGAATATAAGAAGGCTTGGTGACAGGGTAGAGGTCGCCAGTGCTATCACAGCGGAGCAGCACTTGACGGGTTTGAAAGTCCTTAACAGAAAAAACAAACAGATCAAATTCAACAGTGCAATACTTTTCACATACAAACTGACGCACATAAATTAAGTTTTTAACAATATGAGGGGTGATAAGAACATTATTTAGGTGAAGAGGTCGAAAAGGTGTTGGTAAAATGCTATGGCCAGAGTTGGTGACGGGAATAGTGTGCCCGTCACCAACTGCAACAGATGAATAAATACTTGAATTAAAAACATCACTAAGATTATTGACTGAGTCATTCAAATGAGAAGACGCACCTGTATCCATATTCCAGTTTCCAGGAGCGGGTTCATGAAGGGTGGGAGTGGCAAATGCATGTGGCAGAATAGTCTCGTGACTCGAGACAGCCCCTAAAGATCCTCCCTGCGCAAATTGACTTGTCACCCCAAGTGTACCTGGTGCAGGTCCAAGTATACCGGACTGAGAGTGAACTGCTAGAATGGACTGTCCAAAATGAGCCGCTGGAGTGGACTGCCCGTTCTGACTTGCTGGTGCGGACTGTTGAACTACTGGAGTGAACTGCTGGACAGCCGAATAGTGAACTGGGTGGGGTGGCTTAACCTGCTGAGGGTTCACAAACTAAACCGGAGTCTGGCCTGTCACCTCATATGCGAGAGGGTTCACAAACTGAGTGGCTGCTATAGGTCCATAACCAGGCGGACTGGTGTAAAGCGCGACAGGGTTCACGGATGGAGGGGTCACAGATGCTGAAAGTCCATATGACAGTCCAAAGCCAGGCGGACTGGTATAAAATGCCACAGAGTTCCTGGCCTTTGAGTGAACAATTTGACCAGGTACCACAGTGCTACTATTTTAGCCAAAAGTGATTGTAAGGTTTGTAAATCATTGGGTGACAGATTATTGGTGGGAGCTTAAGATTGGGGGGGGGGAATACTACCATGCATACCATTCTGTAAAAAATTACATGAAGCACCGAACCTACACGACCCTTTACTCTAATTTAAACAAGGCTTGTGAACTTTTTCCAAGGAGGAAGATGATTGTCGGGAGTTAGAACCGATGTTGGCTAATAACACCATTGGTGATGATGATGTTGAATCGGACAACGGGTCTTGAACACGAGCCTTTAACCGCATCTCCTCCATGGTAAGCATGGATCTAAGGTTTTGAGATCAGGAAAGGGATCCCGATGAGCAATGATGGTGGCCACGTTATCGTACCTTGCGGGTAATCCTTACAATGCAAAGGTGACGACATCGTCATCATCTAAACGTGAGCCAAGGGTATTTAAGATCGTTGCAATTGATTCAATTTTTCGAAAATAGGCATCAATGCCCATATCACCTAGTTTCAAGGAATGTAACTCCGCTTTCAAAGCAATGGAGCGAGTCCTTTTGTTGTCGGAAAAAATGGCTGCTAGGGTTTCCCATGCTTCTTGAGCCGTTTTAGGGTTTGCAACAACTAACCTTTGTTGAAGAGTTTTGGAGACAGTCATAAATATCCAAGAAATAAGGATCGAGTTGATTTTTAGCCACTCCGCATCCGGAGGCGAAGAGGTACTTGGTGTATCTTGGCCACTCATGGTTTCAAGGTGATCCAATAGGAGATTTCCGCGACAAAAATGGGTGAAGAAATACACCCATGATGAGTAATTCATCTCATCCACGTCGAGTTGAACCGGGATGATGTTGTTTAGGTTGGTGATTGCCATTAATTTATCGGAGAGGAGAATAGTAGGTGGTGGAGGGGGGTCGATGACAGTCATGATGAAGAGTTTGGGAGATGTGTTGAGGGGAGCCGTAGATGTCGTGGGTTAGGGAGAAAGAAACAGGAGATGAAGGAGATAATATGGAGCATAAAGGGTGGAACGAGAGGCAACAGATTAGTGGAGATGTTAGGGTTTTTAGCAGGGCCGGCTTTAGGGGAGTGCAAGAGGTGCGACTGCACAGGGCCACCGCTTGATGAGGGCCACCAAATTTCAAGCACTTCTATTATATATATGAACACAATATGAGACTCGAGCTTAATTAATTCATGCACTACTTATACATATGTATATTTTGTATGTGTTTGAGGGCCTCTTTGTGGTAATGGCACGGGGCCACTGAAATTCACGAGACGGTCCTGGTTTTTAGAATCGTTTCAATGATACCATGTAAGAGAATGTGATAGGAATATTGTATATTGATTTGTAATCATTACATACAAAGGATACAAACTATAAATAAGGACTATTCCTCTATTTTGGGTAAATTGCAATTACCCTTTAATGACTAGCTAAACAATATCAATTTACAACTAATAGCCTACTCATCTATCCTATCCATATACGAAATATACTGCTAACAATTAGTTCCTAAATTCCAAAAGTAAGCTTTGCAAACTTTTTTAATCTGTGATGTTTGAGGCTTTTAGATTCAATTTTAGGCATGTCAACGAATAAATTATCAAGAGCATTTTAACAAGATAACTAAACACATGACACTTGAATCAGCGGCAAAAACAAAAGAAGTTCACATGGGAGGTGTTACATAGAGTAAGGATCAGATGAGAAATAAAATTAAAATGAGAAGAGTGAGAAGAAATCACAACCACACATTTCAGATGCACATGAAAATATAGATGCATCTCCTCTTATATTTTCCCCCCTCATTTGAAATGTGTGGCTAATATTGTTTCTCATTCTTCTCATTTCAAATTCTCTTCTCACTAGATCCATACCCGTGTTACATATAACTTTTAAGAATTCCTTTTAAAGAGTTTTGCTTGATTTTATTTTTTATAAGGAGTACAAAACTCGTTTGTTCTTTCACAAAATAATCACTAAGCGTCACTACAACAAAAATGACTTTTGGCGACAGGGGGTTTTTGGCTACAACACAAGTTGTAGCAAAAAGTGTTATAGGATCCATCATTTTCAAAACTTTTGTTGTCAAATGGTTCACTGTGGGACTCTTACTTTTAGCGACGACACATGTTTGTCGCTAATCTTACGTTTCTAATCATCTAGAAAAAGACTTGTACAACCCAAATCTTACATTATATATATATTAATAGGAGCATATGAAACGGCGACCATTTGCGTCGTTTAGGGCTCGCGGTTTTTTTAGCCCACCTGCAAGACCCATGGATCTTCTTCGGCCTTTTCTTCTTTGATTATAATAGGAGCATATGAAACGGCGACCATTTGCGTCGTTTAGGGCTCGCGGTTTTTTAGCCCACCTGCCAGACCCATGGATCTTCTTCGGCCTTTTCTTCTTTGATTATAATAGGAGCATATGAAACGGCGACCATTTGCGTCGTTTAGGGCTCGCAGTTTTTTTAGCCCACCTGCCAGACCCATGGATCTTCTTCGGCCTTTTCTTCTTTGATTATGATAGGAGCATATGAAACGGCGACCATTTGCGTCGTTTAGGGTTGGCGGTTTTTTTTAGCCCACCTGCCAGACCCATGGATCTTCTTCGGCCTTTTCTTCTTTGATAACTATGGTTGGGGTACATGTTTAGTAGATACAGATCCACCACATCACTCATCTTTACCGCCATATACACATACACCGAGAAGTTATCGTTTCGCTATCACTCTTCTGGAAGTGCGACGTTTTATGATGTGGAATTATCTCTCTCTAATTCGTTTAATGCTGGTATCAATTGTTGTTTCTGAAAGGATGGTTTCGAAACCCTAATTTTTAGGGTTTTGTTGCTGAATATCTCTTCTTGAAGCGCGACGTTTTGCGATGTGGAATTATCTCTCTCTAATTTCTTTAACGCTGGTATCAATTGTTGTTTCTGAAAAAATGGTTTCGAAAGCTGAATATGTGGTTGATATGTTTGCGGTAAGTTCTATTCATATTTTCAATATAGGGTTCAAATATACATAAAAATTCAAACAATTCAATAGATTGGTATGAATTTTGTAAAGATGCAGTTTTTTCAGTTAGTATAGTTGATTTCGTAATATTTATAGCCTTTTTTTTATATATAAACCTGTTTATTTATCTTTTAAAAATTTGGATTTAATTAAGAACAAATATTGTTTGGTGTTTGTGTTGAACCTCAAATGTTGGAAGTTATTGTGGCTATAGAAATTTCGATGAGGCTTTCAGGGGAATTTATGAGGGGTTTGCTGTGATTAGGGTTAATGGAGAACCTGCGAATTATATGAATATAGGGTAAAGTTTGCATTTTCCGGTTTTATGATACCTCATATAGCTTATCTTTCTCCGCCGTTCCTTATTCACTTTATGGCTTACTTACATAATTACGTTCTTCATGGTTTCTTGCAGTTTAACGTGTTAATACATGCTTATTGCTGACTTTGCTGGTATTTCGGTAGCTCAGGCGCTATTTGCAACTTAGACTTATGGTGGTCATTGTTACATACATTATGATATGGGTTATTCTTTCAATCGTCTGGGTATGTAATCAATTTATAGATTCAAAAATGGTTTCCGAAGGGCTGTGATGATTGTCATAACCTGACTAAAATGAATGGGTCATTCATGCTCTCATGTAACCTGGCAAGGCAATGACTGGACTGTATAGTAATTACAATTGCTATGCAGCGGTCTATTTGCAGCCACGACGACATTTTGATGTTTTTGTGACCTGATTCTTTTTATAGATCTGAGCCTAATCGTTTTGCTATATATACATTTATCATATACAGGTTAACTATGAAACCTGGACACCATTAATATTCGTCTTAACAGCGCCGTTTTGTATCCTCAAATTAACATATATACTATGGGCTATGATGATTTCTATAATTTGGGGGAAACGGAATGGGTCACTGAAAATCTGAAAGGTACTGTGGCGGGGCAATCACCGGAGGGCATAGTATAAACGGTAACTATGCAACCGGGTCAGTTTTGCAGCTATGGTGAACTTCGGTTGTTTCTATGGCCCAGTCCCTGTTTCTGTGGCCCGGTCCCTGTTTACAGGTCTGAGCCTAATTGTTTTCTTAATCAAACTATTATTATATATCCTTATAAAGCGTTTAATCCGGCGTCGTTTTGACACTCCTTGATGACGTCAGACGATGCAACTTTTTTTGATTTCAAATCTTAGTCTTCCTGACTTTCTGGAATTAGCTTTTTGATTAGTTTTCCTGACTTAAGGGCTATGAAGTATTACTACTGCTATGAATTTTTTTTTGAAGTATTACACTTATATTTGCGCAAATCTTAGTTTTCCTGACTTAAGGGCTATGAAGTATTACTACTGCTAAGGAAGTACTGGTGGGATGCTCACACGTTCTGATAGGCACCACGTTTTGGCCATAAGCATTGCTCTTTCAAATTAACATTCGTAGAACCCTTTCTCAATATTTTAACCAGTGAAACGCCTACATTTTAATGCTCATTTCCATTATAAATTTCTAAATAATCAAAGAAGGTCCTTGGATAAAATAAAAATACAAAAATATTGCACAATGATGTACTGGAATGGGTCACTTTAGGGGCTGAAAGGGGTATGGGGTGGACAGCTGAACTAGGGGCTGAAATGGATACGTTCGGGAGCTAAAATGGTGGCTGAAGTGGGTACTTTTGGAGCTGAAATGGGTCAGCTTAGGGGCTGAAATGGGCGTGGGATTGATGGCTGAACTAGGGGCTGAAATGGGTACGTTTGGGAGCTAAAATGGTGGCTGAAGTGGATATGTTTCAGTGGGTTTGGCTACGTAGGCCCGGCAACATCCAGGTACAACTTCCAGATTTTAGCACTTTTTTGTGTGTTGTTTGTAGATTTTTTAGAGATACTTTGTGCATAATTTGATCGATAAATATCAAATTCCCCGCCGCAACGCTTATTCGAACATTTAATTGAGATACTTTGTGTGTTATGTTTAATTGAGATACTTCAAATTCCCCGAGCATCAGGTTCTATAACTGAGCCCGACTACAGGTGCATATAATAGATTCTTAATAACCCTGCATAAACGAATTTGCATTGTGAAAAGCAACTATAGTTACTCATAAACATTGTGCTTTCCTTTTTCATAGCTACTTCTTCAACGCACAGATTTACGATCCTACAGGTGAGATAACAGTGACATGTTTTAGCGCTGACTCACATTCATTGGTAAAGATTGCAACGAACTTATGAAAGGACTGATGTCGTACGCCTTTTTAAGATATATGATGTCTGATAAAAAGGTTTAGTTCTGATATCTTAGAAAGGGTTAGTCCTTCTGATATCTCAACCACAAGATACACGAGTCAATATATTCAGCGTTGCAAATTAATTTATAAATCCTTGATTACTTTGTACAAAAATATTTATGGTTGAAGGCTTAATCAAGTTTAAGGTTTATACTAATGTAACAGCATATGTTTCATGTGAATTCTTAGCCTAACTCGAAGTTTCATGAAAATGCAGGTTACACAATGGTCTGTTCGGTCAGTTGGTTACAACAAGGGACTAATCTTGCCGTTTGTACTAGCGGTGGCGATGTCAAGGTATTGATAATGACAGATATTTTTGTTAAACTAATGATATAATAGATTATATTTGTATTAATAAAATATATTTCTTTCCGATATGAGATGTGTTACGTTGTAAAAAAGTGAGAACAACGGAAGGACATAGCAAACACGTTGGTTCCTTAGCTTAGAGTTTATCAATGTTATATTCACGAAGCCGTGAAACAAGCATTCTTTAACATGGCCCACGAGCACATGAAAGAAGTTTGAAAGCGCATTTAGTAACCTTTTCTGCACTCGACACCGTTTGCACAACCTCCTCACTGATTAGTGAGTCTGAAGCTTGCAATGGTAAAACTTTTTAGCTTACATTAATTTGTGCCTAAAATGATCATTCTTTAAGGTTGTTTTTTTTACAACATGATGTACGTTGGCCAATGTTAGAAGTCAGGTGTGGCTAAGTTCCAAACTGTGGCATTCTTTCTTTTTAACAACAAACTTCTAATATTCTTTGAATTTGATCCAAATTTATACGTGTTGGGATGCGGTTTTTTTAAAAGCATGTACCAATCCTCTTTTTAACTACTGCGAGAGACAGAATGCAAACATTTACTTCTTAAAATGGTTTGCCAAACACTTTGTTTTTACTCATTCCAGGTATGTCCAGAGCCGTTGTGGACTTTCTAAGGACGTGGCTGAGTTGGATTTGGATATAGGTAAACTTCGATAAATACGAAAATGAGAATTGTTATATCGGATTTTTGACATTGTATATTTGACGTTACTAATTTTCTTTGAAACGTGGCAATCATGCAGGTATCTCTTTGGGGCTTCGACCACTACAAGTGATAAAGTTGCCGAGTTCACATGAAACGTGAGAATGGTGCAGCTATTTTGACTCATCGCCATACTTAAAGAACTGCTACTTTTCAATGAATACACAAGGTAAACCACGCAAACTAAACTGCGATATATGTCATACGCCAGGTACTTCATGTCCTACCTATTGGTTGTCTTACTGAAATATTCCTGCTTGCATGCGCATGTGATATTATTTCTGCTGCTATGATTTTCAGAGGCAAGTATATATTACATTATCATAGTCAACACACACTCCCAAGTGAAAGGCTCATTTAGTGCAATGAAGACGCTTTGTTTGGGCATCGATATGTTGCATCAGTACTATGTACTATAGTTATTTGCATGTGTGATGTGTGTCATTCTTTGTTAATTAGTATCGAATAGTCGTTAAATTTGCTTTGTATTAGCAACTATAGTTATTAAAATAGTTGTCTTTAAGTGTACAAACCATTAAATTTAAAAATAGTTTGCCAAGTTAACCCCAGTACCCAACTGCGTTTGTGCGAATTAAAGGTATACCGATAAAATATCAACTGTCCCGCCGCAACGCGGCGGCATCGTAGCAATCCTTGTTTCTAAAATAGAAAATGACAACAAATTAAAGCTGGAACCGAATACGAGCGGGCTTCCCATCAACATAGGCTTTTAGAATTACATGGTTGCCCAAATCTGCGATCAATTTGTGAGGTATTACTATTTCATATTCCTTATTTATAGTTACCAGAAATTTTGTGTTATGTGTTAACCCAACCCAATTCTACTAAAAAAAAAAAACACTCTTGTATGTTAAACCGTAAGTTGCTCCAAAAGGTTTTTAAAGAGAAGCCTTGATCACTACAAGAGATTACAAACTCAGTTTGTCAATACAATACAGTTAATCTATAGATTTCGTCGCATTAATCAAAAGTAAGTTGTGTTGAAGTACATCATGAATGATCTGGTGAAAACAAGACGCGACTTAAGGAATAGAAAGTAATTGTGAACTACATCTTCGGAATACTTATGATGGTGACTTGACATCTTCATGGTTTCTATGCATATTCACTCTGCTTCATCCAGTTCACCATCGATAGATTTATGTCGTTGTAACAATTAAGGTTGTAAAAGCTTTGTAAAACATAATAGGTATATAAGGAAATTCTCAATGACAATCGTAATCAAATTGTATTTGTATTAAATTGAATTTTACAAAAATCACGTTTATAAAAAAATGCAACGAAATCCAAGAATCATAGACTTCAGTAACTTTGGTGTCGTGCTTGAGTGACATTGGTGTTATCTCCCGTTTCTCGTTTTGTGCTTCATTGACTGATGTCAAAGTTGCTATCAAATATAAAATGGTGCTTCATTACATTGTTCCTCGTTAATTCGTAGCCAAAAAAGAGAGAAAAGACAATGTTATTGTTCTAAGCATGAAACATTCTTCATTTTTTTTTATAAAAAAAAAAAGTCATGCAGTAGTAAGATGCAGAACACAAGTGACAAAGCTACTGTCAAATATTGTGCTACTTTATTGTGTAAGAAATCACACATGCTTGACATTAATTAGTCCCACGATTTCTATTCGCCAAGAGTGTTTTGCATATTTCATCAAATAAGGTTGAGAACATGGGAATGGAGTTGCTTGTGCACCGTTTGACGGTAAATATGATCAACCCACATACTTCTCCACTTTGAAGTCTAGAAGAATATATCTACATGAATGTGATCCGTAACAAATGGGAGTCTCATATCATATTTCTTCAAATTGGTTCAATGGAGGTAATTTCCATGGTAACCAACAACATACGGTTCGATGATAGCTGAGAGCACCGTTCCGAAAACTGGACGTTGTCCCAGAACTCTGTCATTGACCTTCGTGTATTAGAATGAAAAGTTCTTTATAATGTCTATAAATTAATTCTTGTTTTCCATTGATGGATCCATGGGGTGAGTAGGAGTAGAACAATATGGTTTATATGCCGAAAATATCGGATAGAAATAGTCATTGTATTGTGAAGGAAGCGTTTATTGGTAAACGTATCCAAGGACAAAATGACTCAATAACAAACATGTTTGTGTTACAATGAAAACCCCGTAGGTGATACGCTTTATTGATACAATATATAGAGAGACAAATACATAATGAAACTCTAATGGACCCAAACCCTCTATCGGGCTTGGGCCAAATCTATCCACTAATAATCCCCGCAATCCGATCAGCGAAATCGCAAAAGCTCAAAATTGAATGAGAAAATTAAATACTCACTAAAGCAATAAAAGTTTTGTTGATGAAGACGTTCAACAACAAGCAGAGACAAATTTTCATCAGCAGCACTGAAAGCAAAATAAAGCGACATCCACTAATAGTTTGTATACGGAAACCAGAAGCTAAGCTTATATTTAGCGGTAAAACAAATAATTAATTTTGATGACGCCATCCGACAGCAAATGGAGATTAATCTTCATCATGCACACGGGTTTGGGTCAATATCTATCTACTAATAGTTTGTATAAGGAAACCGGAAGTTATGCTTATATTTTGTAGATGCTTCGTAATATTATGTTTATCTGATTTAAATAAAAAAGGTACGAGTTTCGTTACACATTCGCAATCGTCTTGTTTTATTTTTCGCAGAATTAACGATGAGCTTTTTCTATTCTTCTGCCTCCCCTAATTCCATTTCTTATAAAAGGTCCCATATCTTCCCTCCATTCAAATACTTAGAAAGAAATTAACATTACTAATAATAAAAACCAAGGACAAGGATTAATTTTTTAAGGTCCGTTCATCTCTACATGTCATTGTAACAAAATGGGCATTAAAGTTTAATGTTTGATTGGTATTGTCACCCGCTTACATGGACTAACATAACGGTCTTCATACGCTTAGACATAAGTAATATGGTGACTTTGGAAATCTGGTTAGTATAACTAATTTATAATTTTATATTCATATGATTACGATTGACGATGATTTGTAAATCATAAAGTTGATTTTTTGATGGATTTTTTTGAATAGGTCATGAAAACTTTTCAATAAAGAGTTAGTAAGTCAGTCATTTGGACTCGAGAAATGATTTTTCTCCCCTTTTCATAAATTGTAGCATCATATCGTTTGCTACATGATTCTTTACTTACATACATGGTTCTAAAAGGCTTGCAAAAGCCCCGCAAAAGCCTCCTAAAAGCGTGATGGTTGGTCATGCCGTCACGTCGCTTATGCTACGTTTTTTGTAAACTCGATATATATATGTATGAAATATGATATAAATATATAATCATTTTCATATTTTGTGTCACCTTATGTCACGCTTTATAAACGAAAAAGCTTCGCCTTGGCCGCAAAGGCGTGAGGCTTGGTCATGCCGCCACGTCACGGCTCGCGCTATTTATAACCTTATAAGTTGACAAATAAACATCGTAGATGAAACTTAGACATGTTATACTATTTCAAAACATCATAAATTTATTTTAGGCATGCCAACGAATAAATTATCAAGAGCATTTTAACAAGATAACTGATTCCAGATACACATGACACATCACAGTTGAATCAGCAGCAATAACAAAAGAAGCTCACAAGGGAGGTGTTACATATAACTTTTGAGGAATTCCTCTTAAAAAGTTTTGCTTAATTTTCTTTTTTTTATGAAGAAGTCCAAAACTCGTTTATTCTTTCTTCTCCTAAACGCTTTGTACCTTAAATTAAAACTGTGATTCCTTATCTATTTCCCTCGCATGAATGTCTTTATCAGTAAGCTTGAACTATATCATCTTCGCAAGTCGCAATATTACCATTTCTAATCCTATAATGATATATTTATAACGATTTAATTCACAAAATAATCACTAATCGTCTGAAGACCGTTATGATAGCCCGCATAAAAGGGATATAATATCCACCACACATTAAATTTGGATGTCGACTTGTTAAAAGGACATCTTGGAATGAATTAATGGACATAAAAATAAGGGCAAATCACATAAAAAGGTACCAAACTTATGTCCAAATTCAATTTAAGGTACTCATTTTTTTTTTTCTCAATTTAATGTATCCATGTTTTTTTTGGTTGCAATGTTAGACAATTTATAGGTTATTAGGTTACAAATACATAGCTAGCAGGTAACCCACTTTCTGGTCATTTTTTTTCCGATGGCCCTTTTTTTCTGACGACCCTTTTTTTTCCGACGACATTGACATGCTTAAACGGTTCAGTAAAAGAACACACAAAATCTTAGCCACTGCCACACGAAAGGATTTGAATAGTGATATAAATTTACAAATTTGTATTTGGGTTTTATTTTAGAAACATTTGGGTTTTGTTTTATGTGTGCTAACGTTCGTTTATGTGCGTGGGTTTTTTGATATTTGTTTCATGTATGAATCTATTTGTGTTCATGTATTTTAATTTTTGGGTTGAGTTATTAGAACGGTGCCTACTTTTTTATTAAGACCCCCCTTAGTTTTTTTGTTTTGTTTTTTATTTTTTTTATTTTATTTTTTATTTTTATAATTTTGTTTATATCAAAAAGCTATAAACCTGAAAATGCGGAACTGTAAATATAAAGTTTAATAAGCCAAACGCTTAAAACTGTCAGAAATACGGAACAGAAACTGACAAAAAACTGCGTTGTGCTGAAAAAATAAGGGGACAAAAGGAATATTCCCTATGGAGTCACATCCATAGGGAGGGTTCCAATAGTAGGACCCTAATTTTTATACTTGCGGTGGGACAGTGGCCATTTTTCACTATAGGTTGTCTGACAGAACATTCAATCATGAGATGTACATTTTTTTAAAGTGATAAAAATTAGATGTAAACAAGGATAAAATATGTCTTGGTCGGAAGTTGGCCGGAAATTGAATGGAGAAGATGAATGAAGGTGATGGTGACCTACAACTTGTTGTATTGGTAAAAGTTTCCCAACATTGCAAACAAAAAAAACTTTGATACATTAAATTGAGAAAAAAAAAAAAAGTTAAGTACCTTAAATTGAAATTAGACGTAATTTCGGTACCTTTTTATGTGATTTGCCCTAAAAATAATAGTGTCTTTGGCCTTTATCACTAAATCAATTATTCCTAAAAGTAAAATGGGCATAGACATAGTTCTTCTTTTGTTGATAATAAGTAACATTCATCACTCTACATACATGTCATGCCTCAAGTACTAGCCATATTCACAAAGTACTCTGCGGAACCAACTAAATTATCTAATCTACACGCCTAAGGGTTGGCCCAAAAATGCAGGTTGTGAAGGTTGAGATAACTTGATATATCTTCATTGCTATAACGGGTTGGTTAAAGAAAAATCCATCAAAGTTGCACCGGCTTCACTATTTTTGCAAAACATTATTACTTCAAAACTATGATTATAACTTCATGAATTAACTCAGATTAACCATTAATTAGATTTCCGAATTCTACATTCTATTTATCAATCTTATCAGAAGAAAGTATGAGAAACGTTATGGTAGTCCATATACTCGGGTGACAATACTAGTCAAAAAATAAAGTTAGATGCTGACTTGTTGAAATGACATGTACAAATTAATGAACCTTAGAAATACGCATGTCCTAGGTTATTATTATCAATAAAACCTAATGTAAAGTGAGATATCAAGTTCTGAATGGAGGGAATACATCTTTTATGGCTTTGTTTTCTTTTTGCACACAAATTTTATGCTGCTGAATTTGACATCATTTCAGATTCACAGTTCTTGACAGATGAGGACACGTTGGTCTCAGAAACCGGAATTTTTGAGCTCGGATTTTTCAAGCCCAGTAGCTCAGAGAACAGATATCTTGGTATTTGGTACAAACAAGTATCTGTTAGAACGGTGGTTTGGGTGGCTAACAGAGACCACCCACTCCCTGGTGCATCACCACTTGCTTTAAAGATTGTTGATCCAGGAAATCTAGTCCTCTTCAACAATAAGAGCATAATTTGGTCATCCAACACAACAACATCACAGAAAGCAACTGCAAAGCTTCTTGACACCGGTAATCTAATTGTCACGGACCAAGAACTTTTTGGAACGTTTCTTTGGCAGAGTTTTGATTATCCAACTGATACTCAACTACCTGGAATGAAGCTTGGTAATGATTACTCTGGGGGAATCGAACGGCGTCTAACGTCCTGGAAAAGTAGTCAAGATCCAGCTCAGGGTGAATTCACTTGGGAAGCTGACACACATGGTTATCCCGAATTCCAATTAAAACAAGGTATGGTGGTCAAACAACGGACAGCTCCTTGGAGGCATGAACGGCTTGTCTTTAGCACGATATTGACCTTTATAGTCAATGTAGTCATTACTGAAAGCGAGGCGTCTTCTGTTTATAATCTTGAAAACAACACGTCTATCCTATCAAGGGAAACCTTGAATTCTTCTGGGAGGATAGTGAGTACTGTTTGGGAAGAAAAAAGTAAACAGTGGCAGCTTGTCTTGAAATTTCCAAGAGATATATGTGATAATTACAACAACTGTGGTGCTTATGGAAGTTGCAGTCTTGTTAAGTACACAGATGAAAAGTCTTGTGCTTGCTTGGATGATTATAGATTTTTGCCAACGGATGATGATTGGTCACGTGGTTGTGTTAGGAAAACACCATTGGAGTGCAAAAATGGATCTGTAGGGTTCATCAAGTACTCTAACCTTAAATTACCAGACTCACAGAGTACACGGTTTAACACAAGTATGAGTTTAGAAGAATGTGAAGCAAAATGCTTGCAGAATTGCAGTTGCATGGCTTATGCAAATACAGACATTCGAGATAAAGGAACCGGTTGCTTGATGTGGTTCAACGACCTTATAGACATCAGAGTATCAGCTGTGGGCGGTCGGGATATATTTGTAAGAATAGCTTCATCTGATATAGGTAAAAATCTTTTGCTATGGTTTACCAAGCAAACAATATAATACACACACACACACACACACACACACACACACACACACATATATATATATATATAGAATCCGGATCGATTGAGAAGGTTTTTATTTTGAGAAGATTGAGAAGGTTTTCAAAAACGATAGATTTTTAACTTTGATTCATGTTTTTCAAGCGTAAAACTCATTTTAATATGATTCAAATTCAAAATGTGTAAAAAAAATTTGAATCAATGTTAAAAATCTCTCGATTTTGCGATATATGTAGAATACTGAATCATCTGTACAAATTTAATGAATCATTATCATAACTCGATTTTAACAATGATTTGTGAACCAAATTTGTGATTTAGAGATTCGATTCACCATAAAATGATGTTTACTTGTGAATCAAATAAAAAACATGAATCAATTTGCTCAAACGAAGATTTCTCAATCTTCTCAAAATAAAAACCTTCTCAATGGAACCGGAGCCTATATATATATATATATATATATATATATATATATATAGGTTAAAGATCAAATAAAAAGACAAATATCCGTAGAAAGATAAAAAAGATTTTTTTTTTCAAAAAAAGTTCTCGAAAAATTCCAAAAATATTCCACAAGATCGGGTATGATGGTGCATGAAAAAGTTGTGAAGGATTTTTTTTCTAAAAGTGGATACTTTTCCGAAAAAAATTATGAAAAAATACATTTGTGCATTAAATCATTTTTTTGTGCATCAAAAATTAGTTTTTGCACCTAACTTCTTTTGACTTTTTTCATCAAAATAAGATTACGCATCTAACTAAAACAAGTTGAAAATTTTGTGCATCAAAATTCGTTTTTTGTGCATTAAAAAAAAACGTATCAAAACTCAAAATTATAAAGACTGTTTTCACAAAAGTTTTATGCACCAATATATCCGATCTTGTGGAATTGTTTTGGAATTTTTGGAGATTTGTTTTAAAAAAAAAATATTTTTATTCTTTTTACCGATAGTTGTCTTTTTATTTTAACTTTACCCTATATATATATATATATATATATATATATATATATATATATATATATATATATATATATATATATAGGGAAGAGATCCAGTAAGAAGAAAAACTAAAATAGAAAGAATAAGAAGAATTTATAGCCACACATTTAAAATAGGAGGGAGAAATTTAAGGGGAGATGCATCTATTTTTATAGGTGCATCTAAAATGAGTGTTTGTGGTTTCTTTTTATCATTTTTATTTTAATTTTTCTTCTTATATGATCCTAACTATATATATATATATATATATATATATATATATATATATATATATATATATATATATATATATATATATGTGAAGATTTGCATCCATATCCTTGCAAAACTTTCAAATTACATCAATATCTTACTAATTTTATACTTACTTCAATATTCTTCTAAACCTTTAAAGTACACAAAATTCTCCAAAGACACAATTTCATCATATTTAAATTGATTTAATACTAATAACTTTCATGTAAATACTATATAATAAATTACCTCTTTACTCTTTTTCAATAATATCTTTACCCTTTAACCAAAAACAAGTTGGAAAAACTATGTATGTGTAGTTTTATGTTTTGCAAAGATAATGACATAATTAGAAAATTCGTAAGGATATCGATATAAGTTTGAAGCTTTGAAAGAATACAAATCTAAAAAAAACCATAAACATATACATAAAATGTAACCACCATTAGGATTTGTACATAGTTTTGAAAATTTGCATCTCCTATGATCTAAGATGACACTTATTTTCAACTTAGCTCAACTTTGTGGCATATTGCTAAAATCAGGACACCAAATCACGTTTTACTGATTTTGTCCTTCTACAACCACTGCACACCTATTTATCATTTCCTTTAAGGGATAATAGACAAAGAAGTTACTAAAGTTTGAGAAAATGTTCGACTAAGTTGCTATAGTTTAAAATGTTATAAACAAGTTACTCAAGTTCACAGGTTTAAAATGTTACACTAGGGTTACTCCCAAGGTGAGCAACCGGCCTGAAAGAAGTTACTAAAGTTTCAAAACTTTCATCTAAGTTACTCAAGTTCAAGGTTTGTTATTTATTTATTTATTTTGTAAAAGTAGGTTTGTAATAACTATGATACAGAATAAAACAGGATAAAGTCCATAAAGATGTAAAATAGGAAACAAAGCTCATGCTTTCTTTAATGGAAGGCTGGAAGCTTCAGTGTTTTAGCTAAAGAAAAAGACCAAACTTCAATGTATCTAATTATAGTGCCTTATTCTATTAAAAAATTATATTTAGCCCTTCCACTATATTTAAAGTTACATTTCAATACCTTTTCTTTCATGCTCCACAACACATCAGAATTACACATATACGTATACTTTGTAAAGTATTATGGAACTTTATAGAATCTATTCTTTTAGAATATCACTCATTTTTTTATGTTAAGTACAAATTACTAATGCACTTATATTTCCAACGTTAATATAAAATCAAAACTAACGATTTTGTTTAATTTGTTTAGGGCCATGCATTGAAAAAACTAAGCTAGCTCTGTACTAACTAAAGAAGCATCTATGAATCGTTTCCAACATATAAAAGTTACCAAAACTCAACTGTTAACACTTTAACTATTACTCCGTCCTTAAAATGTACTCGATGATTATAAAATTAATGTAACTTTGTTAAATTATGTTAGTCTAATCTTCTATGAACAATCGATTATGAAAGGTATACTAAGTTTTTATTATATAATCAATCATTAGTTTACAAACTTGGGTTTACATGGGTACTTATAACCCACCAACCGACACAACCATTCACAATAACTGCCATAACCGAAAATAACTGTCATTTGGTTATAGGCTTTGTTTTTGACACACTAGGACCCTATACTTTACACTTTACATAAACTACTCTAAATACTTGACTTTCATGGATTAGTAAATTAGTATCCAATACTCCTCCCTAATTTATTAATCCATGTCTTCGATATCTTCAAGCTCCATCATCTTTATCTTTGAACTTTGGCTTATTTCCACTTTCTTTGTCTTGATCTTCAACACGAACTATGTCTTGAACTTCCTCCTTAATTTGACTTCTTTCTTCCTTGTCTTTAATTTCATCTTGATCATCTTTGTCACTTTTGTCACTATCTTCCTTCATTTGCTTCATTTCACAATCTTGAAACTCCAACAATTTGTTTCTTGTAGTACTTGTATCACGATCTTCTGGTTCAACTTTCTTGTTGCATGATTTAATGTCTTTCTCAATCTGGCTTTCCTTCTGAAATCTTGATGGCGTCTCTCGATGTTTCTTGCATTCGCCTTTGTCAACTCTTTCTTCTTCTAGATGTTTCTCATTTGAAACAACTTCATGGTTCTCTTTCTCAAACAATTCTCTTACTGTCTTTAACTCTTTCATCTATTTGCTTGTGCAATCTCTCAACTTCTTGAGGTTCTCTAACTCTATCTGCATTTGTTTCTCAAATGCCATTTCTCTATTTCTCATTTTATTCTCAAACTCTTGTTTTTCAATCTCTAACTCTTGAAGCATTTCGAACTTCCAAAACTCTAATTTACTCTTCAAATCAATTTCTATCTCTGACCGCATATCTTCTAATCTTCCTTTTGGAATTTCATCATTCTTAATGACAATTCCTTTCCTTCTCGGTTCTTCCTTTAAGGATGCTATCTCCTTTTCATCTTTGCTTGTAACCATCAATAGTGCTGGTTAGTCATCTTCAAACACAAGGTTTGCTTTTTCTTCTCTACGGTTTGGTTTTGGACAATTTGCAGCAGAGTGTCCAAAGTCATGACAATTATAACACTCTATTTCTCTAAAGTCTCTCCTATTGTAGTTTTGATCTCCATGGTTTCTCTTGTTTCTATCATAACTATCTCCATTCTTACTATCTCTTGTGAATCTTCCTTGGCCTCTTCCTCGTGTCTGATTACCACCTCCTCATCTATCATTTCCATAGTTGCGTTCATAATTTCTATTATTCCCTTGACGTGTGAATAACAATTTCTCACTATTATCTTCCTCACTTCCTTTTCTAAACTTAAGCCTTTCTTCATAAGTCTTAAGTTTCCCAATAATCTCCTCTAATTTTGCTTTCTTAAAATCAACAACCATTTCAATGGTTGCTACTACTGGTACAAACTTATCTGGCACTGCCTTCAATAATTTTCGTACTTTTGTTTGTTCATCAAACGTCAATCCACATGTAGCAGCCTTTGTAATAATACTCATCAACCTCCCAGCAAATGAATCTATTGATTCATCTTCTTTCATCACAAGTCTCGCAAATTCTGATTTAATTTGTTGCGAGTGTGCTTGTTGTACATCTTTTGTTCCAATAAATCTGGACTTTAGAGAGTCCCAAATTTCTTTTGCTGTTTCACATCCCGCAACTTGCATTTGCAAATCCTCTGGTAACCCTTGAAATAGGTATGCTGACGCCGAACTATCCTTTTTTACATCAATCTCTTTTGATGTACTTACTCCTTCTACTAAATCCCATACTCCATTTGCCGCTAATATCTTCTTCATTCTTAATGCCCATAATGTATAATTTGTGTTGCTTAAAACTGGGCATTGATATGATGGTAACGATGTGGTGAAAACAACTCTGTTTCGTTTTTATCTCCCGTCATATCTTTCGATTTGATTTTCTTCGAAGACTAATATAATTCTAATAATAGTCGAACTTAAAACCTTCTTTCTAACCACAATAATTCTTAAACAATTCTAACGGTTTCTAACACGAATTGTAATTGAAGAAATCTATTCTAGCAATCTACAATACTAATATGCAAATTCTCTAACTTTTCTAAAAAATAACTATGTAAGTAGTAAAAAAAACTTGTTACTTTCTTTGGGCCTTTTCAGTTGTGGGCTTTTGTAAGTAGTATCTTCTTTCTGTTCCCAAATAAAAAACCGGCTTCCTTTTTTTCCCCCCAATTCACTTCTGCTTCTACTTCCTTCCTTCTTCTACACACAGTTAGGGCTTAAATGATGCCTCTTCTGGTTTTGTTCTAATCAAAATGGTGATGGTGGTTAATCGGTTTCTTTTTCTTTTCCGGCAACCATACACGGCGGCGGTTATTTTTTTTCTTCTCCGGCAAACAATACGGCGGCTTCGCACAACCGGTATGTTTTTTCTCTTCTCTTTTTCTAAATCTCTGATTCGATATTATCTTTAATCGAATCGTGTCTCTTTCTTTATTGATTCCTCTAAATCAATAACTCTTATCTTGTTTTGATTGATTCCCTGAATCAATCGGTCTTCTATTTTTCTTTTTCTGGAACGATTCCCTGAATCTTTAGTCTTCTACTCTGTCTCTGGTTCCCTGAACCTTTTGGCTCTGATGCCAATTGTTAGTCTAATCTTCTATGAACAATCGGTTATGAAAGGTATACTAAGTTTTTATTATATAATCAATCATTAGTTTACAAACTTGGGTTTACATGGGTACTTATAACCCACCAACCGACACAACCATTCACAATAACTGCCATAACCGAAAATAACTGTCATTTGGTTATAGGCTTTGTTTTTGACACACTAGGACCCTATACTTTACACTTTACATAAACTACTCTAAATACTTGACTTTCATGGATTAGTAAATTAGTATCCAATAAATTAGACCCGACTCGACCGGTAAGACACCTTGACTATTGCCTTGTTGACTTTTACGTCTAGGTTAAAGAACCACCTTGGTTTCTCAGCTGGCTCTGCCACTGGGCAAAGGCGACGTCAATTTTGTGAGGACTTGTTGCGCCAATCAGTATTAGCGACAAAATGTCTTCGCTGAAGACCAAAAAAAGTCGTCGATGTAGGCCTCAATAGTGTTGTTGTGGTTTTTCTTCCACATTCTCAAACAGTGAGTGACATATTGTGTCAGTGACTTTTTGTGATGAGACATGTCTTTAGCGGCTGCACGTTTTAAATAAACCTGCAACATTTTTAATTTTTCTGAAAACTTTTCACGAAGAAATATATCAAATATCAACCAAGAAATTACTCAAAATAAAGATTCATAATTATTCCAATTCATTCGTTCATTCATTCATTTCAAAACAACGAAGTTATAGTTTTTAAAAATACTATACAAGCTAGTACTAATATGCCAATATGAATAAAAAACAATGTTCATACAAATACTATCATTAACTGAATCATCATCATCATCATCACCATCACCTACGTTCTTGCTAGCGCTAGGAAGAAACAATTAGGATAAAGGATAAGAGAAAGGGGGCAGTACACTTGGGATGAACCTGCTTGTTGATTTTTTCAAGAAAGTCAAAAAATCGTTAAAGGCAGTTTGGGTATCTTCAGCCGCCTTATAAGCGCCACCCTATTTTGTTCCTCCTACCACAACCGGTTTTGTTCCCTCATAATCTCATCAACTTGTGCTTGTGAGTATGACATCATTATTAGGAATTGTGAGTGTTGGGATTTTATAATCATGTTAACCATTTAACACTACGAGTACGCAGCGGAAAATGGATCTAGTTTAAGTAATCAAGTTAACATGTATAATAAACAAAGGAATATAAAAGGAAACAAGAAAACTAACCCTCGTAGTCACCAACAAGTTATCAACAAGAAACCAAGTAATCAATGCGATTACCTCTACGAGTGCCCACACAAACACGTAACCCGAATACGTTCGATATGCTAGTCATGTCACGTTAACCAAACAACCAAGTGTCAATGCTCAAACCCTCGAACCAAAACCAAAACAAGCTGCTGTCGCTTGTGTTCGAGAACCAGGAACAAAAATCAAACCAAATCTGCCTGAGAAGCTAAGCAACCTTTGTCCGATATAGGGTGATGAGTACCCGATATATAAACCACCTTTTTTTCCCGAGAATCAACAAACAATCACCCTACTTGGCTACACTTTTTGACTAGGATACACACCAAGAAATAATAACAATGTACCCTAAATTAATCTTGAATCAATAGATGCAAGTTTAGGGTTTCAAGAGGCAAACAAAAGACACAAACCCTAATCGGTTTTATGATTCCGATCGGCTGGAAAACAAGGTGATGGATCGGTTTGTTCTTGCTGTAAAAAGGAGTATATGTCGTGTGGTTTAGAAACGAGGGTATGGGTATTTATAGCCTTAGAACCCTAGCTATCATGGGCTTCAACTTGAGCTCCAAGTAATCCCACATACCATATTCAATCACAACTTTTCTAGGCCAAACACCCACTCCAAACGCCCCCTCTATGGACCGGCCAATGGGCTTGGTTAAGGTGTAGTCGGGTCTAGTAATCTTCGGGTCAAAGTCGGGTTAAGTTTGAGCTATCAACGTTTTAACATATTCTAGTGTTTTACGTGTGTGCCCCCAATAGGCTCACACACCCTTAGCGTATTTAGCGAATCAAACTCCCATATTCCAACAGCTCCCACTTGGGAGTTAGAGTAGCTGATAGCACAAATACCAAAGACAAAAACGTCTAGCAACGCTCTCACTCGCTATTTAACTAAAGGTGTCTGAGATACAGTTTCATAAATCTTTCTCAATAGCATGGTCGTTTATGTCTTGCTTTTTATCATCATTTGTGATATATACCATTAAACTATGGATATGGATACTAACTCATTGCATATAGTTTAACCATTTAGATTCTCGTCATAGAATTTAATTCAAATATACCAAATGTAATCAAGAATCATCTTGCATTACCCTTTGGGTTTGGCCAAACAATTATCTGATTAAATCTGAAGAGGGCCCATGGTATATTTCTGCACATTTCAAGTGGAGTAACAAATCATTTGTTGACTACAAGTGTTGTGGATACTACTTCACATCACTCCAAAATATAGCTTTTATAACTACCTTATTCAGGATAGCGTTTGGTATATACTTACAAAAGTGATATCCACACATAACAGAACTTGCTTGTATCTCAAGTCTAAGGACGACTTAACAAACCATTTTCAACATTTGAATTATGACAAGGATCCAAAAGTAAATGTTTGAAAGTTGGGGTATCCAATATGCATCCCTTGTGAATACACATGAGTTTGGCGGGAACAATCCACATTCTCATAGAATATAACCAACACTCACATTTGCCTTACATAACAATATTCCCATATTGTTAACCGACAATTGACATATTTTGAATAATAAATTATTTCATGGATTAAATATGCAAATATGGAATAACAGATTATATGAATGAAATAACAAATACCTCGTATATTTATTTATCATAAAGTAAAACTGTCTTACAATTCCAAATTATCCAAATACTAATTACACACAGATTTACATGAGACTACTAGCTGATATCAAACCAATAACCCTAGTCAATTTAGAATGCTTATAATACGCTAAAGCCTTTGTAAATGGATCAGCTAGGTTGTCATCTGTGTGAACTTTTGATATCTTCACGTCACCCATTTCAATGGTCTCTCGAAGATAATGAACTTTCGCGCATTTATGTCTAGCACCCTTGGTGATTCCACTTTCATTAGCTATAGTAATGGCTCCAGTATTATCACAATACATATTTATGGGTTCTTCAATTGTGAGAATAATGCCAAGCCCAAAAATAAATTTTCAAATCCATACAGCCTCTTTAGATGTATCATAAGCAACTATATACTCAGCTTCTGTAGATGAAGTTGTAGAAATACTCTGCTTTGTGCTTTTCCGGTCAACAAAACCTCCATTTAAAATGAATACATATCCAGTCCGAGATTTTAGGTCATCAGCATCTGTCAGATATCCAGCATCAGTGTAGCAAGAAACCCTGAGCTCTCGTTTCGCATCACCTCCGTAAACCAGAAACATATCCTTAGTATTAAGCAAGTACTTAAGAATATTCTTAACAGCAGTCCAGTGAAGCTCACCTAGATTCTATTGAAATCAGCTTTTCATGTTCTGATCGAACGCAACATCAGGACGAGTACATCTCACAGCATATATAATGGATCCTATAGCCGAATCGGAAGGAACTCTTTGCATGCGCTCTTTATCAGTAGGTGCCTCAGCACCTTTTGATTTACTCAACTTAGGCTCTTCTTGCAATGGGATAGTTCCTCATTTGGAATTCCCATGTAAAATCTTTTCAAGATTTCCTCAATGTAAGCACTTTGACATAAACCAATTAATCGTTTAGGTCTATCTCTGTAAATCTTGATTCCAAGAATATATGCAGCTTCTCCTAGATCTTTCATGGCATAACATCTTGAAAGATAGGATTTTATATTTTTTAACATTGGAATGTTGTTTCCCATGAGCAATATGTCATCAACATATAGAATTAGGAAAGTTGCATAACTCCCACTAGCTTTCTGATATTCACATGGCTCATCTTGATTCTGAGTGAAACCGAATTTCTTAATCTCATCATCAAAACGTTTATTCCATTGCCTAGATGCTTGCTTAAGTCCATAAATGGAACGCTTGAGCTTGCATACTCGGTTAGGATATTTAGGACTAACAAAACCCTCAGGATGCTCCATATAGACTTCTTCAGAAAGATGTCCATTGGGGAAGGCGGTTTTGACATCCATTTGCCAAATCTCATAATCATAGAACGCAACTATGGCTATGAGAATCCTTATAGCTCTAATATCTGCAACAGGAGAAAATGTATCTTCATAATCAATCCCGTAGCTTTGAGTGAAGCCCTTTGCTACGAGATGAGCTTTAAAGGTGTGTACTGCACCATCCATGTCAATCTTTTTTTTGAATAGCCACTTGCTGCCAACTATTTTACAGTTAGGAGGAAGCTCAACTAATTCCCAGACTTCGTTGTCTTTCATGGATTGCATTTCCACATTCATCGCAACAAGCCATTTCTTGGGTTCAGGATCCAGTAATGCAACTTTATAGTTATTGGGTTCACCAAGATCCCCTAACTCATGTTCCTCAGCATCAACGTATAAGCACAACACGGCGTGTCCTAGCGGACTTACGAATTGGAATGATATCACTTTCAGGTTCATCAATTTCTTAATCATCCTCATCATGATGTAAGCTAGTGTCTACAGAAGGATTTGTATCTTCATTTTGAAAGAGTAGTTTGACTCATCATGGAGCTAACCATGTCTAGCAGTGTTCGATTTCTCCTTTCAGACGCACCATTATGTTGTGGAGTGTAAGGAGGAGTGCGATGGGCAATAATCCCATGCTCCTTTAGATGATCCAAAAACTCTTGACTTATATATTCACCTCCATGATCAGAACGTAGTGACTTAATGGTCTTCCCGAGTTGGTTTTCTACTTCCTTTTGAAACACCTTAAATGTTTCAAACACTTCATGTTTATGTTTCAACAAGTAAACATAACCATACCGACTATGGTCGTCAGTAAAAATAACAAAGTAACTTGCTCCTTATCTCGACACAGTTCTAGATGGGCCACATATATCAGTGTGTATTAGTCTACGTAGATCCTTAGCCCATTCCACTTGATGTGAATAGGGTTTCCTTGTCATCTTACCAGACATGCATGAAACACACTTTTCAAATGACTTAATGTCAGTTGAGTTGAGAAGGCCATCATGTTGCAACTTCTCCATGCTTTTCTTGCTAATGTGTCCAAGACGACAATGCTACAAGAGAGTAGAGTCCAAGGCAGACTTGGCTCTTTTATTGCTTACAGCAAACATAGAACTATCATTTGTATTAGAACAAGACCTATATATTTCATAAATACCATCCCGTAGGATAGCAATAAAATAATCAACGTTATTTCTAGAAACTAAAATTGCATTATTCGATTCAAAACTATTAACAAAACCATCGTCATACAAACAAGAAACTGAAATAATTCCTCTAGTAATAGAGGGAGCATAATGACAGTTCAAAACAACCACTAATCCACTAGGGAGACATAAATGAAAAACACCAATAGCTTCAACTCCTGCCCGTTGACCATTCCCCACGTCCAAACTTAAGGCTCCTGGCTTCAGCTTCCTACTTCCCCTGAGACCCTAAGTAGTATTACAGAGGTGAGTACCACAACCCGTGTCATAAACCCAATATGTAATAGGAAAAGAATAGAGTTCTATGGTGAAAATACCTGAAGAGCTAGCTGCTTGAGACAACTTCTTCTTTTTCATCAACTCGACGAGATACACGGGATAGTTCCTTCTCCAATGACCTACTTCACCACATTGGTGGCAGGTCGCGTCCTTAGCAGGATTATCCTTCTTAGGTGGTGGAGGAATCTTAGGCTTGGGAGCATAAGGTGGTTTATGCTCAGGAGCATAAGCCAGCTTGTATTTCCCTTCCCTTGATTCCCCTTCGCAGCCTTAAACGATTTCTTCCCATGGTTTTTCAGGACCTTTCCCGCATGTATATTATGGAGTGCAGGTGCAACATCTTCTTTGGGTAGCGTCTGCTCATGTTGTTTAAGCATAGCATGTAGTTCATTTACAGTGTTCCCCATGTTGTGCATATTAAAGTTCTGCACAAACGTAACATACTCTTTAGAAAGACCAATTAAGATCAAACTAACTCCATAGTTCAGAGTAACGGGGTGACGAGACGCTCCAAGTTGTCAATATAGCTCTTCATCTTGAGAACATGTGAGCTAACTGATTGACCTTCTTCTTGCTTGCACGCGTGAAATTCTCTAACGCTTTGAAGAAGTTCCTGTTCTGCCTGTTGGGCAAACATAGACTTCAGCTCCTGTAGCATGTCATAAGCACCAAGATGAGTTAGATTTTGTTGGATCTCTAACTCTATGGTTATGAGCATGAAGGCAACAATGTCCTTTGAACCCTTGACCCAAGTAGTATGAGGTGCAAGGGCCTCGGGAGCGACTTGGTGACCAGGAGCTGCAACAGGTGCAGCAGGAATGGAATGCCCCCAATAGTTTTCCTTATCTTCAACTGACAGGATAATGCGAATCTGGCGATACCAGTCAATGAAGTTTGGCAAGTGAGTTTTTGTTTCTCAAAGAAACTCTTGAGTACCGAATTGCTTCCGACTGAGGTAGTAATCTACAATTTAGAAAAGTTCAAATAATTAGTATTTTTGATAATTAACTTCTTAATAGAATTAACTACCCAATTAATTACTAATAAGACTAAGATCCATCTTGACCTCCCACTTATTACCAAAGGTATGACCAATGTGTAAACAAGCAGGGCAAGAGGTAAGCGATGAGCGTTAATTGCATAAAATGCAACTCTTAGACTTATGAGACTGATTAAGGCATTAGTAAACAAGTAATAATGTCAAGAGCATGTTTAGTCTCATCGTATGCCTCGGATCCAAGGTCTGACCAAGCATACTCGAAATAATTCGGCCAAGAAAGAACATGCAAATATCACCAAAAGTCTGACTAATGAGCAAAATTCGGCATGGGTTGGAATGACCCTAAGGTCTGACCAAAGAGGTCAAGCCAAATGCACGTGTTCTTAGTTGGTTGGCATAGCCTTAAAATTTTCACATAGGGTATACACATAAATGTGGTAAAATCATGTACAAAGAAGCATGCAAAACAACTTTGTAACACTTATTTTAAAAACTTTTACTAATGACACCATAGTGATCATCATGATTTACGGTAGCTCCAATCGAACTCGCAGGGAGGCGGAGGACCACGTCAGCGGGAGGCAATAACCAGAAATCCTTTAGGTGTGACTGTGCGCACTTCCTTAAACCCCTTTTATAGTTTGTTCTAGTGGGTGAGCCGCACATCCCAAGTGTCCATAGCATCCAATTTTTAATTTCATGAAAAACTTGTTTCAATAATATAGGTCACTTAATTTTACAGAAAACAATTTTCCACGACTCAAATAGCAGGTCACAATGAGCATGGTATTTAGGCGTATAAATTAAGACCATTATTAATGTCATGATTTCAATTAGGTGTGTAAAACATGTAACAATTATGCACATAAGGAATCACAAACATATAAACAAAAACATTAATAAACACATATTGATCCGAGTTCTCTCGCGAGTCTTCCTCAAAATGAGAACCATAAGACCGTCACTAGGTGCAATACCTAGATTCGCCCCATACATAACAAAAAGCAATTGAGTGGGTCTTATAGCCGCAATATAAAACAAATCATGGCAAACTAATTAACATTTAATTATGAAATTTTATGTATCTAATTAATCATTAATTCAATTTGTTTGTGTCTAGGTATTGTTATTAATTATTGACAAATATTACATTATAGTTGTCAAAACAAAAAATAAAACAAATAACTAATTAGATTTCATACGGCCTTTTCGCGTGTTTATTAAAACGTGTAACCCATAATCACAAAAATGAGTTGACTCGTGATGCCACTGTTGGGATTTTATAATCATGTTAACCATTTAACACTACGAGTACGCAGCGGAATATGGATCTAGTTTATGTAATTAAGTTAACACGTATAATAAACAAAGGAATATAAAAAAAACAAGAAAACTAACCATCGTAGTCACCCGCAAATTATCAACAAGAAACCAAGTAATTAACGAGATTACCTCTACGAGTGCTCACACAAACACGTAACCCGAATACGTCCGATATGATAGTCGTGTCATGTTAACCAAACAACCAAGTGTCAATGCTCAAACCCTCGAACCAAGACCAAAACAAGCTATTGTTGCTTATATTCGAGAACCAGGAACAAAAACCAAACCAAATCTTCCCGAGAAGCTAAGCAACCTTTGTCCGATATCAGGTGATGAGTACCCGATATATAAACCACCTTTTCTTCCCGAGAATCAACAAACAATCACCCTACTTGGTTGCACTTTTCTACCAGGAAACATACCAAGAAATAATAACAATGAACCCTAAATTACTCTTGAATCAATAGATGCAAGTTTAGGTTTTTAAGAGGCAAATGAAACACACAAACCCTAATCGGTTTTATGATTTCGATCGGCTAGAAAATAAGGTGATTGATCGGCTTATTCTTGCTGTAAAAGGGAGTATATGTCGTATGGTTTAGAAACTAGGGTATGGGTATTTATAGCCTTAGAACCCTAGCTATCATAGGCTTCAACTTGAGCTCCAAGTAATCCCACATATCATATCCAATCACTACTTTTCTAGGCCAAACACCCACTCCAAACGCCCCCTCTATGGCCGGCCAATGGGCTTGGTTAAGGTGTAATCGGGTCTAGTAATCTTTAGGTCAAGTTTGAGCTATAAACGTTTTAATGTATTATAGTGTTTTATGTGTGTGCCCCAATAGGCTCTCATACACTTAGCGTATTTAGCTAATCAAACTCCCATATTCCAATAGTGAGGTCCCTCAAAAACTCAAGCCCACACCCGGTAACTTTCTTCATTACCAGGTGTATGCCCCGTATTTCTACGCTGCAATACTTCAGCCATAATTTGGTCATCTTTCGTATGACGGTGAGTTTTGGCCACGATAACATCTTTTTTGCTTCTCATCTGTGTAGTTTCAAAAAATAATAAAGTTAATATAACAATGACGAAAAGGTATTTAGTAAATCATGCAACAGTTACCAAACACCCATGTTGTTGCTGCAACAAGGGTGTTTTGTAAGTGCTACACCAATTACCAAACACCATGCCATTGTGGTAGGGGTTTATGGTAGTTAGTGCACCATCAATAGGCTGGGATACATGATGAGTACGTGCCATAGGGAAACAAATTACTTACATAGTTCATCTCGGTAATAGGATCGTCAAAAGTCACCATGTGTATGTGCCTGTATGCTCAATAAGGTCTTTATAATGTTGCCGTTCGACGTACTATATAATACCAATATAAAAAAAAGTAAATAACGACTCATCCAGCACCTTGAATATATTATAAAAATAAATATTTTAACGTGTTTTACATATTCATGTCATGTAGTCCAACCGCAAAAGATCGGGATCCATGACAGCTGGACAGTTCATTCTTGGATTGGTTTTGATACGCTACCAGGATCAAGTGGCAACACTAACCCTGGATTAATTTTTGACCGGTGCGACGCTTCCCTAAAAACCTACGAACCAGCCAAGACCTATTTCATAAATTCCACCTTTTCCCGGCCCAATAAGGATGTTTGGGCTTAAATAGTCATGTAAAAGCTACCCAAAGCAGCTGATATGGGTTTGAGCTTGTGTTTCAAGAATAATAACATATATTAGATAATACATTCATTTTTTAAAATGAGAATCTATAGTTAATGCATTTGCTCTAATATGGACTTGTTATCAACCATTTGAAAATCAAAGTATTTTACATCAAGGTATGTGTTAGCGACTTCGTCTTATAAGTGGGTTTGAATATTCATGTGGGTTATATGAACATGTGTATGCTTTAATTTGACTGATGATGAAGAAGACAACATGAAGAGAGTTGATGAATGATGATAGTGTGGTGTTCTCCCTCGGACTATCCATGAACATGACATACAAATATTACACTTCCTTTGGAGCCAGCTAATATAATCCTATATATAGGAAGTAGCTAAAGCAAGAAAAAAAAGGTTTGAAACCTAAATAAGCATCTGAATCGCCCATGTATCTTAATGACCAAGAATTTTTAAGTGGCTGTTATACAACGGCCTTTGACCAAATCTGTTTTTCAGATTGTGAGTCTTCGTCTCTGGTTGTAACGGTGTGTTTGGAACAAGCAGGTTTTGACAGAAACAAAAGTAAAACAAGTGCAGAAAGCTATTTGAATATTTAACACAGATTGTATATAATTTCTTGAATATATTAGTGATATTTGTTTGATTACAATCAGACCTATATATTATTATTGAACTGGTGCCATGAACCAATGGGACTGTTCATGCAAGGAGAGGCAAAACCGTTCAATGTCTGCAAACAGGAGTGACGTATGTAATGGTTTTTAACCGTTATTTTCTGGCCCAAAGCCCAAACAAACTTATTCTGTAAACATAGTTTTAACATAAATATATAACATAATACATATTAGGTACTTCGACTTATGTCTATAACATTAATGGTCCAACATTCACCCCCTAATGTTATAGACTTCTTAGTCAAGTCTTATTTATTTGTCTACGTCTTCATGAGATGATGTTTCAGCCTTCCTTTTCCTGCTTGATGGTCGTTTCTGTCCCAATCGCGACTTGTAACCTCTATATCAACTTCATTGATCTGCTCAGACGTCATTGAAACCTCATTGTTTCCTGTTACAAGGCGATTTTCCCTGATATAACATATGTACTTGTCAACCCTACTTTTGCTACCTCAAAGTAAGTTTTTGGGATCAATAGATAGTGGACAAAGATTTCTTTAAACCTGAGTCCATATATTCTAGAGAATCCAAAACCTAAAGATACTTCATCCCATTTTTTCTTGTAGTTTATTCTTTCATACCCACCAAAGCATTTAACCAACTTGTAGAGATCAAAAAGGCAAATTTCTGATCCACCTATCATTGGAGGCATGAGTTTTGTTACATCGCCCTCGATGTAAGTGTTGTGGAGCCACTTAAGCATACACTCGAAACATTCCTAAAGATTTCTCTATGTTTTAATACAACATAGTTGCTGTTTGCAAATTTCATGAACCGTATGAAGCCTTCAAATGAATTGACACTAAGTTTGAGTTTTCCTGTATCCTTTTTCCCTGAGTAAGTACCTTGATCAGAATCTGCATCCAAACCAGCCCGTATAGTGCTTTCGTCACTTTCCAATCATTTGTTGGCTGTGGATATATTGATTTCTTGAAAGCATTTTTCAAGATATGCATTCTGAATTTCGAGTACTTCTTCCATTGCCATCTCCTCATTCATTTCTCTAAACATTCTTCTAATAACGCATTTTGTACCTCTAACATGTACTTCAAAACTGATACGCGTACAATGCGTGTTCGGGGTCAATGGAAACTTCCTTTTCTTCGAGCAAGTTTTTCAACCACCTAGGCAGTGAACCTAATCGTTATAGTGTAGTATTAGGGTAAGCCTCGGGATTGATATCGTTCTCTAGGGGAATAGGAATGCTAGCGAGAAATTACTACGCTAAGGTTGGGGTTGAGGAAGATTATTTTTTTTATCTTTTTATATTTTTTTAGAAAATTGAAATTACGAATCTCGGGTATTGGATTTGGCGGGTGGTATTTCTACCGATTACTCTGGTATTATCTATTCTAATTAACTAAGCTAAGGGGTAGTCTATGTCTAATTGATGTGTGCTCGTATGATGATTAAAAATGTGTTTACCTAGATGCTATTACTCCCTAGTTATCTCCTATTGATGGTTGAATTGTCACTTTCTTATTTTTAACGCGTTGTGTCTTCTAAGGTCGTAGGGTATGCTTTCTTCCCTAACTCTTTGAGACTACCTTAAGGTTATTGCCTACAAAATCTCTAGGATTCATAAACTAACTCTAAGGTTATCTTTGGATTTTTAGCCTACAACAACTCTAGGCGATTATAAACTAATGTTCACAAAGATTACTCAAGCATTAAAAAACACAACGATGGCCTATTGCAATCCTAGGCCAATTACAATTAAGATAAGAGACAACCAATCAATATTCAATTCCTAGGTTTCATAGATCTAAGCAAACACACAAGTAAATTAAATTAGCCGGACATGGTGAACATGCAAGCATACACACATACAATTGAAGACATAATTGAATCAATGAAGTAAATTACTTATCTTGTTGTAAAATAAGGTATGAGAACCCTAAGATACTGCCCAAGACAGCCAAAAATCATTATTAGGTTTTACTCCACAAAACTCTCTCTCTAAAAGTCTGAAAATTCGAATTCTATATATAGAGCTACAACTGTGACGACGTCACTCTTTAATTGTGACGCCGTCGGATCGCCGCCATTAGGGTTTCGTCTTGACCACGTCAACTTTGTGACGGCGTCATCTTGTGGTTGTGATGCCATCGGCTTCATCTTCTGACGCCATCGGAATCTGAATCTAGGTCGTCTGAGTTGTGACGCCCTACTCTTTAAAGCCTGACGCCGTCAGGTACAAAATAGCAAATTCGCTACTGAGCCGTCACAATTTTGGAGCATGTTTCGACGGCGTCGCCCTTTGACTGTGACGCTATCACCTTCAATTCCAGTAGCTTGAGTGTCTCGATCTTGACTTTGGCCATTTTCTTCACATATTCACACCTTTTCGTCCAAATAAGTGTCATTCCAGCAATTTGCCTTCAAGAGACCTAAAAAGTGAAAATGAACGAAATTAAGCAGTAACGGATATAAAAGTGGTCGATTAAGGGCTTAAATGACCCCTCAAAATTATACCTTTTAAATCCTTATCAAATATCCCTACACTTGGTATTTGCTTGTCCTCAAGCAAAGTGCTTTTGGCCAATCAATTTATAAGTTAGGGTCATGAAGCATTGGTTTAGAACAATTCATAACAAGTATAAGCCCCGCAAAATTCATAACAAGCACGGAAATTACATACTAGCACCTCACAAGTGGTGTTTGGATACTCTCATCTCTCGGGTGTATATGAAATATATCAAATTGGAAATGAAAGATAAACACTGATTAACCGGTCCTAGTACATAGATTACCATAGGCTTGAGACTAGATTAAACATCCATCGCTTTGGCGTAAGCACCTAGGAAAAACTATCCAAGAGGCCTTTTAAAGGGTTGTAACGTTAGGCTTACGGTAGGGAAACAAAGGGTTTGGTTGGATAGGCGATTTAGTGGTGGCAAGTCAAAAATCTTTATGTTACAAGCATGAGAAGAATGGCGTTGCTAAGCCAAGACTCGACACTCTAAACTCTAGATAATTTTGAAGCAAATAAACATAAATTTAAAGATAGATGTAGGATGGTAGCCCGTAAGTTTTTTGTTTCTTTCATTTTTTCATTTTTTTTTCAACACTCTTTTTTTTTGGATTTTTTTTCCATACACTTTTACTCTACTATCCTCTATGATAACATCAAAATAATAGGGATTTATAGGCACATCCCTACACTTGAGTTTTTATTACTCTAACACTAATTTGACCCGAATTGAAAAGATCAAAACACTTGGAGTACATTATTACGTAAATAAAGGAAATTTGAATTTAACATTCCTTCCCGTCATTTCATAAAATTTAACTTTTCCCATGAGTCCCAATCGTCGCAAAACTGTGTACAAAGGATATGACTCGACTTAGCAACTTATGCAAGTAACTAGATAATTGAACTAAGGGTTTAGTATGATAACAATAATGCATTAAAAGTGAGTGCATACAAGGTAGGCTAAGGCTATTTGGGTGTACATTTGGGGGTGGATTGTAAACAATGCTCTTCATTGATATTCCGGAAAACCGAAACATCACGAGAACCGCGAAAAGGATAGGCTCTGAGGGGTTAACTAGGGGTATCGTGTACTAAAGATGAGTACAACGCAAGGGTGTGAGGGAATTACTCAACCGATGTGGAAGAAATAATTATAATACGGGTATCAAACAAGGGTTATCCTAATGCCACTTATCATTTAGTTATTCATAACAACACAAGTGTAGTCTCACTAGCGATCTCGGAATGCATCACAAAACAAGTTCTAGAATCTATTATACTACCGGTACACTCTCGAAGCATTAAAGGTGAATGCTTTAATTCCTACAAATCTAAGGGCGATCCTCACATTTGTTTGGGTGGAAGTTAAGTGGTAAAGGGTTTTGTGCTAGTCATGTAACTTCCTATCCATGAGACGCTTTATTAAGACTAATGGCCCACTCCTACATGTCATGAAAATATTTAAATTTGGTGCCAAAATTACCCTAACCGATATTTCTTATGGTTTATTACACAAATGATATTGGACAAGGAAAATAGTCAAGGATAAGCATAGTTTCAAAGTTCCCGTTTTATTTTCCCTCCCTACACTTAAACTGAACATTGTCCCCAATGTTCCCCGAAAGTATCAAAGTTATGATAATGGAAAGTAATTAAAAACGAAAGAAACTAATACTCCCCTGATTAGCTCGGTAGGATCCTTGTGAAGTAGTGGTTAAATTCTTCTCCAAGAAGAATGTATGCGTGAAAAGCTCATTCCAATCTTATGTATCTTCTTCTTGATAAATAAAACCTGCACACTTTAAGAAAACAAACAAAACCTTCGCGTAAAATCGGCGGTAACACTATATATGACTTTACTATACTAGGATATAATGCTTGTGGAATGGATGTTTACAGGTTTTATGAAAAATTAAGACCTGAGAAATTCAAAAAATTTATAAGTAGCACAGAAAACGAGAGAAAAAGATAAGCTGTTTCTGCTCCTCCTGATGCCGTCAGGTTGCGATCCTGACACCGTCAGGTTATCCTGACAGAAACTGGTCTGCGATTTTCTGGAAAAATTCTGGAAAATTTATATCTTTAGAATCTGGAAAAAAAATTCTGCAAAACATCTATTATGACTCGATACAAGCATTTGACTCTAACAAACACACATGTATATCTTTTCAATAATCGTAATTCTCATGTTCACGTTCTTTTTGAAAATGTGTGTAATCTTCCCTACACTTATCCCATTTGTAAAATACCTTTATATGTAATTAAGACGAGGTTAAAGACAAAATAAAGCATTTTCACAAATTCAAACATGAGAATAAACAATCAATAAAAAGATATACGACACACAAACAAGCAAAAAATTAAGCATGGGTTGCCTCCCACGAAGCGCTTTTCTTTATTTATGAGTCTTGTAGCTAGACTCGAAGGCGTGTCCCTACGTGGTCTCGTTTTTCATTCTCAATGAAAATTCTATTATATTGACAAAATTTTCATCGACTCTATACCTAGGACCTAGGGTCAAGCAATCCTTATAATAAAGCCTTATTTTTCTCCCACATGAAGTTCAAACCTTTTTCAACATCTTCTTCATTTTTTTCCTCAAAAGCTCTAATGTTGTCTCGTTCGAAAAGGGATAAAGGGCCATATCCATTCGTCTTCCAAGGCATCCTATAAGTGATCTCATCGTAAACCTAACCGTTCCTTCAAACTTGTTATGGCTCATTTTAGACTTTTCAACAAACGGTTTTCCTAGCACTACTTGGGATAAGCTATAGTCAATGACACATCCGATGTCTTCTAGGACCACAAAATCAACTAAGTAGGTGAAATTTCCTATAAAGACGTGTACATCTTTGACTCTTCTCATAAAGTTGCAAACCCCACCCGGATACTTAGGGTCTCTCCTAATCTTAAGTCGCTCATTCATATTGTCATTGTAAACAGCTGATGACATCATATTAATGGGAGATTCCGTATCTATGTAAGCATGCTCGACATTCCTATATCCAATCATACAAGGGATTTTGTGGTTCCAAGTATTTCCTCTCCTAATCTCTGGGCATATCCTAATGATGGGTGATAGGGGATTGTCGATTATGTATTGATGGTAAGCAACCTCTTCCTTAGTGTGGTAAATATTAAAGTAAGCACTATCCTCTTCATTCACATTTTTATCCAATGAGCCATTATCCGAATTACTGTTGATCATAGAGCCAACACTTGAGGCGCTATCCACTTTCAAAACAGCATCCCTAATTGTACTGTCAAATACCTTTTATAAATCTTGAAGGTCGTTGTTTCTACTCACATAACGGCTTCGGCGGTTGTGTTGGTCAGTGGGTTAGGGTTTGAGTGAAAGTAATTTATTTGGTAGTGGGTTGTTGTTTGATGAGTTATCACCTTCCATAATGAAAAGTGAACTAACAAAGGTCACGAAGAAGGGGGATAGACTACGAGGAAGCTAAAAAAAATAGGGAAAAAGCTTACTTGATAGGAATCAAGCAAGGGAACCTAAACCAGGTGGAAATCTAACTATCTATTCTATTCCCCGGCAGCGGCGCCAAAAACTTGATACGCGTACAATGCGCGTTCGGGGTCAAAGGAAACTTCCTTTTCTTCGAGCAAGTTTTTCAACCACCTAGGCAGTGAACCTAATTGTTGTAGTGTAGTATTAGGGTAAGCCTTGGGATTGATATCGTTCTCTAGGGGAATAGGAATGCTAGTGAGAAATTACTACGCTAAGGTTGGGGTTGAGGAAGATTATTTTTTTTTTATCTTTTTTTATTTTTTTAGAAAATTGAAATTACGAATCTCGGGAATTGGATTTGGCGGGTGGTATTTCTACCGATTACTCTACTATTATCTATTTTAATTAACTAAGCTAAGGGGTAGTCTATGTCTAATTGATGTGTGTTCGTATGATGATTAAAGATGTGTTTACCTAGATGCTACTACTCCCTATTTATCTCCTATTGATGGTTGAATTGTCACTTCCTTATTCTTAACACGTTGTGTCTTCTAAGGTCGTAAGGTATGCTTTCTTCCCTAACTCTTTGAGACTACCTTAAGGTTATTGTCTACAAAATCTCTAGGATTCATAAACTAACTCTAAGGTTATCTTTGGATTTTTAGCCTACAACAACTCTAGGCGATTATAAACTAATGTTCACAAAGATTACTCAAGCATTAAAAACACAACGTTGGCCTATTGCAATCCTAGGCCAATTACAATTAAGATAAGAGACAACCAATCAATATTCAATACCTAGGTTTCATAGATCTAAGCAAACACACAAGTAAATTAAATTAGCTGGACATGGTGAACATGCAAGCATACACGCATACAATTGAAGACATAATTGAATCAATGAAGTAAATTACTTATCTTGTTGTAAAATATGGTATGAGAACCCTAAGATACTGCCCAAGACAGCCAAAAATCGTTATTAGGTTTTACTCCACAAAACTCTCTCTCTCTAAGTCTGAAAATTCGAATTCTATATATAGAGCTACAACTGCGACGAAGTCACTCTTTAATTGTGACGCCGTTGGATCGCCGCCATTAGGGTTTCGTCTTGACCACGTCAACTTTGTGACGGTGTCACCTTGTGGTTGTGACGCCGTCGGCTTCATCTTCTGACGCTGTCGGAATCTGAATTTAGACCGTCTGAGTTGTGACGCCCTACTCTTTAAAGCCTGACGCCGTCAGGTACAAGATAGCAAATTTGCTACTGAGCCGTCACAATTTTGGAGCATGTTGCGACGGCGTCGCCCTTTGACTGTGACGCCGTCACCTTCAATTCCAGCAGCTTGAGTGTCTCGATCTTGACTTTGGCCATTTTCTTCACATATTCACGCCTTTTCGTCCAAATAAGTGTCATTCCAACAAAGGAACGAAATAAAGCAGTAACGGATATAAAAGTGGTCGATTAAGGGCTTAAATGACCCCTCAAAAGTGTACCTTTTAAATCCTTATCAAAAACCTTGGCAAGCCAATTAGTGTAGGCTTAACACATTTATTCCTATTTCCGTTACAAATGATACACTTGGGATTTCATATGTTCCTTTGTTAGTTTATCTCCCACCCCATGAGTAAAAAGAAAAATAGATTCATGGGATTTTAAGTCTATCCCAAAACATCCCTTAAATTTTACAAATAATTCTCTATTTGGAGACATGTGTTTTGTATATGCATTACTAACATACCAGATTTTGTTACAATCGCCATTATCCGTTCCTTCCACGAGAAAGTCTCCTTTTAGACCAATTGTGTTGTAATGTAACTGCGCATAGACTGTATCCATTCTGATTTGATCGTTGTCCATCTGATTTTCTTCCACAGGATGTTTTTCAACTTGTTTTGCATGATAGTTTTGTCTTGTGTGCCTCTTTTCCTGCATATGAAGCATCTTTTTCTTGGGATGCGCCTGTTTTGTATTGTGCGAGAGTTCAAAGACAGTTTATTCATGCCTTCCACGAAGTTATCACTGAATTGATTCTTGTAACTCTTTCTAAGTTGCCCTCCTGACTTTCTGATACAACTGTTATACAGCGGCCTTCGACCAAATCTGTTTTTGGGATTGTGAGTCTTCATCTCTGGTTGTAAGAGTGTGTTTGGAACAAGCAGGTTTTGACAGAACAAAAGTAAAACAAGTGCAGAAAGCTATTTGAATATTTAACACAGATTGTATATAATTGCTTGAATATATGAGTGATATTTGTTGATTACAATCAGACCTATATATAATTATTGAACCAGTGCCATGAACCAATGTGACTGTTCATGCAAGGATAGGCAAAACCGATTCAATTCCTGCAAACAGGCGTGGCCTATGTAACGGTTTATAACCATTATTTTCTAGCCCAAAGCCCAAACAAACTTATTTTGTAAACATAGTTTTAACATAAATATATAACATAATACATACTAGGTACTTCGACTTATGTCTATAACATTAATGGTCCAATAGTGACGAGGGAAGGAACTATAGAATACAGGTCGTCGCCCGGGAGCTCTAGGCGAGGAGACCTTAGGATAAGTTGCTATAGGACTCATCCCCAATCTTCTGTCTAAGGTAGTTTCTTTATTTTAGAGCTCGGGGAGTGTCTTAAGTTCTTTGTTTGGTTGCATGGCCGGTCCTCCATTCCTCCTATTCGTTCTAATCAAGATGAAAAAACCAAAGATAAGCCTTTTTCTTATACTATAGCTGCAAGTATGTTGTTCTCTTTCCGAGCGGTGGGTATAGTGAGAAAAACATGGAGAGGATTTGAAAGAATTGTGTTTTTTTTGTTTGAGAGTCAAGATAAATGGCTGTGTGTTTGGTAAGTGAGTGAATGGTGTGGGATTTTTATGAAGATGGATAATGACAAAGGGAAGGGATCCAATAAGGAAAAAAATTAAAATGGAATGAATAAGAAGGATTTCAAGCCACACATTTCAAATAAAATGAAGATTTTTAAGGGGAGATGCATCTATTTTTGTAGATGCATCTGAAATGTGTGGTCGTGGTTTCTTCTCACCATTCTCATTTTAATTTTTCTTTTCATTTGATCCTAACTCTAATGAGAAAAAGGAAAATGATAAATTTGTACCCTCATGTGCAACTCACGTGTCAAAAATAACGAGATTATTTAACGAGCATTATAATATTCTCATAGTGGGGACTAAACGTGAAATCTGCATGTAGCACAAGACCAACGGTGTAATTTACTCTATTAGTATATGTATATCCCCAAAAAAAGGAATTTGATAACCCTAGAGCATGATAATCACTTCAAGGTGGCTAAACTACCGTAATTAAAGAATTGCAACTCTTAACCCTAGAGCATGAGGCATATGTGTGTGGTCTCATGGGGTCATGGCCTAGTTGCCATTTGCCCCACTCCACATGAGTAGCCCCGTGAACCCACCCTCTTCATTCTATTTGGTCTCTAGAGGATCTCAAGTGTAGGTGTATGTTCTCTTCCCCGAGTGAACACACAACCACACATACATGTGTGCGTGTGCATGCATGCGCACGCACACACACCTCTTGGTAATCCCAGCCACCCTCTTCCCATGGTCGTGGCACCACCTAATATGTAATTTTTCAAATTCTTTGTTTCATTCAGCTAGCTGTTCTCCGCTCCCACTGCTTTTCGTTAGTGAATTTAATATAATATAATGTTCCGGAAAGTATTAAAATAGTTCAGATTCTATTCTTGTACTAATGTCTTCATTTACACTATGATATGTAAAACTCATTAATCTACCTTCTGATCCAGCAGGTCCATCTGATTTACCTTCGGATACAACAGGTTAATCTTAATTGAAATTTAAACACACTTTTTCATGAATATTTCTTACATGTATGGAAGTTGATGGTAGTGAGTTTACTATATCATGCAGCTGCCAAAGAAAAGGGAGGATCAAAAATTAAAGTCATCTTACTCACAGTTATTCCGGGGATTCTTCTTATAGGCTTCACCATTCTATTGTTATGGTATGCACGGATGAAAAAGAATCGTGCTCGTCAAATGGTTAAGGGTAAGAAGTTGTGCTATATCAAAATCATCGTGTACTATCACAAATTTTCCAACATTGAAGTCGTTATTTTTTTTATACTGCACAGGAAAACTATTGGATGAATCTGAAAGCCAAGAAGTAATGGAGCTACCATTATTTAGTTTCTCTACAATAGCTGATGGCACTGCCAATTTCTCACCAGATAATAAAATTGGAGAGGGTGGATTTGGAGCTGTTTATAAGGTATTATCAAAATGCAAATTTCATACAGTTACTATAAATTAAAGTCTATAAGGAGTTTGCATACATTAAATAGCAGATGTTTTTCATTTATCCTGTGTTTCAGTCACCATACTTTATTTTATGTATATCCGAGTCATTAAAAAGATGGTTCTATATCCCATTTGAATCATTTTAATTTGCAGCCGTCTTTTAGTGACTCGAACAAGAAACAAAACAATATTTTAACGACTTACATTACAATTCAAAATTTTCACTCTCTTTACCTTGACAAATGAAAGATCCATCCGCTCAAATCGTATTTGAGTAGTCCATTGCACAAGTTACATTGTCATTTCTTACTTACAATATTAGTTTAAAAAACTTATGCATATATGCTCCTTATCAAAAGAAACAAATATATAAATGGAAGTCGCCTTTGTAGTTCATACAGTTTTCACATTCCAAATGGTAATCGTCAGGCTGTGCTAGAAGAAGGGCTAGAGATTGCAGTTAAGCGTCTCTCTAAGACTTCCAGCCAAGGAGTTGATGAGTTCAAGAATGAAGTGATCTGCATTTCAAAACTTCAGCACCGAAATCTTGTGAAGCTTCTTGGCTGTTGCATACATGGAGACGAGAAGCTGTTGATCTACGAGTATATGCCAAATGGAAGTTTAGATTCATTTATTTTTGGTCAGAATTGTTTTATACTCCGTATATATTACCATACATAATATGTGAGTATTGGGGTTTATAGTTAACGAGTTTCAGAGACCTAATCCAACCTGTTTTTGGCCAGATAAAAAACAAGGCATGCTTCTTAATTGGACAAAGCGCTTTGACATTATTAAGGGGATTTCAAAAGGACTTGTTTACCTGCATCAAGATTCACGACTAAGAATCATTCATAGAGATCTTAAAGCTAGCAACATTTTATTGGATATGCATATGAACCCTAAAATATCCGACTTTGGCATAGCTAGAAGTTTTGGAGGAAACGAGACCCAAGCAAATACAGACAGAGTTGTTGGCACATAGTAAGCCATGAAATCAATTTTTATTTATTCTATTTAATTATCTGTGATTTATTAGTCGGTTTTTATATTAGCATTCTGTGCACGCAGTGGTTACATGTCCCCAGAGTATGCATTAGATGGTATTTTCTCAATAAAATCAGATGTATTTAGCTTTGGCGTATTGGTGATCGAGATTGTGAGTGGGAAAAGAAACAGGGGATTCATAAATCCTGAGAATGGCAATAATCTTATTGGACATGTAAGTTCCCAAGAAAGTAACTAGTCTGACATACTCAAGCTACTGCCTAATTATAACTTAGATTCGATAATATATTCAGGCATGGAGTTTATATAACGAAGGCAGGTCAATGGAGCTGATTGATACAAGCTTAGCTGACTCGTGCAATCCACATGAAGTTCTAAGATCAATCCAAGTGGGACTTTTATGTGTTCAGCAAAATGCGGCAGACAGGCCAAACATGTCCTCTATAATTCTAATGTTGGGCAATGAGGGTGCATTACCGCAACCTAAGCAACCAGCATTTTTCATGGAAAAAGATTTTTTGGTAGCTGACTTCTCTACAAGCAACCCAGCTGGTTCGATCAATAGTTTAACTGTCACGGAGTTAGATCCTCGATAGGCGCATAAGTAATATATAGCCCACATGATATTATTGTATCACTGTAGTTCCCTAATCCATAACTCTTTTTGTGGAACAAAGGATACAAGGTTTAAAACAATAACACAAAGATAAACTTTTCAATCGTATAATTCTTAATAGAATGAATCAAATAATTACCAAGTGTTTGTATAAACACTTAATTGAATGACAATAAGGTAAGTTCTCTAAACAAGCAAACTTAAAAACAAGTTAAAGTTTGCAAATGACCTTTGTAGTCTGTGATGGGATCAAGGACACCGGCGTGTTCAAACGAGAGGAAATGCTCTTCTTAAAGGTTACATTTAATGTAGAAGAGGTAATATTTACTCCGACTAACATTCTCTTTATATAGGAGACAAACAAGGATGTCACACGACGTGTCAAGCTTTTAATGGAGAATTACATCTTCAATTAAATGCTTCTATTAATGGAAATACAACAAACTTTTGTGAATAACCTTGTCAATTGCTCACCGCCTTTTCACTAACTCATACTTGTCTTGAGTTTCTCAATGATAAACTTTATCCCGCCTTTTTGCAATCTCAATGATAACCATGTTTTATTCTAAATAGACTTGATATATCATTATATAATCACATAAAAACACAATCAATAACATCTCTATATTCTATCTTACATGGTATCTAAGCTTTAGGAAAGATCCACCAACAAAAATTTGGTATCATCCAAACATCGGCTACTCGTCGGTGACCCGGAGGGCTCCCGGTTAGTTTTGCTTTATTGTTTTTGTTTAATTAGGATTTTTTTTCGTACTCAATGTATAAACCCTATCACACAAACCTCTAGCTATCATAAATACACAAATTATGTTGAATCGCCATCACTACACAACATTTTTCTTCCTCATCAAATTATTTTCGTTGTTGCAGATCATTTTCGTTGACAAAAGAAGTTGACCACCAAATTGCCGCTCCCTCCAAAGGCAAAGCAAGACATGACGTAAAGAAAATAGCAAACGTCATAAAAATGGACGAAACCGCAAGCAGTATACAATTATGTCGCCAAATACAAGTCCATCTCTATGCAAATGAATAAGAAAGAGGATGATGTGGGTCCAAGTGTCAAGGAACGGGCCATTATATATCTAGTGTGAGGAAAGGGGCTTCACTAAAATGACTTAAGCTACGGGGCTTCGTTTCAGGCCCATGACCAGTCGATTTGAAGCTTGCAACAAGGAGAACGTCATGGTAAATAGACGATGTTGGTTTATGGAACTTTCAGGCCCAAAAGGTCATGTTTGAGTAGTTATTTGCACTTTTATGTTTTTTCTCGTTTTATTGGACTTTCGTTTTTGGGATAGTTTTTGGCCTGTTTATCTTTTAAGGTTCATTTCAATTTTGTAAGTCTATTTAATAAGTGTACTGCCATTGTAGCTGATCTGTTCCAAGAAATACAAAAAAGTCTATTTTTGACAGTTTTTTTAAGAATTATCCTAATAATCGGTATTTTGTGAATAAAAAATTATTGGAAGAGTTGTTCTGGCTTTCGTGTGAATCAACAAGATCAGTTTGTGATATCTTGATTTTGTACTATAAAGAGGAGGAAGAAGAAGAAAGCGATCAACATTCTATCCGGTTTGTACGTCCGGAAACCTCGCGTTCATACTGCAGGGGAGAGTTAGATGATAAGTTAAGGCCCAAGCATAAATGATTAGGATTCATTAGGTTTAGGGTTATGTTAGCTGAGTCTCTAAGTTATGTTCTATTATAACTAGACATGAAATCTCATTATATATATACACAAAAACACAATCAATAATATCTCTATCGGCTATATTACGGAAAAGTCACGCCTAAATCTAAGAGATATATCGAGCTAAGCTCAGTTGGTTGAATTAGATAGTTGATAGGCTCATCAAGTAATTGTCGATCCCTGATGAACTTTGAAGAATATCAAGCCTCAAAACTCACGAATGTGAAATGGAGAATAAACTTGCAGAAAATTTTTACTGATATTCATGCTGTTTACCGAATAAAACTAAGGCTATTTATAGCCTTTACAAGAAAAACTTGTAACATAATAACTACCTAAAAACTAGGTAAATGAAACCACTTCTACCCAACGTGCAAATGCACTTTACATATAATTTACTAGAAACATAACACATAAAAATATATAGACTTCTTAAATAAAACTCTATCAATTCACAGTGACATAACTGATTAATCCAACATTCACCCCTTAATCATTTATTCACGTCACTCATGCATAGCAGTGTTTGATCACCTTCTTACGAACCATCTTGATTCTTGACCTTTCTCGGACACCCATCCTCACCTCGGCCACGTCTAAAGTCTTCTCTAGCTTAAGCCTTTTTGATTGTTCACAACACATGTAACATGTAATATGACATCCTGTTGGACACGTTCATTACCATATCGAGATCTCCCGGATCCACGGCCTCTTCCTCGGCCACATCCGAAGCCCCGATTTGAACTTCTACTTCCATAATGTTCACAACGTGGTGATTCACCATTACATGGATCCCCTCCCTTACCAGCTATAACCCAACTGATTTTGCTTAGAGAAGGACTGCCAACCACCATAATAATTTTCAGCAAAATATTGCCCATAATAATAGCCCCTAACACATTAACTTAACCTTGTTCTGAGACACATTTCTACTGATCAAGAAGACAAGGCTACACACGGCTTTACCGTATTTTGTCATCTAAAAAATGAACCTAATCAAAGCCACCTACTTTTTCTCGAATCTTCCCATCCGTATATCCTGCAACCCCGGTTATTCTATCGCCATCTTTGGAATGAGCCCGAACAAAGAACACACGGGTTTGATGTGTACCTATTTATCACGCACCTCCGTTAGGCTCCCTTTTTCCCAATCACACCCGTTCCAAAAGTCGTTATTCCTCTGACGAAGAAGACAAGCTACGAGTTTTATTGTCATCTTGCACTTGTGTCGTGTGTAGTGTGTAGTGTATATTTAGTATTCAATTTTTATATTTATATTTAGCCAGACTTATACCTAAAGAAACACTTTCACAGGCAGTGTACCCAATCAGATGTATCCAATGGGGTAAGTACGAGGTCGTTCTTGGGAATAGTACGCGTAGGATCTAATCTTGTGAGTTTTACAAATTTCTAGGGGGTTTTGATTGATTTGTTTAATTATAACTACAAAAACAATAAAGTAAACTAAACTATTCTACGCTGTGATCCATTAGAGAAAGTAGTGCTAGTCATGTACTCTTATTACATTTTAGTTATTCATTTACTAGTGAAATGATTCAATTGTCTAGTACTGGTGACTTCAGGATGTATGGAAAGTATACCCTTGGTCCAGTGTAAATACTTCCATACTCCTATCTAACTTAGACTAGAACCCTTGGTTCGGTGTAATCTAGCCTCTACACATGTATTCTCCTAGGCCATTTGGTCCATGTACATATTAAACTACAAGCATGCATTAAGATGTGTCAACTAATATATGTGATTTATCTATGGTATACCCTTGGTCCGGTGTAAATACCTATTCTTCTCACGCGGTCACTTTATTGAAGAGCACTATGCCAAATTAAGTATTCTTGTAATATACATCTAGTTATACCTTTGGTCCGGTGTAAATAACTAGACTTAAAAGACTCAAACATATAAACGAGCATGTATTGAACGATAAACACATAAACTAAATAATACTAAACATTAAATCTTAACAAACGGAAATAACAATCATGTAATATTCATAACATGGCTAACACCCCATAATGTTCGTAAGAACACAAGGAGATAATTCAAATGAAGAACAAACGAAAATCATAATGAAATTGATATACAAATCGAATGATTAAACTTAATGTAATGATACAATACCTTCTCTTCTTAATTTCCTAGCTCTTGGGGCTGATCTTGGGGCCTTGGAGTGGTGAAATTCGGTTGTGGTTGAGAGTGGGAGTGTGTGATATGAAATACTCTCGTATAGGTTTTGCAGTTATAGTCATCTGTTAGGGCAGGAATGCAATGCATTCAATATAGAATATGACATATTCTGGATATCTTAATTGCTGACGTAGAAAGCATATTCCAATTATATTCTGTGTATCTTTTAAATACGGCGTATGGCCAGAGTTTATACATTGTATACCTCTAAACCTTCGATATACTTGGATTGGGGATAAGATCTTCAATATGGTGTACGGCCAGAGTTTCTTAAGCCATATATCTTGAATAGTTGACTTGGGCTCTAACTGCAGAGCTTCTCTATGTTGCGGAGTTAAATACATCGTATGCTTCGTTATTCACCAATACTTAGTGAATTCTTCCGGATATCAATACGGTGTATGGCCAGAGTTACATACGTTGTATGATCTTTAGCAACTTGCATACATGATCATCCAAAATAGCTCCAAATCATGTCTTTTTAAGTAACTTTTGTAATATTGCTCCATAAATACTGAAAGTGAGAAACTTAAGAAATTAAGCATCAATTCAGATATAAACATGCAAAATATGAGCAATAATTATGTGATAAGTATAGTACTAATCAGGACTAATCACATATCCCCCACTTGATATCTACTTGTCCTCAAGTAGAATCTAGATTTATTAATTAGAAAAACATCCCAAACTTTGGTTTAGGAATTAAGCATCAAAGAAATTAACTCAACAAATAGTGTATAAGCATTACACCTCACTAAAAAGGGAATGAAATTCGCTCACCTCTTGCAACTAATCTAGGGTGTATATTTAGTGGTACACTAAATTGCACAGTCATGGTGAGTATTCTATCATAGGCTTGGCAAGGATACACATCTCTTCCACTAGAGTCTAGGTCAATAACCATTTTCAAAGGCAACATGGGTTAAAATGTGAATGCTAAAGAGTTCATCATTCTTTTTAATCTCTAGCAATACCAATATTCCAGAAAAGGCGACTAAACCACGAATGCATGATCATAACGATGACTACGATACCCGTGACTGCTCACTCCCTAACTCGAATAAGCTAAATTCTAAGATTAAGTAATCTTCCCCAATAATAATATATCAAAAAGGGCGACAAAATCACGAATACATGATCGTAACGACGACCACGACACTCGAGATTGCTCAATTCCTTAATCTCAAAAAAGCAAAGGTTAGGATGAAGAATGAATAAGGGTAGGATAAGACAAGAAAAACATTTATAATTGGTGTAAATAAAAAATAAACAAAACAAATAGATTAAGTCTGACACAAACAATTGCTACTAATTACAACCTTACCACAAACCCGATAGAGACATTTGTCATTGACTAACTCACGCTTTAACACGGAAAACACACGCTTTAGTGATACGCGAATAAGACTCAAACATACCTCGATAAACATCAACAACAATCCCAAGTTGGCTATCCCGAATTACCAATTCCCATGAGATCCCAAAATATCCAATACAATAGTGGCGAAGTTATAGCCACTGTACACTAAATATGTGGTTGATATTACGTACCATTTAAACTAAATACTGAAATTCACATTTTTTTTTCTAACAATCAATACTAAAAATCAAACTAATGGTACACTACTTTACCATTTTCACCAATAATACTCTATCATAAAATAATCATAAACGTATAAAAATCCGAATGAAATAAAAACTAGTGAAAGTAGTAGTACGAACAAATCTCAGCCCTCCATCTAGTAAACCATCTGAAAAAGGCGAAGTGGCAATATCGTATATATCTCGTCTTTTTTAATAAAATCGTTAATATCACAGTACCTTTTCACATGTAAAACATTATCTTAATTTTTTCAGCGATTCTTATTTATTTTACTTATACTAACTTCTCAAATTTTTTCAGATGTTTTTGACTAATATCACTTTAGGTCCTTAACTTTATAATTTAAATAGTACTAGGGTTTTTTTTTTAGCTATTATTACTGACCTTTTTTCTAGTTTTTTGTCAAATTTTTTCAGAATTTTTTTGACTAATATCACTTTTTATCATAAACTTAATGATTTTTTTAACTGTGAATATAAGGCTTTTTTCCAAAACTTTTTCAAGGGTTTTGCTTGAAAATACATCTAGTTGCATGTCAATTTTTTATCAAAATAAACTGGAAATTTTTATTTTTTTACGTTATATTCACAGTTTATTTTAACAGCGATATTAATTATTTTTTTTGAAAGTTTTTTCAATGAATCTTAATTATTTTACATATAGTATGTTGTAAATTACTCCCTCCGTCCCATATTAAATGTTCATGTTTGACTTTTCAAGTCTTTTTTTTACAACTTTGACTTTAAATATTTTTGCTTGTGTTATATAGTATTAGATAAAAATAATACGTAGTAGAAACTCATTTAAAACTCAATCTATTCATATATTTTGCATCAAATATTATATAACACAACCAAAAATATTTATAGTCAAAGTTAAAAGAGAAAGACTTTGAAAATTCAAACCGGACATTTAATATGGGACGGAGGGAGTATTTTTTTAGATTATTTTGAGTTGATATGAGCAGTAGACTGAATTATGATTTTAAGCTTTCATATATTAAACTTAACTTTATTATTATTATTATTATTATTATTATTATTATTATTATTATTATTATTATTATTATTATTATTATTATTATTATTATTATTATTATTATTATTATTATTTATTTATTTATTTATTTATTTATTTTTATTTAACATCACTTCATTAGAAAACCAAAAGAATTACAAGAAATTGGTGGGAAGCCTAGACACTAGTTGGGCTCCCACTCCTTTCTGAATACAAAAGCTAAGTCTGTGAAAAATAAAAGCCCCACTCTTGACACTATTCGAGTGGCTAATAGCAACAGTCTTGATACGTGAAATCGTGTCCAAAGCTTCCGTGTCAAGCTCCCCAAATGTAGAGAAGGCAAATGGGATGAACTTGTAACCATTTTCTTCACATTTGGACACATATTTCTTTTTCTTCTTCTCCACAGCGTTATGTAAGGCCACCCCGGGAGCCCACACAGACGCATCAATACCCGCAAAAGGAGAGATTCCAGTCACATCCAAACAAGCGTCCTTACCTTGGAACCAGTTGAATAATAGCAAGTCAGCCGGACGCAGCTCTGTCCCGTCCCGCGAAAGAAACCCCAATGGGGCCTCCTTTTTCACCATAATCCCAACCTTGGAACATATGTCGACAAGAATATCACGCACCAAGTTATGTCTGAATTTCACCCCCACTTCACTGGAACAGTGAACTGCATGATCCCCCCATTGGTCCATACGGTGCTTGCAGCTCGGGCAGGAGCTACCTTTAGAAAACATAGGTATGGTAAGCCTATAACACAATACCGAACGGAATTGGCGATGGTTCATCCTTTGGCCCAACCCATCAATAGGTATGGTGAAAAGGAAATCTTGTACATGTGGAGCCCGGGTACAATTGCGGACAGCTACCTGCCTCGGGCTTAACGAATACTTAGAAACGAGATCTTTCTCGATGACACCAAAGTAACACTTTGCCAAGGTTTTCATCATATGGGGGCAGGAGCGTCAGAGGCGACCGAGAACGTGTTTGTGTTGCAAGCACTGTTAAACATATCGAGGGCATGTTGAAACGAAGGGCCATGAGAGTTGATGCCTGTTTTAACCAATATCTGGTCCTGCATATCACTGGTTTGCAAACGAGAGGCAAGGAAAGCATATTGGATGATGTCGCTTGCCGCATGAATGCCAAGCCCGCCCATCTTGATTGGGAGGGTGGAAAGCCGCCACTGCCAGTCACCAAAACCTGGCCCGGAGGCTGTAATAATCTTCTCCAAGGAAGCACGCAACATCTGGTCAAACCGGACTTGGGCTTCTCGCACGTACAAAGGGGAACAAGTCCGCAAAGTATAAGATAATTTCGCCACCCAGGCACAATTCCGAAGAAGAAGGAGCTCACATTTGGGGTCGTTAAGTTTGAGGACAGCTTCCATTAGCAGTATAGTTTTAGAGACCCTTTTCAAAGCCAGCCCATGACAAAAACTTTCATCCAAACTAACTGAACCACCTAGTAGTTTGACCTCGTCGACAGGACGAGAGATATTCATGGGAAAAACACTCTCCACCCTGCTTCTAGGATCCTCCGTAGGCCAAAAGAGTTCAGTCTTATTGACATTCAAAAACAACCCCCGAGCCGGTCCATCTGTCATAATAATGTCAAGCGCCTTGGCAACCGTAAGGGTGTCTCCTACAATAGTACCATCGTCAAGATACCAGGCCTGGAGTGTGAGCTCGCAGGACCTATTGATAGCATGGACTAGGGGGTGTAAGGCAAGGGCGAACAACAAGGGGCCTAGCGGGTCCTCTTGTTGCACCCCTTGACAAGACCAAAGGATGGAATCATCGTAATAAAGTCTAGCTGGCCTGGCATAGCAAAATTCAACCCACGGAGCAATAGAAGGGCATCTGATCCTGGTCTCCTGGAGAAGGACACTCCTGTCAACCAGATTAAAAGCGTTCTGAAAATCCACCAGCAACATGGAAATCCCAACAGTGTGACCCTTAGCCTCAACGAGCCGATTCACCGAATGAAGGACAGCCTCACAACCACCCGGGACGCCGACCCCAAATTGAAAGTCCTGCAAATAGGTATTCATAAAGTTACTAATAGAAGACGAAGCAACCTTCGAAACAAGCCTACGCCAGACCGTGCCGACAGCAATAGGGCGTATGCCTCCACCTGGCTTAACCAACGGAGTCAAGGGGGCACTCGCAATATATTCCCCCAATATAGCAGGACACATTCCACCGAGAAAAAGGTTGACAACCCCCGTGATGGAACCTAACAGGTCATCAGCAATGGCGGACGCAGCCCCTCCTAATATATCCATTAAATGTTGTGCTCTAAGCCCATCTCGGCCACATGAAGTTCCTTTTGGGAAACTGCGGATCCTGTTCAACACCAAGTCCTTATCCACAAGAAGTACATCTTCATCTAGAGGAGACGATGACAAAATAAGAGGTGGGGCGCGGGGATGTTTGGCCTCTAACTCGTGCAGGGTGTCCGATGTAGACGGAGCGACACCAGAAGACGTAAGCACCTTAATGGCCGCGGTAAAATGTCCGTCCCCCAGTTTACGCTTACATTGAACTAGATTAGCTGCATCAAGATCTTTAGGTTTCGTCATTCCACCGAAGGAAGAAGTGGTCCCAGATAAACGTTCCATCACCAGTGCAAACCTGTCTGCAGGATCCTTCCAGCGGAGGATAGCCCGAGAGATACATTCAAGCTGGCCCTTTTCTCGCTCTCCAAAACGTCGTTGAGCTCTATTAGCTGGTACGAAAGAGGTCAAAACACAACACGGCAAGATAAGGAGTTGCACCCATATCGACAGACCCCCGGACATGCAAGGACCCTATCTAAGGAATTACAAAAAAAGGCTTAATATAGAAAAGCTTAATATCGCAATGAAATGAACAATGATATTAAGTTTTTTTATGAATGATGATATTAAGATACGAAAAGCTTAATGTCGCAATGAAATCAACAATGATATTAAGTTTTTTTACTAATATCACCATACTTTTTTTTATATCATTGTTGATTTTCTATGTATAAAAGCTTAATATCACTGTATGTCTTATAATATCATTGTTAATCTTATAATTACAATAATTTTAAACGGTGAAGACAATGTTTTTTACCTTAATTTTGAAAAGTTAATACTAAAATCCACTTTAAAGATTGCATATTCATTAAAAAAATCAACTAAAAAACAACTTTTGAGGAACGGTTATATTAATATTAAGAGTATAAAAAAAATCAAAAAAGTAAAAGTGCTCAGAAAAATATGAAAAAAACAACAACAATAATAAGGATCGCTCAAAAGGAAAAAATAAAAAAAAAATGTATCGTTTTCATTGTCAATTAGTACCGTGAAGTTAGCTTGTGTATGTGTAGATCTAGTCAAACGGAGCATGATCTGGTCAAAGAGATGGCAGCCGAGATCAATCCGCACGTCCCTACTTAAAAATCATATCCACACATGATCCTCAATATATATATATATATATATATATATATATATATATATATATATATATATATATATATATATATATATTTTGCGGATATGATTTTGCAGCGAGCAAATGTTATTCGGTTACACGTTTTTGCGGGGATTCAAAACATTGTAACAACACACACCCTGTGACTATATTTTGCGGCGAGCAAATATTATTCGGTTACACGTTTTTTCTAAAAATAGTTGTACGAATGAATGAATTGGTGTGTGTTGTTACAGTGTTTTGAATTGGTGCGGTTACAATATTGTGTATTTAATTTCCATGAATATAGCTGAATTTTAAAGTTATGTATTGAATTAATAGCAAAATTAATACACTTAATAGAAAAATTAATACAGTTTTTGTAGGCTGACTTATTTTGAAATGTGAGACTTCTTTCATAGTCAATTGGTACCGTGATATTAGCGTGTGTATATGATTAGATCTGGATGGTCGGTCTAGATATGTCCGCACGTCCGCACAAAATAAAAATTCTGCACACGATCCTGATCGTATATATATATATATATATATATATATATATATATATATATATATATATATATATATATATATATATATATATATATATATATATATATATATATATATATATATATATATATATATATATATATATATATATATATAAGGATAAAGATCAAATAAAAAGACAAATATCCTTAAAAAGATTAAAAAAAAAATTCAAAAAAAGTTCTCAAAAAATTCCACAAGATCGGGTATGATGGTGCATGAAAAAGTTGTGAAAAACTTTTTTCTAAAAGTGGATATTTTTTCCGAAAAAAATTATGAAAAAATACATTTGCGCATTAAATCGTTTTTTTGTGCATCAAAAATTGATTTTTGCACCCAGCTTCTTTTGACTTTTTTCATCAAAATAACATTGCGCATCTAATTAAAATAAGTTAAAAATTTTGTGCACCAAAATTCTTTTGCGCATCAAAATTCGTTTTTTGTGCATTAAAAAAGACGTATCAAAAACTCAAAATTATAAAAAATGTTTTCACAAAAGTTTTATGCACCAACATACCCGATATTGTGAATTTTTTTTTGGAATTTTTGGAGAATGTTTTTAAAAAAATAAATCATTTTATTTTTTTTACGGATATTTGTCTTTTTATTTTAACTTTACCCTATATATATATATATAGGGTGGCGTTCTTGTAGTGACCGACCTTAAAATAAAAACAATAGGAACCATTATGGACCGTTAGATCAAGAAATTATGGATGACATGTGGTATTTAATAATTAATAGCATTTTAATTAATAGTTAGAAGCACAAGGGCATTTTTGGCATTATACTTTTGTGTGGAATTTAACAATTTTACGTGTTGCTTGTGCTTTTAATGGTAAATTTATTACTCATTATTTTTTTATACTTTATTTATGATGCATTATTTTTTTATAATGATACATTATTTTTTTATACTTTATTTATGATACACTAATTTTATAGTGACACATCAATTTTTGATACGTATATAATTACACACTAATTCTTTTTGATACATAAATAGTGACATTTTTGTTTTACACATTTGTAATGTGAACTAAATTTCTTGATACATGTTTAATGGCGCACTAATTTTTTTTTTATACAAATATAGTGACACATTAGTTTTTTTTTGACATATTTGTAATATGAACTAAATATCTTGATACATATATAATGACACACCAAAATTTTAATATAAATTTAGTCACACTAAATTTTTTGATACATTAATAGTTACTTATTAAAATTTTAATACACTTTTAATGACACATTACCAAATTTTAATATATTTGTAGCGACACATTATGTTTATAACACAAATTTCCTTTACATATATGTACTGACACACCAAATAAGCGATGCGACAAATAAGATACACGACATGTCGAAAATCGGTAGTACCGAAAGTAGTCGGTTGAAAAACACAATATGACCCAACAATTGTTCACAAGTTATGCCGAATTATAAGTAGATATAGAAGGAGAAGAAAAAAAAGACACGACCAATGAAATTACAACAACAAGGATATTAAAATAATTGATAACTATACAAGATATTTGATTGTCATAACAGCCAACCATGTCTATCACGACTAATACATTAAAAACTAAAAAAATATATATATAAATCCATCAAAAACAAATCTTTGATTTAATCGTAAAAAAATGATGTGTATAGTTATTTAAAAACCTTAACCCAAGATATAGTAGGCTGATTTTAGAAAATTTGATTCATAAAGATGTAAAACAGATTCCGACATCGGTGAGGAGGAGGAACACAAACCACGGTTCACTCTTATCATCCACGAAACCCAATTCAACAACCCATCACAACAATCAACGACAACAACCAAATCACTATTCCATCTTCAAACAACAACTAAAATTCAGATTTGTATATTTTGTTAACACGACGTCAAAGATTTAAAAAAAAAAAACTATCAATGATTTGTTAAAATGATGCCAAGAAACAAACAAGAACCAGTGATTTTTTTTTTTTTTTTTTTTTTTTTTTTTTTTTTTTGATGTTCGGTTTCTAAAAGAAAAAACAAGCAAAAGTAATAACCAACTACATATGGTTCGTTTTTTGAAAGAAAGAACAAGAAAAATGACTACAATTGGAGATCCTTACATATAATATAGAGATTTGGTTACAGATCTATGGAAATGGATGTTATGGATGAGAATGTGATATTAAAAAGTACGGAGTAATTGATAGTCAAAGCTACGGTTTAATAAGGTGAGAGAATCAAGGATTAGGTCAATTACCAATAATACCCTTTTACTATATAAATGAATTTTGTCTTTCTTAATTATTAAATTTCCACTTGTCCAAACCTTATTGGTTCCTATTGTTTTTATTTTAAGAGTGGTCACTACATGAACGCAAATATATATATATATATATATATAGAATTAGGTTCATGTGAGATAGTTTTTAAAATAAGATAGTGTAGGAAGCCATAGAAGAGATGCCATGTGGAAATAATGTTTTTAGTTTGAAATTAAATTGTTAAAAGACATTAAAGGGTATAATTGGTACTTTAGTCCATCTTAAAATTAGCTTGCTTTTCTCTAAAATTGTTAAACCGTCTCTCTCTTCAATCATAAATTTCAAAAGTCTCAAGCTTCCATATTGATATAAAAACAGTTCTATAAAATTAAAAACTAATCGATGATCTGCCTTCTTTAATCTTCCTCGTGTTTCTGGAATTCTACAACACCATCCACAGTACATTTCTATTGGCGATCCATGTCAATGTTGTATTCTACATACTGGTACTTTAACGGTAAAATTTGGAACCGAATCAAACGTATTATGAAAGTATTTAATGGAGAGATTGACGACTTTCATGGTTATCTTCTTCTATTTTACGACAAGCTTCTTGTTCGAAGTTTTTGTGATCATGCGATGCAAATGAACTTTGTTTATTTTCATTTTTGTTGGAGTCCATGACTAACTTTATTTGGTTATCAAGTATATGTAAGCGAATTTGTATCAGTATTGATTTTATCTAGTTTTTCTTTGCGAATTCCGATACATGAATCAATGGATCATAGTCGTCTATCAGCTTTAAATTTATAAAGGGTATCAATTCATCACTTATATATATGTATCATTTGTTGTCTACGTGATAATTTGTATTCTCAGTGTCATAAATCGATACGTCGGCAATAACTTTTATAGCAAATTTAAATTTGTATATCCACTTTGTTTTCCTGTATCGATATCGTAGCTAGCTTGCGATGTATCAACTATTAAACTTCAACTCATCACTATCAAAGTCTCAATAAATTCAGTAGTTTATGTGTATTTAAGTTTCTAATATGTATCACAATAAACTAAATGGATTATGTGTATGAACATTTCTAATAAGTATCATAGTTTTGGGTGTGTATCGTTTTTGCGTCAATAACAAAATCTTAAATTGGTTTCAATATAAAAGAGGGTTAAAAAATTATGATTTACGTGCATGACTTTATAGTTAGAAAATCATATCATGAAAAATGATTTTAAACAACAAAAGGAAGTTTGAAAATCCAGAGAAAAATATGGGTTGAAGTCAGACGCGTGATTAATCTAGAAATCGTCATGTCAAATTAGCCACTAGTTTAAGGTTATTTACCAAAGTGCCATTTTGATATTACAATTTAATTAAATGATTATTGATACATCCAACGGCTTAGATTGCTTCCTATTCTTTTCTACTTTAAGCAGTATCTTACGATAACCCTCCTCTATATATATATATATATATATATATATATATATATATATATATATATTCATCGAGGTAACCCTTTACTCAAAAAAAGCCTTTACTCAAAAAAAGTTTCTTCATTGCATACGGTGACAATATAATTTGTTTTTACCATGGAACTTATTTCAGGATTTTTATTGAGTCAAAACATTATTGTGGACCACATAATTCTCATCGAAAGTTTCTTTTTAATTGCAATCACAGTTGGAATTTTGCATAACCTGTCAAAAAATTAATGGTTACAGCCTATCAATTTTGATAGACTTGTTCAACCCAAATAATGTTATGTTTGTCAATGAAGTATAGACCACACACATATTTCGTATTATTGTGAAAGCAACTGCACGCGTATTATTGTCACAGCTGTGTTATTATACATATATTTCTTGCAACTATTTATGAATGTTTTAACAAAACCTTTCCTACATCAATAACGAAGACTTTGCTGTATATTATGATCTTTTGCTTAGTTCTAGTTAACATCCAATAATGATGAACTGGAAAACAGGTACAGATTGTTGTAACTGGGATGGAGTTACTTGTGACTGCTCGACCGGTGACGTTATCAGTATCGACGTTAGTTGCGGAATGCTACAAGGTACCATTCATCCTGACAGGGGAACGCTACAAGGTACAATTCATCCTAACAGCTCTCTCTTCAATATTCCGCATCTCAAAAAACTCGACCTTGCTTACAATGATTTTGATAGTTCCCAAATTCCAAGTAAAATTGGAAGGTTTTAAAATAGTCTCACACATCTCAACCTCTCTAGGCGTATATAAGTTAAACGCTATTTTTAGATACTTAGGATTGGCCTCTTGCAAGCTAAATGTGTTTTCGAACTCAGTTCGAGCTATGAAACAACTTCAAGAGTTAGATCTCTCTAGCAACGAAATCCATAGCCAAATTCCTCATTGGGCAAGGGAGATAGGAGGCAATGAGTTGTATCATTTGAATCTCTCACATAACTTCGTAACAGGGTTGCCACAATTTCAATTGTATGGATTACAATATTTGCATTTACATCAGCTTTTGAATTATATGTAATATTAGTGTGTTGTCAGGATTGCATGATAAATATACTTTGGTCACTTAGCAATCGTGTATTGATGTTGTTGACCTTAATGGTAATTAAGTAACTTTTTTCATATCATGTGTTGATGCAATTGTTTCTTCGGACAAATCTTATTGTATGAATCCAATGGTTGCCAAGGGATATTAGTACTGTTGTTTGTTAGTTATACCGCTTTGCTTTTGGTAAAACAATACTGTAACAAGAAATATTAATTGTAAATTGCAAGCTTAACAAAAAGTTGCAGTAGAGATAAATGTGTGTAAATGGAAGCATGATTAATGATAATTATTTTATATAACAACCAGTGTAGTTTTTTTTCTTTTTTGATTCAAAAGTAGTCTAGGAAATTTAACTAGTACTAGTTTGTGAAATTTAATAAATTAGCCAACTATATAGGGGGGCACATACACATGGTTGATTTCTACAATTCATTTATTTTTCTGTACAAGTTTTGTGTTTCATATCGTAAAAGGATGAGATATATCGGCTTCAGTGTATGTTTATGAACCATTGGTTTATGTTAAGTTACAAGATATTTTGTATATGCCCAAAACCTTAGAAGGGCCACAAGACGAAGGAAAGGAAGATAGTAGTTGTAGACTAAGATAATTTACTTGGAAAGTCTACACAAGTCGACAACACATCAAATTATAGACCTTATCTCTTATTTGAAGTTTTCTTAAACCCTCATATGCTTCAAAAGTTGTTGCTCACAAACAATTATATCCCAATCAACTTTCGTAGACGTTTCTTCCTACATCTAATTAAGTTTCTTCATTGCCTTAACAATGAAAGTTATAATCGAAATTTTCTATTTAGAAACTTATTTCAAGCGTAACATTTTATATTCAATATATAGGCATACATTTTAGAATATGGATAACGAAAGTAAACAACCAATCTTTTATGCAACAAAGGAAAATGTTGTTTCGGATACATTTGACATAACTAGATATTTGACGAAAACCAAATTGGACCAACAAAAAAGCTTCTCGATTTTGTCACCTTGCAATATTGAGCCGCCTGATTGGCTAATAAAAGTCAGAATGGACACTCGTTAGTTTAAACATAAGTTATCACCTCGCAAATATTGAGCCGCCAGTTTTTGTAATAATTTTTACACGCCTTTCAGAAACTAATTATGATGATCCTAAGTAAATTAAGTTCGGAATTGTAACACAGTTTCTATAGATTAAATTGTTGTAATAAATAGCATGAACGTAAAATGTGAGATGCAGATAGAATCCTTCGTCTTGAGGCGTCCATTTTACTAAGACTTATATCATATCCACAAAAACAAAATGACAACTGGAACTATGTCGCAAGTAGAGGTGAAAAAATGTGCACATTGGACGGGTTGGGTAGTGGGTCAAAACGTGTTATGGTTGAAATGGGATAGTTTTAGTTTGGGTTTATATTGCCCATCTTTTAAAAATTAAAAAATGCCCTTCAAAAAAAAAAAAAAAAAATGGCATAGTCACAGTTACAAATCAACATAATTAAAATTACAATCTAAATCTTTATATACAGCAATTTAGGAGGTTGTTTGCAGTAAATATAAACATATGGGTGACTTTCAACCTCTCTGATCCAGACGATCCGCTCCCATTTTACTTCCCATTTGAGATAGTACACAACCCAAATAGACGCATTTGTAACTAGAGAAGTTACTATGTGGATATATTTAAAATTAATTAGTTTTAAAACTTACCACGCTTTAACTCATCAAATGTAGTTAGTTGTATCTCCATTCTTATTCATACTTATTCATCAAGGAGATCCTCTATCTCCATTCTTATTCATACTTGTTATGGAAGGTCTTCACTTAGCTTTCCAAGAGGCTACTCAATTGCAGCTTATCAAAGGCGTCTCCTTTGGTCACTCTGGCTTGAACGTTTCTCATTTCATCTTTGCTGACGATGTGGTAATCCTGACGGAGTTGGATTCAAATGATATGGAAAATATAATTCGAACCTTAAACGCATTCCACAAGGCTTCGGGTCTTAAAATCAACGTTGCCAAATCTAATGTTTTTGGCGTTGGGGTATCGGATGACATCCTTCGATCCATGGCCCATCTAACAGGTTGTTTAGCAGGTACTTTTCCATTCTCTTACTTGGGTCTCCCAATTGGAAAAAGTATGAAATATAAAGATAGTTGGAACCTGATGGTAGACAAGTTCAAAGCAAAATTATCTAGGTGGAAAGCAAATCTCCTCTCTATTGGTGGTCGCCTCACTTTGACCAAATCGGTTTTAGGAAGCCTTGGCATATTTTATTTCTCTTTCTTCAAAGCCCCTGAAATGATTCTTAATACTCTCGAACGTCTTCGGGCCAATTTTTTTTTGTGGGGGGGGGGGGGGGGGGGGGGGGTAATGAAGATCACAGTAATATGGCTTGGGTCAAATGGGATACCATTCTTGCTCCACTCGATCAAGGTGGATTAGGAGTCGGAAGCTTAAAAGCTTTCAATCTCGCATTGCTTCAAAAGTGGCGATGGAGACTCATTAATAACCCGAATTCTCTATGGGTTAAAATCATTAAAGTTATTCATGGTGTGGACTCCGGGTTCGATGAGAAGGGCTGCTATACAAATGGAACATGGGCAAATATTGTGGGTGATAGAATTAGGTTAATCCCCTTGAATATTATCATTAACATATACGGTATATATAATGATATACCAAACCGTATACAAACTGTTATGGGCTAAGTCCAAATGCAAATACAACTAGGCTAACAATGGGCTGCATATACATTCAGTTAATACACCCCCGCAGTTTGAGCGGGAGGCCGTCGAATGTTCAAACTGGATCTGAAATCAAGAAACAAAGCGGCAGGCAGGCCCTTGGTAAATATGTCAGCATACTGAAAACGCGAAGGTACATGAAGCACACGAACTTGTCCCGAAGCCACATAATCACGAACAAAATGGATATCAATCTCAATGTGTTTCGTACGTTGATGCTGAACTGGATTGGTAGACAAATAGACGGCACTAACATTATCACAATAAACAATAGTAGCAGTAGACAAGGGATGGTTAAGCTCACGTAGTAAATTGCGAAGCCAAGCAGTCTCAGCCACCACATTAGCAACACCTCGATATTCGGCCTCAGCACTGGACCGAGACAATGTCACCTGTCGTTTAGCAGACCAAGATAACAAATTGTCACCAAGAAAAACACAGTAACCAGAAGTAGACCGGCGAGTGACCGGGCAACCCGCCCAATCCGCATCTGTGTAAGCAATAAGCTGAGCAGTAGAGGAAACATGCAGCTGAAGACCATGATCAAGAGTACCACGAATATAGCGTAATATGCGCTTCAAAGCATGAAAATGTGTATCACAAGGATCATGCATATATAGACAGACCTGCTGAACTGCGTATGAAATATCCGGACGCGTAAAGGTAAGATACTGAAGGGCACCGGCCAAGCTCCGATATAAGGTGGGATCATCAAAGGGTAAGCCATCAGGTCCAAGCTTGGACTCTGTATCAATAGGAGTGCGACATGGATTGCATTTCTGCATATGAGCTCTCTCAAGAATTTCTTTAGCAAACTTGGACTGCGATAAAAACATACCACCGGTTGTGCGAGTAGCAGAAACACCAAGAAAATAATTAAGAGAGCCAAGATCTGTCATTGAAAACTCGCCATGAAGAGCAGTGATAACACGCTGTAAAAATGCAGTAGAAGAAGCAGTCAATATAATATCATCCACATATAGTAACAAATAGGCCGTGTCAGATCCACGATGAAACACAAAAAGCGACGCATCAGTTTTGCTATGCTGAAAACCAATACGAGTAATAAATCCTGCAAACCGCTGAAACCAAGCTCTAGGGGCTTGCTTAAGCCCATACAATGATCGCTGCAAATGACAAACATAATCTGGGTGAGCATGATCAACAAACCCAGGTGGCTGATGCATATAGACTGTCTCTGATAGATGACCATGAAGAAAAGCATTCTTCACATCAAGCTGATGAATAGGCCAACCACGAGAGACTGCTAGACTAAGAACAGTGCGAATAGTAGCTGGTTTGACCACGGGACTAAAAGTCTCATCACAATCAATCCCCTGCTGCTGACTGCGACCATTGGCAACAAGTCGTGCCTTATACCTGCTTAAAGAACCATCAGCATGAAACTTATGCTTGAAAAGCCACATAGAGCGAACAACATTCACATTAGCTGGCCGGGGCACAAGTACCCACGTCCCGTTAGTAATTAAAGCATTATATTCATCTAACATAGCTTGTTTCCACTGAGGATCACGAAGAGCATGAACATGAGAACGTGGGAGTGGAGACACAGTAGTGACATGACAATTCATACGCTCAAGAGGTTTAGAAATGCCGGCTTTAGCACGCGTGACCATAGGGTGAGTGTTGGTGTTATGGGGCTGTTGTATAGAATGAGGGGTAGTAGGTGTGTTTGGGGTCGTGGGCATGGGTGAGGGTGGATCAGGTTGTAGAGTGGGTAATGGTTGTGTAGTGGGAGGCGCATTAGGTGTGGTGGGGGTAGGTGGTTGCGTTGTAGTTGGAAGGGGAGTAGGCTGGATAACGGTGTCAGGAGTTGGTGGATCACCCACAGCAGTGACGGGACAAATAGGTAAGGGTATAGTACATGGTGTGTCCAAAAAATCATGATATACGGTATATATAATGATATACCAAACCGTATACAAACTGTTATGGGCTAAGTCCAAATGCAAATACAACTAGGCTAACAATGGGCTGCATATACATTCAGTTAATAGTGGGATCTACCAACTATTTACACTCGCGTAACATCATTCCAAAAGATACCATTCGTTTTAAGGTGGGCTGTGGTAATAATATTCGCTTTTGGAAGGATATTTGGATTGGGGAAGAGCCTTTATGTACTCGGTTCAACCGGTTATTTCACTTAGACTTGGATGAAAACTGCACTATAAACCAGCGGCTTATCTCAGGTAATTGGATATGGCAGTGGTGTAGATCAGTTACCTTGGGACGTACAGAGGAAATGCTTCATACTTTATCAAATGAGTTGCTCCATACTACCTTGTCGCATGTCCCAGATGCATGTATGTGGAACTTAAGTGATGATGGGTTATTCTCAGTGGCTGTAACTCGAAGACATATAGATCGAGCTATCCTTCCTTCTGTAAACATAGCCACAAGATGGAATTATAGTTTACCAAAAAAGGTGAATATTTTCATTTGGCGGTTACGTTTGGATAGACTTCCTCATCATTTAAATCTATCAAAACGGGGTTTAGAAATTGAATCCATATCGTGCCCGATATGCAATAATCATGCCGAGTCAAATGACCATGTTTTTTTCTCTTGTGACGTTGCTTCAAGCGTTTGGAATTTGATTCGTACATGGTGTCATATCTCTGATCCTCAGCCTTCCTCTTGCCAAGATTGGCTCACATGGATTGACAACAGGTCGGGTTCAATCAACACCAAGAATCGTCTCTACGTTATCGTAGCCTCTATGTTTTGGGTGATTTGGAAATACCGTAATAGTGTCACGTTTCTCTCCCAACCAATGAGGAAATGTGACATTTTTATTTTATTCGTTTATTTTCCTTTTCTTGGTTAAAATATAGAGGTAGAAAAATTTCTAGTTGGATAAATTGGCTTTGTAATCTTTTGTTATTGTTAAATTTTGGGGTATTAATCTGTAGCAAACATGTCATTCTATCAATTGCTAATGGCTTTCAAGTTATGTTCAGTGCAGGCTTATTACAGGGGTTGATCATGGTCAAAGCATAAATGGTTTAAAGTTCCAAGATGTTCATTTCTGCTGAAGGCTTTCTCATTTCTGCTGATGAGTCATTTATAGCCGTTAGAGGGGTCTCTGTGTATCTTTATCTCCTATTTAACAAGTCCCTTAATCTAGGGTTAGATAACTGTGTGTGCAGTCATTGTCTCACATTCTCTTCCTTCTGATCATTACATTGATCTTGTCTTCTCTTTGTATTTGTATGATTATTGTCTCATTGACATTAATCTAACCTTGTAACACTTTGGATACTATTGTTGATTTAATCTAAGCCGACTATTGAGGCTTAGGTTTGAATAAAGGTTATATTGTTCATCTTGTGTTGCTGATACTTTCGTACATGGTATCAGAGCTTCAGGCTAATAATCAGTATTGATTCACCATCCAAGGGTTTCTTCGCAGAAACTTGGGGACATCTCTTCAGCAACAAATTGGTGGTTTGGAGTTATTGCTATTGGCATAGTCACTGGTTATCTTCTATTCACAATTAGCCCTAGACTAAGTGAATCTAGGGTAATTGTGATTTGTTCTTTCCGCTGCATATTGCTCTGTAAGTCTAAGTCTAATCTCTTCTTCAAACATACAGTAATTAAGTCTTTGTGGGTGCAAACGGGTAGACTAACATCTTGATCTGCCACCTTTGAGTGGTATGAATACCTGCTCTGGTTTACCCCAGTCCACAGACTTGGTGCTTGTTGTTTCTTAATTACAAAGTCTTATTTATTTCTTTATCTGTCTTTCTGCTCTAGTTGTTATTCTCTGTCTGTGTTATCTGTCTGTCTTATTGTTTGCATTATGGCTGTTGGTGATGATAATACTGGTGGTGGTGGTGGTGGTTCTTCCACTGAGAAAAGCTTATCCTTTGGTGATGCTTTGTATTTACACCCTAATAACACCAATGGCACTTCCATTATTTCTATCAAACTCACTGGAGCTGAAAATTATAAAATATCGAATATGGCCATGACCTTTGCCTTAAGGAATCATAATAAGTTAGGGTTTATTAATGGTACTTGCATAAGAGATGATCCGAACCCTAGTCTTGCTAATCAATGGGATACTTGTAACTCTGTTGTGGTTACTTGGATTCTTAACTCTCTCAGCCCTGAACTATTTGTTGGTGCTATCTATGCTAAAACTGCTTATGAAATGTGGAATGATCTTAAAGATACTTATGATAAGGTTGATGGTTCAGCTATTTTTAATTTACATAAAAATATAAACTCTCTTAGTCAAAGTGGGTCCTCTCTTGCTGATTATTATAACAACCTTAACTCTTTATGGAAACAATTTGATTGTATGATTAGCTTGCCTCCCTGCACTTGTGAGGCTGCAAAACATTTTGAAAAACACAATCAGCTAATCAAGTTAATGCAATTTCTTATGGGTCTTGATGACTCCTATGTTCCCATCAGAAGCAATATTTTAACCAGAGATCCTTTGCCTAATGTCAAAACTGCCTTCTCTGTTGTCTCTGGAGAAGAATCTCACAGAAATGTTTCATCTGGGAATAGCTCTGCTAAACCTAATGCTACGGATTTTGCTGCAAAAACTTCTGATGGTGGAAAATTTTTTGATAACAAAAAAGGATTTAACAACAACAATTTTAAAAGTTCTGGTTTTAATGCTGGTAACAGCTCAAACAACAGAGGACCAAACATGAATCTCAAATGTACTAACTGCAAAAAACCTGGTCACACTGTTGATAGATGTTATGATCTTGTTGGTTATCCTGCTAGATATGTCAAAAGGAATTTTAATGCTAAACCTGTCAGCAGTAACAATGTTTCCACTGATGCTAATCATATCACTGATAATAGAGCTAGCAACTCCCCTGTCTCTTTGTCTAATGAACAGCTCTCCGGACTTATGAGTCTTCTTAATGACAACAATGTGTCTTCTGCTTATGCCAACATGGCAGGTAAAATTTTTTCAGGAACTTTCTTTAATGGCAGTGTCAAGTTTAACATAAACTTCAACAAATTTTTTAACAACAACACAAAAACCTTATCTGGAAACATCAGTCTTGGTTGGATTGTTGACTCTGGTGCAAATCAGCACATGACTATTTCTGCCAAATTTCTAATTAATGTTGTTGACATTTCTAATCTTGGTCTAACTGTTGGACATCCCAATGGTACTCAGGCCCTAATTACTAAAATTGGTGATTTAAAGATCAATAATGACCTAACTCTCTTTGATGTTCTGGTTGTTCCTGAGTACAATGTCAGTCTGCTGTCTGTTCATAAGATTGCTAGAGACAATAGGATGTTTGTTGGGTTTAATGAATCTAATTGCTATACACAAGATTTACATCAAAAAAGGATTGTGGGGATTGGTAAACAATGCAATGGATTATATATGTTTGATATTGATTCTACATGTAAGATTACTTCTAATAACCGCATTTCTGTTTGTCATGTTTCTAGAAATCTCTGGCTTCAAAGACTTGGTCATCCCTCTGACCAAGTCCTACATATACTTAAATCCATTCTTAAACTTGATAGTTCATCTGAATCTGATCATCTTTGTGATACTTGCAACAAAGCTAAACAAACCAGGGAACCATTCCCTCTAAGTGAACATAAATCAACTAAAATTGGTAAACTTGTTCATCTAGATGTATGGGGACCATATAAAGTCACTAGCAGAGATGGTTACAAATATTTTTTAACCATAGTTGATGACTATTCCAGGGCAGTGTTGGTTTATATGCTTAAGGGGAAGGATGATGTTTATGTTTCCATTGTTAACTTTACTCATATGCTATCAAATCAATTTGAACACAATGTTAAGATTTTCAGAAGTGATAATGGGACAGAATTTGTCAATAATAAACTTCAACACTTCTTTCATGAAAAAAGGAATTTTACATCAAACCTCTTGTGTTTATACACCACAACAAAATGGTATTGCCGAAAGGAAACATAGGCATCTCCTTAATGTGGCTAGATCCCTTATGTTTCAGGGGGAATTACCTCTATATCTTTGGCATGAATGTGTTCTAACAGCTGCCTATGTCATAAACAGGTTGCCCTCTTCAGTTCTGTCTGGCAAGTCCCCCTTCTCCCTTGTGTATGGGCATGACCCTTCACTCTTTCTCCTTAGAGTCTTTGGCTGCTTATGCTATGCCACCATTCTCAACATCTCTGATAAATTTGGTAGTAGGTCTGAGAAAAGTGTCTTTATTGGTTATTCAAATGAGAAAAAAGGTTATAAACTTTTAAGTTTAGAAACAAAAAATATCTTTTATTCCAGAGATGTCAAATTTTATGAAACTGTTTTTCCCTTCAAAATAAAAAATACTTTGTCAAAACCTTTTGTTGAAACTTATGTGCCTAAAGATTTAAATCACAAAAATTTATTTAACTCACAAATAAGTCCCAATAATGAAGGGAGAGTGACATCCTATGATGATGGCACAGTATTGAGTCATCCTACTAGGGATGATGAACTTGTTGCAACATCTATAGATGATAATACACACCCTGAGGGCACCACATCACATGAATCACATCCTGCTGATGCATCTTCTGATTCTGCTAATACATCTTCTGATTCAAATCAGAACTCTGAACAAGAAGGAGGCTTGCCAGCCACTACTGCTAGAAGGTCAACCAGAGTTTCTAAGTTGCCCAGTAATCTTAATGACTTTATTATAGAAGGGAAAGTCAAATATGGTGTTGAAAAGGTTGTTAATTACTCTAACCTTAACAAAGATAACTACTGCTTTGCTTCTAGTCTTAATAAAAGTATTGAACCTACCTGTTATGAAGAAGCTATTCTTGATAGTAATTGGGTTGATGCTATGAACTCTGAAATTGAGGCCTTAAATGAAAATCATACTTGGGATATAACTGATCTCCCACCTAATAGAACTCCCATTGGTTACAAATGGATCTTCAAAATCAAATATAAAGCTAATGGTGAAGTTGATAGATACAAGGCTAGATTAGTTGCTAAAGGTTATAACCAAAGGGAAGGAATAGACTATGATGAAACTTTTTCCCCTGTCGTAAATATGTCTACTGTTAGATGTCTTATTGCCTTAGCTGTGAAAAACAAATGGCCTCTTTTCCAACTTGATGTTAACAATGCCTTTTCGTATGGAGACCTTGATGAGGATGTCTATATAACCATCCCTAAGGGGTTCTGTAATGAAAACAATAAGAACAAAGTTTGCAAACTTGTCAAGTCTCTATATGGCCTTAAACAAGCCCCCGGGAAATAGAATGAAAAACTTGTTAGTGTTTTAAAAGAAAACAACTTTGTTCAATCTGTCAATGATCATTCTTTGTTCACCAAAACAGAGAATAACAAGTTTATTGCTCTGCTTGTTTATGTGGATGACATTGTTCTTACTGGAAACTGCATTAATGAGATAAACCTATTCAAAGAGTTTCTAAAATCAAAATTTCATATCAAAGACTTGGGAAACTTAAAATATTTTCTTGGCATTGAAGTTTTAAAAACTGGGGATGACATATGTCTCACCCAAAGAAAATACTGTCTTGAACTCCTCAAAGAATTTGGCCTTCTTGGGTGCAAACCTGTGTCCACTCCTATGGAACCCAACTCTGTTCTTCCATACATTCCCGCTGCTGATGATCCCTTACTTATCAACATCACTGGTTATCAAAAGTTACTTGGGAAACTTATCTATCTCACCCATACAAGACCTGACATCTCATACTAAGTTCATTGTCTGGCACAATATATGCATTCTCCCTTGAAATCTCATCTAGAATGTGCCCTCAATGTTCTGAGATATCTAAAAGGAGCTACAGGAAAAGGTCTAAGGTACAATTTCAGCAACTCTGAAAATCATCTTGAAGGATATAGTGATGCTGACTGGGCTAAATGCAAGAAAACCAGGAAATCTGTCACAGGTTATTGTGTCTTCTTTAATGATTGTTTGATCTCATGGAAAAGTAAAAAACAAAACACTCTTTCAAAATCTTCCACAGAAGCAGAGTATAGATCTATGTCTACTGCTGCCTGTGAAATTATTTGGATTCAAAAAATCTTAAAAGATCTAAAAGTTGATATCAATCTCCCTGTTAATCTTTTTTGTGATAATAAATCAGCTTTGCAACTTGCTGTCAATCCTGTTTTCCATGAAAGATCAAAACACTTTGAAATTGATGTTCACTTCATTAGGGAAAAAATTGCAAGAGGTGTTATAAATGCAAAAAAGATTGGCTCTTCAAACCAAACTGCTGACATTCTCACTAAAAACCTCCCTGTTTATCAACATAAATTCTTGTGTGAAAAATTGATATTGTTTGATATGTTTGCTCATCAGATTAAGGGGGAATGTTAAATTTTGGGGTATTAATCTGTAGCAAACATGTCATTCTATCAATTGCTAATGGCTTTCAAGTTATGTTCAGTGCAGGCTTATTACAGGGGTTGATCATGGTCAAAGCATAAATGGTTTAAAGTTCCAAGATGTTCATTTCTGCTGAAGGCTTTCTCATTTCTGTTGATGAGTCATTTATAGCCGTTAGAGGGGTCTCTGTGTATCTTTATCTCCTATTTAACAAGTCCCTTAATCTAGGGTTAGATAACTGTGTGTGCAGTCATTATCTCACATTCTCTTCCTTCTGATCATTACATTGATCTTGTCTTCTCTTTGTATTTGTATGATTATTGTCTCATTGACATTTATTTAACCTTGTAACACTTTGGATACTATTGTTGATTTAATCTAAGCCGACTATTGAGGCTTAGGTTTGAATAAAGGTTCTATTGTTCATCTTGTGTTGCTGATACTTTCGTACAGTTATCTTTCTAGCATCTTGCTAGTTTTTAATATCAATCATGCCGTTCAAAAAAAAAAGTAGTTAGCTGTAATGCAGTTAACGCTACTGCTCTGGCCATATCAGGTCCAGTCCAACCCCTTTCCAGAGAGCTAATACACCCTATTTGCAGCAATCTTCTGCAGTTCACCGATTGCTCCAATACATACGCACGGTATTGTTCATTTGCAAACTCACCTATTCAACAATCAATGTTTCATGATGAAGCCTGGAAAAGGTATCCATATGTCATTGTGGTGATCCTTTTACCATAAAAATGGTGATCCTTTTACCAGGAAATGTAGTCATGGATCTTTGGTTGAAAGGCGAACACTGGTATACTGGAAATGCTTGGTAATGCAGCAGTAGAGGAGTATGTTTCATCAGAGTTATCCTGTAGAGTGTTATCAGAGATCATATATGCTATATCCAATATGTGTCAAAGTGTATGTCTGCTATGCAGCTAGTTTGCTTTGTGTTCTGGTATTAGTTTTAGATGTTATATCATGGATGGGCATGTCCATTCCATTAGTTCTTTATTGCCTTGTAAATGTTGGTTTTCTTAATATATGTTCACCTTTCACCAAAAAAAAAAAAAAAAAAAAAAAAAAAAAAAAAAAAATCATTAATAAGAAGACTGAAGATGGTAACCATAAATATTACAGTAATAAATTATTAAGGCATCAGAAGGGTTATGTCGTCTAAACAATTTTTTGTATGGGGTTATTTTTGTGAACTTTGGTTTTAAGTTTTCAATCCCACATGGGGTAGAGATACTAGTTTGTGCTTGCTTACATATTGTGGTGTATATGGCTTTCGCATGTTCGGACTTAAATCATGTTACAGGCATGTTATGATGAATCTGTATTAAAGTACAAAAATACGGTAACTCAAATCATCCGAACTTCCCAGTAACTTATATAGGCTTCTAATTTTTTTGTCGTTTAAAGTACCAAAAAACGAGACCAATTACTCAATTCTTATTGTTGAAGTTATCTATGTGAAATAACAGAGACCTTCACACAATCATACCATTGCGTTTAATGGAACCCTTTGTACAGCAATCATATCATAAAATCTACATTCTTGACTTACATTTGTGTTTTCTAGTTTGGAAACTGATATTTTGGCATATGATAAACTTAGAAATGGTCATACCCTCAACTTTACTTTCACATTGATACCTTTGAAAGTTTGACCTTGTAGTATAATTTACACTTGAAATGATTCTTTATGCAACTTTACATTTTACATTAATAAGATAAAAACCGAAAAACTATAATTGCAAAATAAATAACTTATACAACAACTCGGTCATGCGACGTTAAAAAATACAACCAGAAACAATTTTGTTTTCCGCTACATCTATGCGGAGTTACCAAATTTCATCAATGGGGTATCATGAAAATGTGTCTAAAAAATTATTATTATTTATTGGGCTGTATTAGCTAGGAGCATTGTAATTGCAGCATGCAACTAATATTAATAATGCAGTCAAGAACAGTATGTTCTAAATCTAATTGTCATGTTCATATATCTTTGGTGCATTTAATTTGCTTCTGTGTAAGATGGTTGTAACTTTGTAAGTGGTCATGGCTAATTTGTAATGATGTAACTCAATGGTTGCATTAGTCATAGATATCTCTAGATAAGTTTGATGCGTTTCTATCTTTTTGAGGATGATGTTCGTTGTTGGAAAATCTATGGAAACGTAAAAGAAAAATGATTTATCTCAATTGGCTGGGTTATCTGTATTCTGTAATCCGTAGAGCTTATATTGGCAACTCATGTATTCTTGCAAACAAAATTAGTGTTTTCATGTGATGGTTCTTATATTGTTAAGTACTCAAGTATGCTATGAGTATGATTGTATATTTTATCTAGCCTGAAAGTATTTTAAGTGTATGTCTTTGGTACTAATTTTGCAAAGTACGTAATATTGAATAATTAATTTTGCAAATACATGTGTGTTGTTGTAAAATTACAAGTGTGCACATGCAATATATAAGTTGTCTATTTGAGCAACATCCCAGTTAAAAAAGTTTCTTTATAACCCAGCTTAATTAGAATTGCTTATGTGTGTGTATGAAGTTGAACTTGAATTCGACTTGTCTTAAGCTACCACTTTTGGTATCTATGTAGATAAGAGTTTGTCTAGCATGTGTTATAGAATTTATCAATTAATTGGTTGCGAGTTTAAGCCACTGCTAAAACAAGAGTGAAAGGTGTGTTCGTTCGTGACTAATTAAGTATGTGGTTTTCGTAGAGCGGATATTACCCAACTTGATTTGAAGAAATCCCATCAATGGTTTTTGTTTATTGTTACCAGATCAAAGGACATGTAAATCGAGGTCTTAATAAATTCATGACTTTGTTCGTCTAAAAAATATACATATAAAACATAAGAAGAACATTATAACTAAGGACTTGCGGTGATAAATAAATGTTCGATGATCAATCGATGTAAACGCAGAAAGAATAAAGAAGCTAGACTCTCTATACATAGACAAACAAATACCTTTTGAAAAGTCTATACACACGTAGAAAAAACACAAACATTAAAACCCACACCATAAATTTAAGGGCCTATTGAATCAAAGTGTTATTGTGAACCATATAATTTTCATTGAATTTTTCTTTTTTATCGCAATTAAAGTTGAAATTTTGCATAATATGACAAGAAATTAATGTATAGAGCCAATCAATTTTGATTAGAATTGTACAACCCCAATGTTATGTTTGTCAATGAAACATAGACCCTACACATATCTCTTTATTACAACAAAGTTGAGGATTTTTTTTTGATGCTGAAATTGTTTTCAAAATTCCCTGTTTGTCAGAATCACAAATTTATTTAAGAGTAAATTGCAAAAATCGTCCTTAAAGTTTGGCCAAATTGCAAGTTTCGTCCCAAATGTTTAGAAAGTGCAAGGATCGTCCATGTGGGAAAATTTTTGGGCAAAAATCATCCCTGGCTAACAACAAATGACTAAAATGCCCTTTCTAAACGTTTGGGACGAAACTTGCAATTTGGCCAAACTTTAAGGACGATTTTTGCAATTTACTCTTTTCTATATTATTTTCAGCTTTCTTACATAAATGATCCATGTGTTGTACAAAGTTTTACAATGTTAGTCCCGATTTATTTTATTTTATTTATTATTATTACTATTATTATTTTTAACCATCGCCACCCACCGCGACCCACTACCACCGCCACTCGCCACCACCACCATCTCCACCCCACCACCGTCACCCACTACCACCACCCCCATCCACCACCAC